>OX940805.1:8545675-9145675 GCA_954870605.1 Acer campestre
GAAGCCTTTCCTTTCCTTTCATCAACCAAACATAGTGTTAATGTAACCAGAAGCCATGGCCATTAAATATAAAAGGGGAAATTGATCATCAATTTGGGGAATTAACAAGCTAAGAAAGTCAAGTATGATTGGTTACGGTGAAATTGGATGCTCTAGTGTTTTGCCTACTTGAATTTCGACTCTGCTTTGCAGTGAACATTTTGCTTTCAGAATTTTAATTGCTTTCTTTAATTTTCTGTTTTTATTTAAATATTCACAAATCAACTTTCATCCATTAAAGTTTTCCAACTAAGATTTTGTTTTGATTTAATTACTAAGAAATCTAGGATTAATTCAGTCTTTATGGGACGATATACGTACTTAGTAAGCTATACTATCTTCTGATTCGTATACTTGCAGGCATTAAAATTTGGAGATAATTTGATTAATCATAATTTTGCAACAATAAATTACTGCATAATTGAACAAGCAGCCTCAAAAGCCGGGGCTAGCCTAGAAAAAAATGTGCCTTTATAGTGTATGGTGATAGTTCCAAAAAAAACATGTGACTCAGACAGAGGTACAATATCTCACTAACCATAAAAAAAGACCCAAAAACATAATACCCTAAACACTCTTTCACATTCGCTTACTTCTACTGAGGTTTACTCTATACCCACTCAACTCTTCCTAAAATGTTTCATTATATAAAAAATTTACAAACTCAGCCAAAATCACTATCTCTTTCTCAATTGCGCACCCAAAGTCTCTCAATACCTCTTTAACAAATGAGTGTTCGGATTTCAAATTAAATCTTAGTATTTATAATAACTCTGGCTCCAGCATCAATCAGGCATTTTCTAAAATAATTAAGTTGCAAATTGTTGGAAAGTCTTCTCTCCAGATCCTAAGAATCAGGAGATATGATTTGATTAGTGATTCTAGCCAGATTACTAGGAGGATCATCAGATTAGTCAACTATGTAATTATGTGTAATCAATGTATAGCTATAATTTAGGGATTTAGAGCTGTAACTTAGTCCTAAAGAATAGCTAATAGTTCTGTATAAATAGAGTAGAATGTACAGCAACTTTTCTATGCAATAATATAATTCTTTTCTTACACAACTTTATGGTATCAGAGCCTGGTTCCAACTCTGAAACCTAGGCTGTTATTTATTTATTTATTTATTTTTTTCTCTTTTCCACAAAGCTCTTGGACTTATTCCTTGACGTTTTTTACTTTCACATCTGTTATTCTTCATCATGTCTGAAAAAACTATCACCATTCCTTCCGACAATAACCACCAAATCAAAATCACAAATATCAAGCTTAATGGAGACAATTTTCTCCGTTGGTCACTCTCTGTCCAGATGTATATCCGAGGCAGAGGTAAAATAGGTTATTTAACTGGAGACAAAACAGAACCGCCAATCACAGATGCACAACATGCAGTGTGGGACGCAGAGAACTCCATGGTGATGTCCTGGCTGGTGAACTCAATGGAGGAGGTGATCAGTGCAAACTATCTAGGATTCTCAACTGCCAAGGAGATGTGGACAAGCCTGAAACAGATGTACTCAGATCTGGGCAATCAGTCCCAGATATATGAACTGGAATTGAAGATTGGAAGCACCAAGCAGGGCACGGACTCAGTTACCATCTACTTCGCTAGTCTCACACGGTTGTGGCAGGATCTCGACATGTTTTATGACCACAAATGGAAGGATCCAGCTGATGGGGTTTATTTCCAAAAGGTAACTGAGAACAGCCGTATATTTAAATTCTTGTCAGGCCTTAATATTGAATTTGATGAGGTCCGGGGCAGAATCATTGGGAGACAGCCCCTTCCCTCTTTGAATGATGTCTTTGCTGAAGTAAGGAGGGAAGAAAGTAGGCGGACAGTGATGTTAGGAAAGAAAAACAATGAGATAAGCCCAATTGAGACTTCCGCTCTAGTCTCACAGGAGGTGGTTGCTCATAAGGTTCAGGTTCGGAAGAATGAGGATAAGCCTAAGGTGTGGTGTGATTTTTGTAATAGACCAAGACATACACGTGAAACCTGCTGGAGGATCCACGGCAAGCCAGCCAATTGGAAACCTCGGGAGAAACCTGCTTCTACAGCCCATTTTGCTGAGCAGTCCTATCTCAATAAGGATCAGGTTGAATAGCTTCTGAAACTAATCTCACCCAATTCAGGGACAACTACATCCACTCCTAGCAGTTTTATTGCTCACACAGGTAACATTCCTACCAGTTTTTTAAGTACCTTTGCCTCTGCACCATGGATCATTGATTCTGGTGCCTCAGATCACATGACCAGTATCCCATCATTATTTCACACTTATACTCCATGTGCTGGTAACCAAAAGGTAAGAATAGCTGATGGAAGCCTCTCTAGTATTGCTGGAAAGGGTTCTATTAAGATCTCAGACACCATTACATTAAAATCTGTTCTTCATGTGCCTAATCTTTCTTGCAATCTGTTGTCTGTCAGTAAACTCTCACAAGACTCTAACTGTTCAGTTGTTTTTTCTCCTACTAAATGTGACTTTCAGGATATGGCTTTGGGGAAGATGATCGGCATTGCTAAGATGAAAGATGGGCTCTACTATTTTGAAGATTCCCTGAGTAATACTTCAGCTCTAGGTTTAAATTGTAATGCTTCTTCCTCTTCTGTTAAAGATGAAATAATGATGTGGCACCTTAGACTAGGACACCCTAGTTTTCCATATTTAAAGCATTTATTTCCCAGTTTATCTCAAGATATTTCAATACAAGAATTTCAATGTGATATTTGGTGTGGGGACCCTCTAATATTTTTACTCTAAGTGGAAAACGTTAGTTTGTCACATTTATAGATGACCACACACGCTTATGTTGGATTTATTTGATGAATACTAAAGCTGAAGTTGGAAAACTCTTTAAAGACTTTTACAAAATGGTTGAAAATCAATTTCAAATTAAAATCAGCATTTTGCGTAGTGATAATGGAACTGAATTTTTTAATCAACATCTTAGTGGTTTTCTAACTGATAAAGGTATTCAACATCAATCCACATGTAGAAATACCCCACAACAAAATGGTATTGCAGAGCGTAAGAACCGTCATCTCTTAGAGGTAAGCAGGGCACTCATGTTATCCATGAATGTTCCTAAGTATCTCTGGGGAGAAGCAGTTCTTACTGCTACTTATTTGATTAATAGGGTTCCATCAAGAGTATTAAACCATGACACACCTTTGAATTGCTTTAAAAAATGCTTTCCCACTAATCGGTTAATTACCTCCATGCCTCTTAAAATCTTCGGTTGCATTGTTTTTGTTCATCAACCTCCAATCTCTAGGTCTAAACTAGATGCAAGGGCTGAAAAATGTGTTTTCATTGGTTATGCAGCCAATAAAAAAGGGTATAAATGTTTTAATCCTCGCAATCGAAAAACTTATGTAGCATGGATGTAACCTTTTTTGAAAACAAACCATTTTTTGAGTCTCATCTTAAGGGGGAGAACACACAAGAAGATGAAACTGAAACCAGAATTTTTTGGCAAAAAAATCTGCAAGGGACAGATCCAGTTCTTGCAGTGTTTGAACCTGTATTTCCTGCTGTTGAGTCCAGTTTTCCTATTTCTAATCCTATTAGCCAACCTGTGACACATCTTGAAGTTGATAAAGCAATTAATCAACCAGAGGTGGAGTCGTTTTTGGACTCCAATCAGGCAAGAAATCAGGAGTTTGAACCAGTTTTTGAACAACTAGAACCTAGTTTTGTGCCACATCATACTGAGTCTGATGTAGGGGGAGGAAATTTACAAGTTGAGAACCCAAATGTGAAGGTATACACTCGAAGGAAGAATCTTGACAGTAGGCCCCAGCTACATCAAAGCTCTGATCAAGCACTACCCCTCGGACCAGAACCTAAGTCACATGCAAATCAGCAAGGTGAGACCTCTATCATTAATTCTTCTCCTCCACCTAAACCTATACCAAAACAGGTCTTTAAACTCCTTGATAAACCTGAGAATATGGAACAGTTTGAAACAGCCCTTGTTATTCCTATAGCCATTAGGAAGGGTGTTAGATCGTGCACTTCTCATCCTATTGATAAATTTCTGTCATACCATAGGTTGTCCGATAGTTATAGAGCTTTCACATCAAAACTATCACAACATGACATACCTAAAACCATAGATGAAGCCCTTTCAAATCCAAAATGGAAAAATGCTGTTATGGAAGAGATGTTAGCCCTTGAAAAAAACAAGACTTGGGAAGTTGTTGACCTACCTAAAGGGAAAAGGACTGTTGGGTGCAAATGGGTTTTCACAATCAAATGTAGAGCAGATGGATCTATTGAGAGGTATAAGGCTAGATTAGTTGCAAAGCGGTTCACTCAAACTTGTGGCCTTGACTACCAAGAAACATTTGCCCCAGTAGCCAAAGTTAACTCTATTCGAATCCTTCTCTCTGTGGCAGTAAATTACAATTGGCCCTTACACCAATTGGGTGTGAAAATGCCTTCCTAAATGGCAACCTAGAAGAGGAGGTATTCATGGAGATTCCACCCGAGTTTGAGAAACAGCTAGGCAGTAAGAAGGTGTGTAAATTGGTTAAGTCCCTATATGGGCTTAAACAATCTCCAAGAGCATGGTTTGAAAGGTTTGGAAGGGTGGTTAAGGGATTCGGTTATAGCCAAAGCCAAGGGGATCATACACTATTTCTTAAACACTCTAAAGAAGGGAAGAAGGCAATATTGATTGTCTATGTAGATGATATCATCCTAACCGGGGATGATATGACCGAGATTGAGAGATTAAAAAAGGCTTTGGCTAGTGAGTTCGAGATTAAGGATTTAGGTGAACTAAAGTACTTTCTTGGAATGGAGTTTGCAAGATCCAAGAAAGGAATTTTTGTCTCCCAGAGAAAATATGTGTTGGATTTGTTAAAGGAAACAGGTTTGATGGGCTGCAAACCTGTTGAGACCCCTATTGAACCGAATCTCAAGCTTGAAGCAACAAAACCGAACACACAGGTTGACAGGGAACAGTATCAAAGGCTTGTAGGGAGACTAATCTACTTAGCTCACACCAGGCCCGATATCTCATTCGCAATCAGCTTGGTAAGCCAATTTATGCACTCACCTGGTCCTCAACATCATGCAGCTGTCCTAAGAATTCTAAGGTACCTAAAAGGGACACCGGACAGAGGATTACTGTTCGCTAGCAGGGGACACCTACAAGTTGAAATTTATACGGATGCTGATTGGGCTGGAAGTGTGACTGACAGAAGGTCGACATCCGGTTATTGTGCCTTTGTTGGTGGTAATCTTGTTACTTGGAGAAGCAAGAAACAAGGGGTGGTTGCAAGGAGTAGTGCCGAAGCTGAATTTAAAGCAGCAGCTCTTGGAATCTGTGAGGTATTATGGATTAAAAGGTTACTTGAAGACCTAAAGATATCAATGCCACTAAAACTTTATTGTGACAATAAATCAGCAATTGCCATTGCACATAATCTAGTTCTACATGATAGAACTAAACATGTGGAGATAGAAAAACACTTCATCAAAGAGAAGTTGGAGAACGGACTGATTTACATGCCATATCTGCCAACTACTGAACAGGTTGCTGACTGCCTCACTAAAGGACTACCCAAGACTCAATTTGACAAGCTAATATGCAAGCTAGGCTTAGAAGATATCTTCAAGCCAGCTTGAGGGGGAGTGTTGGAAAGTCTTCTCTCCAGATCCTAAGAATCAGGAGATATGATTTGATTAGTGATTCTAGCCAGATTACTAGGAGGATCATCAGATTAGTCAACTATGTAATTATGTGTAATCAATGTATAGCTATAATTTAGGGATTTAGAGCTGTAACTTAGTCCTAAAGAATAGCTAATAGTTCTGTATAAATAGAGTAGAATGTACAGCAGCTTTTCTATGCAATAATATAATTCTTTTCTTACACAACTTTACAAATAATGGCAAATGAGAAACACATTCCATGCACTTTGTTCAAGTAGCTATATAAAATAAATGTGATCTAATATTCAAGAACTCGAGCCAAAGTGCAATACTAAATGATAAGAAATAAAGATAAGAAAACAGGCAGCAAGTCTGACAACATTGATACTAAAACTACCATACCCTGTCCACTTGACCGGGGGCACCAACATTGGAATATATGGAATCACCATGTGTCTTGCCTGTTGAAGAAAAACTTTTGTCAGTTCCCTGAGTAAGGAAAAGTGAATCACAAAAGTTCACTAACACGCAACTCAGTATCTAAAATATTGAATTACAACAAAGAATGAATATACTCACAGTTCTCTCAAGTCCTTTTAGAACTAGCGGGTCACATTCAATAACACCATATTTTTTGCTGACACTCCTGTTCAGAAAGAAAAAAAAAAAAAAAAAAAAAAAACGTAAGGGAGAAGAGTAAGGAAGAAAAATCCCAAAGCATAGACATTGAGGTGAGTAAATGGAACAATAAACCTATCCAAGACAAAGTAAGAAATGGCTCCTCACTTATTTTCTTTTGACACGATTCTGAATGTGTGTACAAATGCTGGTCGAATATCAGGTGGACCATCAGCTAACTGATCAGCTGGAGGCTGTATAAAAGCTGTTTCCATCAACAATTCAATCAGTCGGCTTCCAACCTGGAAAGCATAAGAGTGACGCTCACCATTTTATCAAGCATATAATCAAAGAACAAGCTAATTTTGCCAGAAATCGTTATAGATTATGCAAACCTTAGCCTTAGCATCCTGGCCCCAGGGTTTTGAATCATCTTGTCCCTTCACTATTTGCCTAACTGCTGGCAACTTGTGTTTTTTAATCAAATTGGTAACCTTTTTTCTCAAATTTTCTTGTTCTTTGATTATAACATCAGATGCACCTTCTTCCTCCTCCTTATCTTTATCAGCCTTTTTCTTTTTTGTTCTCTCCAAAAACTTGTGGATTCTTACCTGAACCATTACAAAAATAATGATAGATCAGCATTCAGTTTGGAAAGAAAGAGAAGGGGAGGTGGGACATAATGTTGCACCATATGGGAAAAGAGTAGGATGCCAACAAATAAGTTTTGTTTATAGTCACTTAGGAAAGGAGGAAAATAGAAGGCATTATTGCCAGAGTGAGGCACTAAATTTTAGATAGTCAAACATGCCAAACTTAGACCAAATCTATGAAACAAAGGCACAAAGAAAGGTGAGCTTAAAAAAAGTTAAAATTTTTAAATAAATAAAAAAGGGTGACAGAGAATAAAAAAATAGACACAGTTGTTGTTACACACAAAAAAGTGTTGGAATGGGAAGGTCGATGACCCAGGATTGAGACATCTATTACCACATAATATTTGTGCTTCAACAATTGAAGGCTTTTCTTTACAATATGAGGGCAAAAAATGTTAAATGAAATGTACATCAGATGGTAAGGGCATAAGGCCTATACAATAAAAATATTTACCAAAGAGTATAGAATCTTGGCATCTTACAAATTGATGCTAAATTATATTTTCTTAAAAAAAATTACTATAACAAACAATAGTAATTGAAGAAATGTATAAAATCATCTATAGGCTCCCAACAAAATTTTAGTCAACTTCAGCAAAAAAGAGGTAACAGTATGACTAAAAATGTGATTTATACCATCAATTCCAGCTGTTGATTTCTGTTCTTGATAAAATAAAAATAAATAAATAAATAAATAAAATAAAATAAATAAATAAAAAGAAGAAGAAGATACTTTTTAAACACTTTTTGTAACCTTATGCAAGAAACCATCGGACCTTGCATAAACCTAAGACCTCAAGTCCATCTAATCAAAGTTTTAAACCACGGAAAAAGCCAAACGGCGAAAACAAAGCTTTATCAACATTGGGCAACATAATTCCAAATAATTAGTTACAATATTAACAATTTTATAAGCAGAACTAAGACTTCAAAAGCAGAGCTCCAAAAATTATTCCCATTTAGTACTTTGCAGGTTTTGTTACCCTTACAAAGGTTTATTGTCATTCTTGATGTGTTTAGAACCCTTATTTTTTTATCATTCCACTTGTCCATTTTCCATTAAGCAAATATGAATGCACTTACAAATTTTCCTCTATATGTAACCTCCAGTATCATATATACCTATAATTAACCAAGACTAAGGACAAGTGAAAAGTTTGATAACATTTGAAGAAGACGATTTAAATCAAAACAACAAGTAAAAAACAAGAAAATTGCACGTGGAATTGCACACCTCCTGCTCAATGGCATCACCAATCATGCAAGCAGCCTGTACAACTCGAGCAATTCCATGGTCACCTCCAGTCATCAACAGCCCCATCAACTTATGCATCGTAATAACTGCCATCATATCTGCCGGCAAATGAACAAAATATGGAGCATATGCTGCTCTATTCTTCCCGATACTACAAAGCTCTTGCTCCTTAGCAATGGCATCCCTCATAGGCTGAAACCACCCTAGAAACAATGACTTCATATATGGCAAATTCGGAGCCAGATTTTGCTCACACATATCCATTAAAAGCTCCTTGTACTCTTTGGCTGCTTGTTCCCAAGCCTCAGTCTCAACCTTCACTTGCCTCCTCCTCAGCATTTGATATTTACTAGACCCCATACCTCGCGCAACTCTTTGCCTCTTTCTTCCCTCCTTTTTCTCTTCCTTCTTCATTCCTTGCAATATGTCTTGAATTTCTTCGACAACCGAAACATCTTCTTCAACATCAGTTGATGAAATCGCCTCGGCTACACTCACATACCCTCTTGGGCACAACCCATTACACCAATTGTCATTCTTCAAACCCCCGAAACTCGGCCTCCCCATATAATCCTCATGAGTCAATAATTCACCAATACGACGCGAACCCGGTTCATGGATTGCACCACAAATCAGCTGCAAAGACCGACACTTGAACTTGTTGGAGAAAGTCGAATCTTGCGAAAAACCGAGAAAGCTGTGAGCGCGTGAAAAGGGCTTCTTGGAATTGAGTGAAGAAGACCTTGAAATGGCTTGTTTGGCGACGTTTCTCCACATAACTGTGGAAATTGAATCTGGGTTAGGATGAAGAAGAGTGCGTTTGTTTAAAAAAACCAAATGACGATCGAATTTCTTGGCAGAAAATATAGGGGTTTTAGTACTGGACATCAATTGATAAAAATCAATATATTTTGTGAATGAAAACAATGGAATCTAACTGGAATTGTAATGACAGTGAGATGAGATTGAATGGGATTTTCGAAGGAAATGAATTCATAGAGAGTGAGTAGTGGCCGCCTTAAACCCTCCTTAAACCTTTGTTTGGTTTTTTATTGTTTTGTATTCGTATGATTTTTCATATTAACAAAAAACGGGAACCGGGTTTTTTCAACAATTTTGAATTCTTTTGGGGGTTTTATTTTGATTTCCAATCTACCAACGAACTATGCACCAAAATAGAATGTTAAAAGAGGGTAAACTTCATTTTAGTCTCTAACAGATTTAGAAACGTGCATTCTTTACTTAACTTTGCATGTTTCGTCAAACCGGTCCTTAAATTTGTAAAACGTCCTCATTTAGGTCCTTTTGACCAATTTTTTGATAGTCAACTCTCACATAGTCAACTAAAAGTCTATTTTGCCCCTAGAATTTAATTGAAAACCGAAAAAAATAAAAATGTCCCCCACTGGTATGTTAAAACTCAATATTGATACAGTTGTTAAGGTTGGTTTTACTCCTAATGGGATTGGTGTTATGATTCGTAATGATCAGGGTGGGGTATTGCAACACTATCAAGGTCATTGTTAGGGGCTTTCTCTGCGAAATTGAGTGAGTTCTTGACTTTAAGGGAAAGGTTGCTCTTTGCAAAAAGGCTAAATTTGGTGGTTTGCTGGGTGGTGGTTGACGTTGTCAATGTGGTGACGAGGGTTAAGAGTTGTGGTGATACTTCTAGTGCTGATGGCCCTATTATCGGTGATAATAAGGCTCTCTTCAAAGATGTCAGGAGATCAAATAAATATAAAATTCATGAAAATCCAATTTGGAGATTGGATCTCTACCTCCACAGATGGATCTCACCACATATAGAGATCCATTAGTGGTGGATCTTCATCAATGAAGGTGGCAATCCATCTAACGATTTATTTTTTTGCAAAAAAAAAAAAAAAAAAAAAAAAAAAATTTGTTTATGTTTTTTAACAACAAACAGGAACCGGATTTTATCTACAATTTTGAATTCTTTTAGTGTTTTATTTGATTTCCAATCTACCAATAAACTAATCAAAATAGAATGTTAAAAGAGGGGTAAACTTCATTTAAGTAGATTTGGAAACATCTATTGTTTACTTAACTTTGCATGTTTCATCGACTTAGTCTTCAAAATTTGTAAAACTGCCTCCTTTAGATGCTTTTGCCAATTTTTGGACAGTAAACTCTCACATAATCAACTAAAGTCTATTTTTCATCTGGACTTTAATTGACCAATGAAAAAATAAATTGCAAAAAAAAAAAGATCTCCACTATTCATCTTTGAGATGAACAAAAACAAAAATAGAGATAAAATTGAAAAAAAAAAATTAAAAATTGAAAAATTGACAAATGGATCTCCACCGTACATCTTAATAGTGGATGACGGAAATCCAATTTGGATCTCTACCTATATCAATGGAGATCCATCAAACAATTTTTTTTAAATATATTTATATTTAAAAATTTGAACTCCATCATCCATCTCAAAGATGGATGGTGTAGATCCATCCAACTATTTTTTTTTCTCATTTTTATCAATAATGAGCATATGGTAAGGCTAAAATACTCCTAATACCGTTAGTTTTGACCGATGTCTAAGTAACTGAATAACCTAAATGAACCATTTTCATAAATTTAAGCACTGGTTTGACGGAACATGCAAAATGAAATAAAATTCGATCGTTTCCAAATTTATTGAGGACTAAAATGAAGTTTGATTAAAAAAGGGTTAATTGCATAAACAACAACGAGTTTATGCCTTAAAAGAAAATTTCGGAAAAATGCATTAAACTAATTACTAACACACATATGCTCTACTATTAATTCCAACGGTTAACTTTAATGATTGAGCAGCAAAATATAAGACCATCTCCAATGCATATGCCAATATTAATGCTAAATTTGACATAAAATGTAGTAAAATGTTATATTTGACACATTATTTTAACATTGTATTCCAATGCAAAATTCTATTTGATATGCTATTTTTTATTTTTTAATTATTTAAAATTATAAAAGTCAACAAATACAACCAATGCATTCAATGAATGCATTGAATATTTTGTTAGAATTGTTTCAATCTCAATTTTCCCTACCAAATTTGTTAAATTTTTATTATTTAAAATTAAAAAGTCAACAAATACGGCTGCATTTATTGCTGTGCCAAATTTGGCATATGCCATACATTGTGCCAAATTTGGCACAGTTTATAGCATATGCCAACTTTGACACAGCTATTAGCATTGCATTGAAGTATGTTTTTTTTTTTTTTACTTTTTACTAAATTATAGAATTGGCACAATGATTTAACATTACATTAGAGATGCTCTAAGAGAGACAAATTTGGCTCTAGCACATAATCCATAATACAGTTATTTATTTATTATTTTATATTAATTTATTAAACATTTAAGAAATTTTTTTTTAAGAAAACCCATACCGACTATGGAGAACCTTCTCCACTCCATCCATTTCTGCCTAACTTCATCTTCATCACCTATAACCCATTTGAATTTTATTTACAAAATAAACAAATATTTTAAAAAAATAATAAAAAATAAATAAAAAACAATTCCACCTCTAGTGGAGGATTTCTTCTTCGAGGAGACGATACAATTTTTTTTTTTTAATTTCAATTTTTTTAATTCAAAAATTCAGTGGTATTTTGGTATTTTTGACAATCAAACATGGTTAATGGTTAAGTTTTACCAACTTTGACTAATATTAGGGTTAAGGTTAACGGTTAATTTCAAGGATGTCATTGTCGATTAAAGATAAAGTTGTTTCCGGTTGTGAAAAAGCAAACTGTTAACCAAAAAAAAAAAAAAGTTGGCAACCTCTCCAAAAGAGCATTTTCCCAACTGATGAGGACCCGATACCAGGAGGAACCCAGTCTCCAAGGGGCCTGATCCCAAGAGAGACCCTATCTGTAAGTTCCTCATATTTTGATTGGTTTATTTCGTTAACAAACCACATTTGGGGATAATTTTGTAATGGGTAGCTTAGGTCCTTGTTGGCAAGTTTCCAAGCATCCCAGTGACTTCAAGAGTAAGAGCGAAAGGTAAATCACTTAACTTGCCTTTTGAAGAGATTAGTTGCACACACACACACACACACTTCTTCATGCATGATTTATTCATCTTGCATGTGTGCTTCAATTCTTATATGTGTGCATTCTGCACACTTCACACTTGCATCTCTTTGTTGGATTTTGTTATGTGATAGTGTGTTGAGACCGTTAGAAAATCTAAAAGAATTGTGGAACAACGGTCCAAACCGCAGATTGATGGTAGTAGTTTGACTGTTTGAGTGACGAGAGGCACAATTTGGGTTCCTGGATTATAAGGAAATTGACACTGTTTTGGAAAATGGACTTTAGACTATTTCTTTTATTTTTATTTTAGTTATATTGTTTTATTTATGTTTTAGACTATTTTCCTATTTTAGACTAATCCTGTCATAGTCAGGATAGAAGATTAATTCTAATATAAATAGAACTATTATTTTTTAGGGTTGGTATCTTTGGAATGTTTTATGAATAAAATTGACCCAGTTAGGGTTCTTCTTGATTCTTTTGAATTTGGCTTTTCTCAGTTAATTGCTTAGAATAGCTTGGGCTAGGGTTAGTTAAACTCCGTTATCTGATTCTACAGAATCGATCGCTCAATTCTGTGAGTGGTTTGATTCAAATCTATCTAACTTTAGGTATAAGTTAGGGCTTGTTGTTGGATCCTAATCAAGGTCCTCAACAATTTGGTGCTTTCATTGAGAGAATTCGGTGGCCTACAGGAAAAAAAAAAGACGGTTTCTATTATTCAAGGCCATGGGATCTGGGGAGGATTCTATTATTCAAGGGAGTGGATCAAAGACTAATAAGTAGCGGTTTGAAGCCTTGGAGGAGAATCAAGATCGGATTTTCAAGTCCCTAACGGAATTGACGACATCCATAGCGCATCTGACTAGGTCAAACAATGCTGCAATCGAGAGACTTGAACGACAGTTGGCTGAAAATAAGGGAAAGGAAACGATAGGTAGACGGACTCAAGGGAACGAACGGAGATCACGTAGTTCATGGCGTGAGGCAGAATTCTCATCAAGTGAGGTAGACGAGCCCAAACTGACTGGAAATCGTGAAGGGTTTAAGCGAGGAGGACGTGTGGAATATGGGCCATTAATGGTGGAGCGTTGGTTGCATAACGAGGTTTCTAAGGGAGAGATTGACGATGGATTTGAGGAAGATGCGAGATTTGATAGGAGACCTTACGGCCGAAGGCCAATTTATGGGCAACGAAGGGAACCGTGGAGAGGTGCCGTAGAATATGAAGGTGATTGGCGGAGAGAAAGGCACCATAGTCGAGACCCTAGAAAGCCGAAGGTCGATTTTCTATATTTTAATGGTGGAGATCCACATGAGTGGTTGGACAAGGTGGAGTACTACTTTCAGGTTTATGAAGTGGCAAGGGCCAATCGGGTTTCTACTGCATTCATCTACCTTGATGGAAAGGCTAATAGCTGGTGGAGATGGATCAAAGCTTAATATGAGCAAGATGGTAGACAAATGGGGTGGACGGCTTTCGAGCGGGAATTTTTGACTCAATGGGGACCATCACTGGTTGTCAATCATCATGGGCAATTGGCTAAGCTCAAACAGGTTTTTTAGGAAGGGTTCTAGTATATATTGAGGAGTTTCACCGATTACAGATTCTGGTCAGGGGATGGTCAAAGGAGTCATTATTGGGAACATTTATTGAAGGGTTGAAGCCGTGGTTAGTGAAGGAGATGAAACTGAAGTGACCTCAATGATTGACCAAAGCAATGGGGATGGCGAGATTTTAGAAGATAGTTACTACAGTGACAAGAAGTCGTTTAAGGAGAGTTCTGGGATTAAAAATTTTAAATCGGAGTCAAACAAAGATTCTTGGAGGGGAAAGTGAGCTATTAAGGAAAGTTCCAAGAAGGAAAGTAAAGACGTAAAAAAATTGACAAATGAAGAGGTTCAAGAGAGAATAACAAAGGGCTTAGGCTTCAAATGTGGAGAGAAATGGAACAAAGACCATCGGTGCCGAACTGGGAAGGTATTTATGATCATTGACTCAAGTGATTCAGATAATGATGATATCAGTAATGAGGGAGAGTTAAGGTGGCTGAATTGGGAGAAAATAAATGTGAAGCCGAGTTGTCTTTAAATGCCATGTTTGGGGTTTCGAAACCATACACTATGAGGCTCATGGCATGGGTTGGTAAGTTCGAGGTTTCGATTCTGGTAGATTCTGGTTCCTCTCACAATTTCATCAATGCGAATATTGTAAGGAATATTGGACTGTGAGGGGCTGCCATAGAACCGTTTGATGTGAATGTGGCTAATGGGGAAAAACTTAAGTGTGAGTAAGTGATTCACGAGGTGAAGATGAACGTGCAAGGAGTCAGGATTGCTGCTGAATTGCTTGTGTTATCACTAGTGGGAGTGGATGTAGTGTTAGGCAATGCTTAGTTGAAGAGTATCAGTAAGGTGGTCACAGATTTTGATGCCATGACAATGAAATTCAAATTGGGCGGAAGAAAAAGAACATGGGTTGATTTGCCTCTTAAAGAAATTAAACAATGTGAAGCTCAGATGATAGAGAGGCTTTGCAAAAGGGGTGCCCAATGCTTTGTAGTAGTAAATGATGGAGACCAACAGGAGGGGAAAAGTGAGAAAAAGAATACAAATGAGCTGCAAGACGAATTACAGCGGCTGCTAGAGAAGGTACGTAAGGTAAGGCAAATCATCGACAAGTTTTGGAGGTGCCAACTAGCTTACCATCCCCCCCGTCATTGTGATCACCGTATTACTTTGAAAGATGAGGCTAAATCGATCAATGTGCCTCCATATAGGTATGCTCATTTCCAGAAAGATAAGATTGAAAGACAAGTAAAGGAGATGTTAAAGAATGGATTGATCAAGCAGAGTCAAAGTTCGTTTTCATCTCCGGTATTATTGGTAAGGAAAAAAGATGGGACTTGGAGATTTTGTATCGACTATCGGGCTTTAAATGAGGCAACTGTGAAGGACCGATTTCCAATTCCGACGGTTGATGAAATGTTAGATGAGTTACATGGGGCGTGTGTGTTCACCAAGCTAGATTTGCGAGCTGGGTTCCACCAAATTCGGATGGAGGAGGAGGATGTGCACAAAACAGCTTTTTGGACTCATTCGGGGTTATATGAGTATCGGGTGATGCCATTTGGGCTATGCAACACACCTTATGCATTTCAGGCAGCCATGAATTCTATTTTCAGACCTTACCTAAGGAAGTTTGTGCTAGCATTCTTTGACGATATATTGGTTTATTCAAAATCAATGGAGGAGCATCTAGAGCAATTGGAGTTGGCATTGGGGATACTAAAGCGGCATCATTTTTTGTTAGGGTTATGCTCAATAGCAAGAGTGTAATGTTGTACTTGACAATCTTTTCATATTAATAAAGTGATTTCTGTTAGTTAACAAAATCTTATATAGCATTTATTATTATAATTGTCAAAGTAAATAATCATAAGGTCAAAAAACTATGAGAAAAGAAGAATTGTTCGTACATCTGGATATGTATAAGGTAGACACAATTCGTTAGTTAGTCTTGAATAACGTTCACAACTTAAGTTAAAGGTTGGGCACATTTATCTTGTTAAAGTTGTAGAATTCTTTTTCTAGCATTTGAGTGGGATCAAATGTGTTGTGATGAGTCTAAAATCATCGAAAGGTCTTCGAGTAAAAGAATTTAGTGCACTGGGTGCATTAAACCGGATCACAGTGAAATACTTTTTCTAGAACCGTCAATAGATAAAAGTTTTTTCATTATTAGGACAATCGGAGAGTCTATCTTAATCCTGAGATAAATGATGGACTTATGGTTGCAAGTGTTATCATTTGAGCTATCAATGAGTACGATTATATAGCATAGTCTATCCTCGATAGTTTGATGGTATTCATTTGTTAATCGATAGAGGACTTCATTTATAGATATGGACATCGTGGCTCCATTTATTAAATGTGAGTAGAATATCATCATAAGGATGCTTTGTGGTTTTGGATATGAAATTTTAACGTTGAGTTTTCAATAGTATCTATTGAAAGATGACTTCTGGACAAGTCATAATATATATCCAAGTTCAAAGTGTGGTCATATGAGTAAATATGGTAACTTTGAGAGCTATAGGTGGTCTATGAGCTCTTGGCGATTACTGATATTCTTCACCAGGATTTACTATCTCCTATATGATTGTCTAGGGTATGAATGAGTATCGTTAACTTATTCCATCTTTATTTAAGAGTGCAATTTTAGTTCTTTAGTGGAATGAACTAAAATTAATAGATTGAACCTAAGTGAATCATTTGTTGATTGTGATTGGGTTATGTCTATTGGAGCTTAAATTTAGATAGGCCCGCCAAGATCCCCATTCCACACGGACTTGCATGAATCACTTGATATATTCTACCGGACTATTTGTGGGTCCATTTAGAATTGTATTTAATATATTAAGAATATAATTTGCACATTATTTAATTAATGGGCTGTTTAATTATATTAATATATTAATGAAATGCATGTGGGCTTGTTTCTTTTAGTAAGAATGGGTCTAGTTCACATGTGGGCTTTTTATTAAAGTCCAAATGGATTAAATAAAATAAGAAAACAATATGTAGGCCTAAGTCTCTTGTCATGGGTGGCAATGGGTAATAATTAGCCCATTATAATGTTTTGTTTTATTATTTAATTAAATGGAAATTAATTAATATGTTAATTAATTATTTAATTAAGAATCAAATCTTTTTCTGATTAGAAAATATATTCCTTAGTTGTATACTACTATTAGTAGTATATTAAAAGTAAAAGACTTTATTTGTTTAGTCAAATTAGGAAGTCTTTTATTTAGTCACAAATACACTAAAGAGTTGGATTAGGGTTTGAATTCTAAAGAAGTCTTTGTATCCTATTTGGAAAAAAACTTTGGTGATCACCTTGTTGGACAAGGTAAGAATTCGGAAACCATAAATAAGCTAGGGTAGGATTTCGGCCACCTTAAAATATCTAGGGCAGAAAATTCGGTCACTATAAATATATAGTGAGAATTTTCGGCCAACCCTAGATTTTTTTCTTTGAAGAATTTATTTTCTTTGGCAAAAGAGAAAAAATAAAAATCTTACTCTATTACTAGTGAGAATTTGGCCAAGGTGGTTTGTGAGAGAAGAATTGTTCTAGCTTCGATGGTGTACTAGTGATCTTAACATCAAGAGATCTTGTACACACTTTCGAATTAGGTTCATGCGAATTTCAATCTTACGATTGTGAATTCAAAAGTGACCGAAACATTCTTAGCAACCTTTTGGAGATTATAGAGACTAACAAAATCAGAAAAAGTGTTTGTTTGTCCATTCTCAGGTTCACAATTCAAAGAAGGGAGACCACGCTCCTAGGTGATTCACGTTCTTGATCGGCTTTGGAAGATCTAACGGATTACCATCGACGTTAGTCAATCGGATCACGCGACTAAGGTATTTCATCTTTTCGTATGTATGATTAATTAATTAAAGGGTTAAGGTTCAATATGGAAAAAATTTTAAAATCTGCTAAACTCTCTTTTAGTCTCACTTCCGCTGCGTGCACGCATTTTTTTCTCTACAATTGGTATCAGAGCCTGGTTGTACCCTTTAATTAATTAAAGTATATATACGTGAATCTTTTTCTTTTCATTGTGATTATGCATGTTTAGAAAGAGATGGCACTCTTGGTATTCTCATATATAATTACATTAGAATGTATGGATTTATATATGTTATATTTTGATATAAAGTGAATTGTTATTGCTCGATTTTGATCCTAGAATTTCAATGTATTTTTTGTTTCGGAATTGTAACAAGAAGGGTGGCCTATTATCGTCACAATTTCCTTCTTGGTAGTTGCTAATATTTTTTTTTTATGTATTATATTAAACTGCAGTATTTTTTTAATGTATTAAAATATAGTGCAGTATTTTTTTGTATTAAATACTGCTGTGATTAAAAAAAAAAAACTGCAGTATTTTTATTGTATAAATATGTTTGTAATATGTTCAAGCATCGAAGATTCGAAGACTTGAAGAATTAGTAGAAACCGGAACGAGTTTGGGACCATGCGCACCATAGCAACGTGCACGCACGCAAAATTGCACGTAGCTGTGCATGTTGGACTGTGGGCTGCACATGGCAGCCCCATGGAGTCCATGGGCTGCACACGGCAGCCCTTGTTAGGGTTGTAGAGTGTGCACGCCAATTGGGCAGCCGTGGGTGCTCACGTGATCCATGGGCCGCTTGAAGATTTGTTCACCAAGAAAGGAGATTTTTTATATTCCAAACAATTGTAATTTACTTACTTTTCTAGGATGGATCAAAATCGTGGCTAATTATTTTGTGTAAATATTACAATATTTGTTATTGTTTGATAACATGTCATGTAGAATAGGAGTGCCACTCATATATCTCTTTTGGTATGAACATGCATTGAATGATTTAGGTATCTAATTGACATCTAGATAACTTGGTAAATCATTCTATGGGATTTAATCACATGCCTTAAATAATTGAGTGGGAGAAGGTGTATTGCAAACACCTATGGCCTCTAAGGTTAGTTGAGCTATATTGTTTTTTGGTAATCCCCCCAAGGGGTGTCCATTAATGGAATATAGCAAGATACTTCCTTACAAGGATAGACTAGACAATTGACTCAAACGAGATCTACTCCCCAAGGAGGGATTTTCGTGAGCGAATATATTGAGGGTCAAAATCTTGGTAGTACACTCAATGTGGTTTTATTGATATCCTCTTAAGAGTTCTTGTTAATAAAATCACAAGGCTAAAATTGAAAACGTTGGTTGTTATGTTAACAATTAGGTAGGACCTAGTCCAACTAGTGAATGGTGCGAACTCCCAAAGGAGGCGTAACATTTATGGCTGTTGGATCAAATGTTGAATTTTACGATTGAATTATAAATATTTAATTCAAGATAAATGTTCGAAAATGCTAAACAATGATTATTTACTCATAAATATATTTTGTTAAGAAATCATGATCCCATCCCTAATGATCATCCTAAAAGGTAAAACTTTAATTGGTAATAATTATGTCACATGGAAAAGGAAAATTGGGTTGTTGCTGCAAGCTAAAAAAAATATAAATTTTGTTCTAACTACTCTTAAACCACCTACTCCTACTAATGAATCTAATGTGATGCAAAGAGACGAGTATGAGCAGTGGAAGACCTCTAATGAGATGGCCAAATGGCTACCATCTCCAACATGTTGCAACAGCAGCATGAAGGAATGAGGTCTGTTACTAATATGATGATGTCTCTAGAAGAGATTCATATGGTTGGTAAAGTTGCTATTGTTAAGACTCGTCAGAAGGTCAAGGAATAACAAAAGAAAAAGCAACTTGGGCCTACCAAGAAGGAGACTAAGAAAGTAACTAAGATCAAAAGGAAGTGCTTCTTTCTTGGTGAAAAGAGACATTGGAAAAGTAATTGCCCAAAGTTTCAGAATAAGAAGGAACAAGGTAATGTGAATTATCTTGAAACATGTTTTTCTGGTAGACTCTACAGATTCTTGGATCATAGACTCTGGAGCCACTAATCATGTTTGTTATTCCTTACAGAGGTTTCAAGAAAGGAGAAGGTTAAATAAGAATGAAATCAACTTGTGTTTAGGCAACGGAGCGTTGGTGTTTGCTAGTGCAGTGGGAGATATTAGAGTTAATCTAGATGCTAGTAGGCATTTAGATTTGATAAACATTTATTATGTACCTCAATTCAAGAGAAATTTAATTTCAGTTTCTTGTTTAAATAAATTTGAATATTCAGTTACTTTTAATAAAATTTTTATTATTAGTAAGGATGACAAATTTGTTTGCAAAGATACATTGGAAAATGGTCTATTCTATTTACATAGAAATATCTCTCACTTGTTAGACACAGAATTAACGCAACCTAATCATAAAAGAGTAAAATTATCATAAGATGAAACCTACCTATGCCATTTGTGCCTAGGTCGTATTAACCTTAATAGGATTAAAAGATTGGTTAGTGATGGACCTTTAAGTGACTTAAAGGTTGATGATCTACAAACATGTGAATCCTGTTTGGAAGGTAAAATGACCAAAAGGTCGTTCAGGACCAAAGGCACAAAAGCCAATGAATGTTTAGGATTAAAGCATACTAATGTATGTGGTCCTATGAGCATTCAAGCTAGAGGTAGATATGAGTACTTCATCACTTTCATAGATGATTACTCGAGAGTTGGTTATGTGTATCTCATGAGACATAAGTCAAATGTTTTTGACATGTTCAAAGCATTCAAAGCTGAAGTGGAGAATCAGCTAGAGAAACACATAAAAATCTTGAGATTTGATCGTGGTGGAAAATATCTATCTGTTGAGTTTCAGCAATATCTTATTAATAATGGAATCATTTCTCAGTTTTCTTCACCAGGTACACCTCAACAGAATGGGGTGGCAGAAAGAAGAAATATAACTCTTTTGAATATGGTTAGGTCAATGTTAAGTTATTCAACACTCCCTGTTTCTTTTTGGGGATATGCTCTACAAAATGCAATGTACATTCTAAATGATGTACCATCGAAGTCGGTTCCTCAAACTCCGCATGAGTTGTGGACTAGGCAAAAACCTAGTTTATAACACTTAAAGATATTTGGTTGTCCTGCGCTTGTGTTAAAAGGAAAGACAGAAAAGATGGAGTCCCGTACAAAAACATGTATATTTGTGGGGTATCCAAAAGGAACTAAAGGGTATTATTTCTATAGTCCTTCAAATCCTAAAGTATTTGTTTCGACAAATGCTAAATTTCTGGAAAATGACTATATAAATGAGTTTATACCTAAAAATAGAATTGTCCTGAATGAGATGTCAGGAGATACAATTCCACAAGAGGTTTCACAACCTGGCCCAATTGTAAGTTCCAAACCATCACAAGATCAACAACCTACCATTCCTCGTCGTGGTGGGAGGGTTGTAAGACAACCCGAGAGATACATCGGTCTGGGAGAATCAGTGGAGAATCTCCCGGACAACGATGATCCCTACACATATAAGGAAGCAATGGAGGATGTTGATAGTCGCCATTGGCAAAGGCAATGCAATCTGAGATTGAGTCCATGTTCAATAACAAAGTCTGGTCCCTTGTAGACTTGCCTAAAGGGATAAAACCCATTGGGTGCAAGTAGGTATACAAGAGGAAAAGAGGTATGGATGGAAAGGTGGAAACCTTTAAAGCTAGGTTAGTAGCTAAAGGTTACACACAGAAAGAAGGTATCGATTACGAGGAAACCTTCTCTCCTGTGGCCATGCTTAAATCCATTAGTATACTCTTATCCATTACAGCATCTTTAGATTTATAGATTTGGCAAATGGACATCAAGACAGCTTTTCTTAACGGAAGTCTTGACGAAAGCATCTATATGATGCAACCAGAAGGATTCATTGAAAAAGGCCAAGTGGAAAAGGTATGCAAGTTGTAAAAATCCATATATGGATTAAAGCAAGCATCTAGATCCTGGAACATAAGGTTCGATCAAGCTGGGAAAGATTTTGGATTTGTTCAGAACCTTGACGAACGTTGTGTATACAAAAGGATCAAGGGCGACAAGTTGGTTTTCCTAATTCTTTATGTTGATGATATACTACTCATCGGAAATGATGTAGGTGTATTGACATCAGTAAAAGAATGGTTAGCAAAACAATATGATATGAAGGACTTAAGCAAGTTATATTCTTGGTATCCAAATAATAAGGGATAAAAAGAATAGAACGATTGCACTATCTCAAGCTTCATACATAGATAAAATCTTGTCTAGATTTTCCATGCAGGATTCTAAGAAAGGTATGTTACCTTTCAGGCATGGAATCAAACTTTCTAAGGAACAAGTTCCTAAGAATGAGCATGAAGAGCAATTCATGAGTAGGGTTCCATATACCTCGGCAGTTGGAAGTCTCATGTATGCAATGTTCTGCACTAGACCAGATATTTGTTTTGCTGTTGGTATAGTTAACAGATTTCAATCGAAACCTGGTCCTGATCACTGGACGGCAGTCAAGAATATTTTCAAGTATCTGAGAAGAACGAGAGACAATATGCTTGTATACTCTGGAGGGGATTTGATTCCCGTAGGGTATACAGATTCTGATTTTTAGTCGGATTCTGACTCTAGAAAATCCACATCAGGATCTATGTTTACTCTTGAAGGAGGAGCAGTCATATGGAGGTGTATCAAGCAATCATGCATTGCTGACTCCACCATGGAAGCTGAGTATGTTGCTGCATGCGAAGCTGCCAAAGAGACTATTTGGCTCCGCCAATTCTTAATTGACTTAGAAGTGGTTCCTAGTGCGAATAAGCAGATTACTATTTACTGTGACAACAGTGGAGCAGTGGCTAATTCGAAAGAACCAAGAATTCATAAGAGAGGAAAACACATTGAAATGAAGTATCATCTTCTTAGGGAGATTGTTCATAGGGGTGACGTGACGATTACCAAAATCACGTCAGCAGAAAATCTAGCGGATCCCTTCATAAAGGCTCTACCACAGAAGAGTTTTGATGGGCACCTAGAGAACATGAGAATGAGAGATATGACACATTTGTTATAGCGCAAGTGGGAGATTGTTAGGGTTATGCTCAATAGCAAGAGTGTAATGTTGTACTTGACAATCTTTTCATATTAATAAAGTGATTTCTGTTAGTTAACAAAATCTTATATAGCATTTATTATTATGTTAGATGAAACTGTAGAATTTAAAGTATTTGAATCCCTTAGGTTCCCAGAAGCAGCCGATGATTGTTACTCAGCTGAGTGTAGTGCAATTAAAGTGGTGAAGTCGGCAATGCAAGATGAATTGTTAGAAGACATATCTGAGGAATTGCTAGATTGGGTTTGTGATGTATTCGAAGATGATGAAGAACTTCAACAGGTTAGAGTTTCAGAAGAAGAGTCTGATATTGAGGAAGTATGTGCTGAAGTAGAAGATGAGATCAATAAGTCATTAATCCCATCTATGAGTTCTCCCCCTGCATTAGAGTTGAAACAACTTCCCTCTAACCTCAAGTATGCCTTTTCAGGAGTGAATGATACTTTTCCAGTGATTATAGCTTTAGACTTAGAGCCAGAAAAAGAAGAGAGACTTTTGGTGGTGCTCCAAGAGCACAAAACCGCCATTGGATGGACCATAGCGGATATTAAGGGAATAAGCCCTACCATTTGCATGCATCACATTCTTTTAGAGGAGGGTATGAAGCCATCTAGAGAAGCTTAGCAAAGACTTAACCCGAACTTGAAAGAGATCGTCAAGCTACTTAAAGTGTAGTGGATAAGTCCGGTCCATGTTGTATCAAAGAAATCTGGGATCACAGTGGTAGCAAATGAAAACAATGAGTTGATTCCTACTAGGAAGACAACGGGATGGAGGGTGTGCATAGATGACCGCAAACTCAACACGGCAACAAAAAAAGATCACTTTCCTTTGCCGTTTATCGATTAGATGCTCGAGCGTTTGGCGGGACATGCTTATTACTATTTCCTGGATGGTTTTTCAGGATACAATTAGATTGTCATTGCTCTAGAAGATCAAGAGAAGACAACATTCACATGTCCCTTTGGAACCTTTGCTTACAGAAGAATTCCTTTTGGGCTGTGCAATGCCCCTACCACTTTCCAAAGATGTATGATGTTGATCTTTTCCGACATGCTAGAGAAGTATATTGAGGTATTTATGGATGATTTTTCTATTTTTGGTAATTCTTTTGACCATTGCTGTAAGGATTCCCATTTGTTGATTGGTTAGTTTCGTGGACATACCACAAGTTGGGGTTGATGTAAGGGTAGCCTAGGAATTGGTGATCATTCAACGGCCCTTTCAAGACCTCAAGAGAAGAAGCACAAAAGGTATATTCTATTGCTTACTTGCTTTGAAGAGATCTAGTTGCACACACACACAACTCATGCATATATCTTATTCTTGTATGTTGTGTGTTTTATATGTGTGCATTCTTAATTGTTGAATATCTCTTCATGCATGATTATTTAATTGAATCTATCTCATTAAAATGCCATGATATGTTTTTGGCATTAGGATGCAAAGTTATGAATTTTATTCATGCTTATTTGAATTGATTGCATCTTGTTCTATGATAATGCCATGACATTATAGGCATTAGGATGCATTCAATTCCCACACTTGCACTTCATGTTTGTTAGTTTTAAGTGTGATGTAATTCGTTTCCGTTTGAGTGATCGGAAACATCCGTGCTTGCACGATGGTGTGCATGTCTTAGCACGATGGTTGACCACTTGAGAAGGTCTCATTCTTCTCTTGGATAAGTGGTAGATTCGGTTTGGTTATTTGGAGTGAAGTGTCTAGGTTCAAAATATTGGATTTCAATGATTTAAATGTTTTTCAAAACTGACATTTGTATGGTCTTGTGACCATAACTTTTTACACAAAGTTTCAAATTGAGTTTTGTAAAATTCTGGACAAACTAGACACCCATACCTTTCCAACAGTATATTATTTGTAATATTTTATGACCGATTGGATTGCTTTTGAAATCTCCAAAGTGACCACTAAAATAGGGCATCATAGCTGTTATTCGTATCTGACCTTTGGTCACTCAAATGACCATAACGTTTTCTATAGACATCAAAATGTCCTTCTGTAAAACAAGTAGAAATTAGACATCCATACCTTTCTAACGATATATTATATGAAATGTTTTGATATCGTTTGGTCATGTTTCGGAGTACTCGAATCTTGAGATACTGCACTGTCGCGTGTATGATGTGTAAAATCGTGTTATAAAAACCTAACTCGCAAGTGCACGAATCGTGAGATAAGTACAGCGACAAGTAGGGATCGTTCCCACGAGGAAAAGAGATTTATCGACTAAAACTAATTCTAATTAAAGCTAAGCAATTAACAGTAACCAAGAGATTTCATATTGATTTGATTGATTTGAGATTAAAACTAGATTAAACTAAGAAAACAATGAACAAGAATATGAGAATGTGATCAAGAGGTGAGAGGACTAGGTCATCAATGCTCCCCAACTACGTTTACTCAATGCTTCGAATTGACTTACACAAAGAATATTAATCAAGTTAAGGGTTCGTTCTTAAATTATGTATAATTAGTGCTATGTGGTCTTGGAATAAATCAAGTAATCTCTACTGCAGTCATTAGCAAAACCTGCGTGTAGACTATAACCTAAAACCCACAAAGCACACAATCAAGTCTTTCCAATCACAGTCATTAGCAAAACCTGCGTGTAGACTATGATTGAAAACCCATTAAGCATAAGAACAAGAGAACCAAAAATAAAGTGCGATATTCTGCTACGATAAATTCATTCATTCAATTGATTATTGGTTGAGAATGGTGAAACCCACGCGCACCTCAACCTTTAACATATAAACCCTAGATTCAAGACTAGCACAAACCATGCATAGACAAGAAGAAATCCCAAATTGAATGAAACAAAACTTGAATTACTAAAACATAGTCAATTCTAACAAAGAGTATTCATAGAGGTTCACATTGAATCTCTAGTAAGGATTTAGTTACACATCAATGGAGGAAACAAAAATATAGAAGAGGAGAAGATAGAACCCATTGTTGTCTTCTAATCTTGCTTCGAATCCTTCGTCTTCTCCTTGCTTTTCGGTCTCTTCCAAGGATGGATGGTGGAATGGCTCTCAATTTCGCAGTCTCTAACCTCCTTCTGAAAACCCTCTGATGTTATATTTATATCGGCTCGCAACCTCGTCTCTCGCTGACCTAAACGAATCAGATTTTAAAACACTCGCTGCACGGACCGCTAGGTAGGCAACTTGCCTACCCCGCGGTCATCTTTTTGCAACACCACTGGAGACCACCGCTAGGTAGGACCGCTATGTAGGACAGTGCCTGGGGGGCGGTCACATGAATGACACAAGGCTGGAGTTTAGTGCAAGCTAGGACCGCTAGGTAAGACATGCCTAGGGGGCAGTCATCTTTGATCAACTTCTCTGGAGTTTGGTGCTAGGTAGGACCGCTAGGTAAGACATGCCTAGGGGGCGGTCCTTTACAATTTTCTCTCGAGGCTTCAACTTGCTCTGACCGCCACATAGGACCGCTAGGTAGGCACTACCTAAGGGGCGGTCAACTGCAGAAAATTAACATCTGATCAGTTTTGACATCTTTTCTCCCATACTTGAATATTTGCACCACTTCTGATAACGAGACCTGCACAGCTCAACAAACACATCAAACAACCTAAAATACTCGAGAACAAAGCACAAAGACTAGGAAATAGGGGTCTGAAACATATATAGAAATAGACCGATCAAATACCTCCAAACCTAACTTTTGCTAGCCCTCGAGCAAAACCAACTAACCAACTAAAAAGAAAAACTAAATCCTAGCTAAGCCACTTTCGCAGGGAGCGCGATAGCATTGAGCATATGCTACAAGCCTTTAAACCTCTAGGTGTCCCTAGAGGAGGAGTTTTGTCTCCTGAGGGTTTACAGCTATGACACCCACAAACATATCCAACAAAATCCCATCATTCGAGATGCAATCGAATAGCGCCCATTACGAAACAATGCATGCTAAAGCCAATATGTAAAGACTAAAATTAAGCCACAAAACTGAAAACATTGTTCGTTTTAAATGAAAAGCCCATGCTCAAGACAATCTAGCATCAAAAACACCTTTGCCAGACGCCATAGATATAATTCGCCTCAACTCTACTTCTCACGAGATATCGCTCATATTTCACACAGAACCTAGGCAATTTCACTCATCAAGCATATGCGAATGGAATTTATGCACAAGAAATTTCAAGTTATTATCGCATATGAATATATCATTGAAAGAACGCTTGATTTGTAAGCAAAAGATCTCATGAAAAGAATCAGGCATTATGAACAAGATTAAGCACACTCTTACCTTCTACTTTCATTGCAAGGATAACCAGCAGATCAATCAGACTTTCATTATGGTTGTAATGGGGCTAATGGGTAGGGGCTAAGAAAGAACAGGAAAAAGGAATTCAAAAACCCTAGGATCATTCAATGAGAGTCTTCAATTCGTCTTCAAGGCCTTGCTTTCTTCTAGGCCTTCCTTTTTTCCTGTTTGCAAGTGGAATGACACCACTCACCATTAATTTCAAACCACCTCTTTCACCAAATTCTTGATAACTCCTTTAAGAGTAGATACAACACTACCAGTCATTTGACTGGTTGAATTCATTGAACCGTGCATATTTCTGTTGCACCATTTTTTTTTTATTTTTTTTGAATACAAATACAGTTCCTCTCAGCTTTGGATTGAATGCAGCTCTTCTTCACTTGTTACTCATTACCTTCGCACATATTCCTGCGGCGAAATCTCAAGTCCTCTTCACAATCTCAATGTATGATCCCAAGATAAAAAGGTAAGGCTATAATTCAGGCTTACATGGGTTAAAGTCAGTGTGGTGAAGAAAGAAAAAGGCTAATCAGTGTTTGGCTTCAAACAGGGCTATGGAGCACACACACAAAGGTAGGAAATATTTAAGGCCTTTTAAGTAGATCAAGCACACATAGTCTGAAATCACTTCCATTGGTTCAACTTACTCAAGATCAAAGATAGCATGTGAAATCTTTTATGATGAACGTTCTATAATGCTCAATGTTAAACCTATAGAGATCAAGTCTAGTGCTAAGAACCTATGTAGTGTTTAAAGAGTAGAAACAATTAATCACTCATATCATGTCATTTATGTACGCTTTTTGGCTTAGTGAACTCACCAAGGTAGTCTCCACTATTAATCATGGCAATCCAACTAAGCATCCTATCCACTATCATATCAAGAGCATGTCATAATTTTTTGAAAAATGCAACGCAATACTCTAAGTGGCTATACTTTAGTTTAAACACATTGAATAAAGCATACTGGTTCTAAAGCACACATCAACGCATCTCATCAAAGATTCAGGAGGAACGACAGACTCAGAACGAAAATAAAACTAAAAACCAAAACGACACTAAATACCCCCAAACCTGAGCTTAACATTGTCCCCAATGTTGACAGTCAAGACAGTTATGGTAGGGACAGACATAAAGAAATAAACTACAATATCCAAAGAAAAATAAAAGAAAAAGAAAATAAAATAAAAAGTCAAAAGAAATCATATCCTGTCAATCTCCGCCATCCTCATCTGATAAGTGCAAAATCTCGGTGTTCTGGTCAGAGTCTATCTGGTCATCCTGCTGCTCCACATCATCAAACTGCATGATCGGGGTCCTCTGGTCATCAAACTGCTGCACAAATCCCAATCCACTAGCTGCATAAGGATCCTGATCAGGAATAGGAGGCTGAGATGGAGCTCCACTCCCACTAGCCACAGAAAACCGACTAGTCATCATCGTGCGCAAATCATCTATGCTCGTCTCGACATCATCAAAACGCTCCTCCATACGAACCTCCATCTGCCTGATGCGCAAATCCATGTGAGCCTTCATAGCCTGCAAAAGAGTGTGAAACTGATCACCTCCGGGCTGTGCTGCAGGTGCATCCTCCTCGGGCTGGTCTGCAGCTGGATCCTCCTCAGGCTGCTCCTGTGCCATCGCGGCAGCTGCTGCTGCACGCTCCTCTCTGCGACGTCTGCGTCGCGCATAATCTCCAACATGAGGCAAACCCCGAAGAGCTAACTGCTGGTTCCATCTAGTCCGGGTGAGCATAGATGGGTCATTGTGCTCCAAACCTGCAGTCACATCAATTCCTGCCCGACTGCAGAAAGCCGTGATCAAACATGGAAATACCATGGATAAGTCATCAGTGCCACAGGCTTTATGAATAGCACCAAAAATCACCCTCCCAATGTTGATGGGGCCACCAGTCCTCAATCAGAGCAATATACGGGCCTGGTCATAGAAAATCTCTGTGCGGTGCTGAGAAGGTAGCAGCTAACACGTCAGAAAAATGTTCCAAAAGGCGACGTCCACATGCGTGTCACGCTGGTACAACTTCCGCAATAGGTCCCACTGGTCAAGCCCATCCATCCTAAGGATTGCAGCCATTCGTCCTCGAAACGGGTCGAGAGTATCAAGGTACTCCACCCCTCCTCCGCCTCCAATGTCAAAATCAGGAACCTCGAAGAACTGATTTATTACCTCGGGATTGATCAGGATCTCAACCCCCTGGAGCACACCAACTCCCCCATCCTGTAGCCTCCCTGCCATGGCACTGGCATAGAATTCGATCACGAGACTCCTATTAGGCCTAGTCGGCCTAGCAACGTACCTCTCCCACTGGCGGGCAGCAACGGCGGCTGGAATGGGCGTCTGTGCCATACTCTCTAGATCAATGCCCCTCTCAATAATCCAGGGCCGTGCCTGGAACCTGTTCACCCTATCTCGGAATTCTTTGTGTTGCGCCAGTCTTGGAGTGGCCGGACACTCTCCTTTATCTGCTGCACTAATCCGAGGGCGCTTGCCAATATGAGTTTTTGCCATCTGTCATAATAAATAATCAAAATGAATCCACAGATATTCTGAACAGAAATTGGCAGCACTTCGTTTCAAAGTAAGTGTCCAAATACACATATTACCAATAAAAACTCATCATTATAACGGTATCAAACTCATTATAATCCACATTGGGCATTCTAACAATAACATCATAATTCTAATAATATCAATGTCAAAAAAAACATTATATCAAAGAATACAATAATCACCCATGCCAATAATCTCAAATCCCATTTAAAACAAATGAAAAACCAACCATGCATGTTTCAAATCCAACAAGATAATCAATTTTCACAAGAAACATAATGATTCTAAGCAAGGGAATTCGAAATTTTCACACAAAATAATCTCAAAATCCATCAAAAATTACATAAATAAAGATATCTCAAGTCAAATACAATGGAATCATGAAGAAAATTGAGAGAAGAGAGGTAGAAATCATACCTTGTGACTTGTTGGAGAGAGAGAGTAACAATGGAGAAATGAGAGAAAATTAGAGAGAGAAAGAAAGGAGAGAGAACGTGCGCAGCCAAGGGAAGAAGAAAGGGGCTGCGCACGGTCCAATTTAATAAGGTGCAGTAGGGTTTTTTTAAAATAACCGCGGGGTAGGTACCTGCCTAGGGGGCGGTCCTACCCAGCGGTCAAACGCATGCATGCAAACCCAGGTGCAAAACGCACCGTTTCACTTACGTTGGGACCGCTGCCCAGGCATGTGCCTAGGGGGCGGTCCTACGTTGCACTGAAGTCCAGAGATATGTTTTTAAAAGTGACCGCTCCCCAGGCATGTGCCTATGGGGCGGTCCTACCTTGCACTGAAGTCCAGAGATGCTCTTTAAGAGTGACCGCTGCCCAGGCATGTGCCTAGGGGGCGGTCCCACCTTGCACTGATTTCCAGAGACGCTCTTTAGGATTTTCAGCTGGCCAGGAACGTGCACATCCAGCGGGACTAAGTGGCGGTCAACTCCAGAGAGACCCCTTTAGAGAGACCGCTGCCTAGGCATGTGCCTAGGGGGCGGTCATATCCCGCGAAACATATTTTCTGCATACCTGATACCTGGCCAAAAGTAAAACACGCATAAAACATACCAACTCTCTCCTAAAACAGAAAAATTAATTGATCGAACACCCCCAAACCTGAATTGAATAATATCTCCTGTAAAACTCTATATCCAATAACCATATTCATCGGGTTTAAGAACGTTCGAGACTCCTAAAAAAAAACTGACTCAAAAATAGACAAAAATATAAAATAAGAAAATATTACCTAGGTGGGTTGCCTCCCACTGAGCGCTTTATTTAACGTCTGGGCAAGACACAAAAGAGCCTTACGGCTCATTGAGGCGAGAAAACTCATTAATCCTTAGCTCGGATGCACACAGGTACGGCTTGAGTCGGTGCCCATTAACCTTAAATCTCTGCTGACCGGGAAGACTTTCAACTTCCACAGCTCCGTGCGGGAAAACCTGAGTAACCCTATATGGACCTCGCCAACGCGACTTCAGCTTCCCTGGAAACAACCGTAACCTTGACTGATACAAAAGGACAAGCATCCCCGGTTGGAATTCCTTCCGAAGGATTTTGCTATCATGCAGTTTCTTCGTCCGGTCTTTGTATATCTTGGCATTCTCATAAGCATTGTCCCGAAGCTCCTCAAGCTCACTCATCTGCAATTTTCGTTCCTCTCCTGCCTTATCTAAATCGAAGTTCAACTTCTTCAGCGCCCAATAGGCGTTGTGTTCCAACTCCACTGGAAGATGACAAGCTTTTCCATATACTATCCTATAAGGACTCATACCAATCGGGGTTTTGTAGGCAGTTCTGTACGCCCACAATGCATCATTAAGCTTAGTCGACCAATCCTTTCGATTTGGTTGCACCGTCTTCTCCAATATCTGCTTAATCTGCCTATTGCTCACCTCTACTTGTCCTGAAGTCTGAGGGTGATATGGGGTTGCCACTTTGTGCCTGACACCATATTTCTTCATTAACGAGGCAAAAACCTTGTTACAAAAATGGCTCCCACCATCACTGAGGATCGCACGTGGTGTCCCAAATCTGGCAAATATGTGTTCTTTCACGAATTTCACCACCACCTTGCTATCATTCGTCTTGGTTGCAATTGCTTCAATCCACTTCGAAACATAGTCCACAGCCACCAAGATGAAAGTGAATCCGTGCGAGGATGGGAAGGGACCCATAAAGTCAATTCCCCACACGTCGAATATTTCTATCACCAACTGACTGGAAAGGGGCATCTCATCCCGTTTGCCAATGTTCCCCGTTCTCTGGTACCTGTCACAAGAAATACAAAAAACATAAGCATCTTTAAATAAAGAGGTCCAGAAGAAACCTGATTGGAGAACTTTTAGAGCAGTCTTCTTAGCACTAAAGTGCCCTCCACAGCTCAGGTCGTGACAGAATTTCAGCACATCTTGCTGCTCCTCTTCAGGGACACATCGCCGAATGATCTGATCAGCGCCATATTTGAACAGGTATGGCTCATCCCAAAAGTATTGCCTGGAAAGGGAGATGAATCTTCTTTTTGCTTGAGAATTCAGGTCGGCTGGTACGATGCCATTAGCAAGATAGTTCACTATGTCTGCGTACCATGGATCTTTAGCTTTCACATTCATCAGCTGTTCATCTGGGAAGGTCTCGTTTATTGGTACGAGCTTGGCACTTTCTTCTCCAGTTTCTTCTTCCACTAGACGAGAAAGGTGGTCAGCTACCACATTCTCGCTGCCTTTCTTATCCCTGATTTCCAAATCAAATTCTTGCAATAAAAGGATCCACCGGAGTAATCTTGGTTTCGCTTCTTTTTTTGTTAGTAAATATTTCAAGGCAGCATGATCAGAATAAACAATTACTTTAGACCCAATCAAATATTGACGAAATTTTTCTAGGGCACTAACAACAGCAAGTAATTCTTTTTCTGTAGTGGAGTAATTCAACTGTGCATCATTCAGAGTGCGACTAGTGTAGTAAATAACATGTGGCAATTTATCTACTCGCTGTCCTAAAACAGCACCTACAGCATAGTCTAACGCATCACACATTAGTTCAAATGGAAGGGACCAATCAGGAGGCATAATTACAGGAGTAGATGTCAGTTTATCTTTCAGAGTTGTAAAAGCAAGCATACATTCATCATTGAAATCAAATGTAGATTCCTTGGTCAACAGATTACACAAGGGACGACTAATTTTTGAAAAATCTTTTATAAAACGCCTGTAAAATCCTGCATGACCAAGAAAACTCCTCACACCCTTTACCGAAGTAGGAGGTGGAAGTTTAGCAATTACTTCAATCTTAGCCCTATCTACCTCTATGCCTTTAACAGATATCACATGCCCTAGCACTATTCCAGATTTCACCATAAAGTGACTTTTCTCCCAACTGAGAGTTAAATTAGTCCTAGTGCATCTTTTCAAAACATTAGTTAAATTATCAAGGCAGTGGTCAAAAGAATTACCAAAAACATAAAAATCATCCATAAATACCTCGATATACTTCTCTAACATGTCGGAAAAGATCGACATCATGCATCTTTGGAAAGTGGCAGGGGCATTGCACAACCCAAACGGCATTCTTCTGTAGGCAAAGGTACCGAAAGGACAAGTGAATGTCGTCTTCTCTTGATCCTCTGGAGCGATGGCAATCTGATTATATCCTGAAAAACCATCCAAGAAACAATAATAAGCATGTCCCGCCAAACGCTCAAGCATCTGATCGATGAACGGCAGTGGAAAGTGATCCTTTTTTGTTGTCGTGTTAAGCTTGCGGTAGTCTATGCACACCCTCCATCCTGTGGTCTTCCTTGTAGGGATCAACTCATTGTTCTCATTCGCCACCACTGTGATTCCAGACTTCTTTGGCACAACATGAACCGGACTTACCCAATTACTGTCAGATATAGGGTATATGATACCCACTTTGAGTAGCTTTAGGACCTCTTCCTTGACCACCTCCTTCAAGTTCGGGTTAAGTCTTCGCTGAGCTTCTCTAGATGGCTTCAAACCTTCTTCTAAAAGAATGTGATGCATACAAATGGTAGGGCTTATTACCTTGATATCTGCAATGGTCCATCCAATGGCGGCTTTGTGCTCCTGCAGTACTGCCAAGAGTTTCTCTTCTTTTTCTGACTCTAAATCTGAAGCTATAATCACTGGAAGAGTCTCATTCTCGCCTAGAAATGCATATTTGAGGTTAGAAGGAAGTTGTTTCAGCTCCAATGTAGGGGGAGAACTAATAGATGGGATTAACGACTTGTTGATCTCATCTTTCACTTCAGTACACACTTCCTCTATGTCAGAATCCTCATTTGAAACTCCTATCTGCTGAAGTTCTTCATCATCTTCAAACACATCACAGACCCAATTTAACAATTCCTCAGATATATCTTCTAACAACTCATCATGCACTGCTGACTTTACCACTTCAATTGCATTACATTCAACAGAATAACAATCGTCTGCTGCTTCAGGGAACTTCAGGGACTCAAAGACTTTAAACTCTACAGTCTCATCTAACACAGTCATCGTTAGCTTCCCATTCTAGACATCAATAAAAGTCTTTGCAGTTGCCATAAAGGGTCTCCCTAAAAGAATAGGCTTACAATTCCTATCTTTGGCACCTTCATCCATATCTAGCACCACAAAGTCAGCAGGAATAATAAGATTTTCTACCTGCACTAGCACATCTTCCACATAACCCTTAGGGTACCTTACAGACCCATCAGCCAACAGAAGCGACATGGTTGTCTTTTTCAGATCATTCAAACCCAATTGCTCATAGATAGTTGTTGGCATTAAGTTGATGCTGGCTCCTAAGTCTAGCATAGCCCTCTCCAGAGTTGTACCACCAATAGTAATGTTAATGCAGAAACTACCTGGATCTTGAAGCTTTGGTGGCAATGACTTTTGAAGGACTGCATTAGCACTTCCGGTCATGAACTCTTGATGATTCTCCACAAATCTTGTTTTGTAAGTGTGAAGGCTCTTGAAAAACTTAGCATATGCAGGCATCTTCTGAATCATCTCCAACAGGGGCAAGTTGACATTGACCTTTGAAAGGATGTCATATATGTCTTTGTAAGACTTTTCCAACTTGCTCTTTTGCAGTCTCCTTGGGAATGGAATGGGTGGCACGTAAGGATTTGCTGACTTGTGTAGGGGTGGTGAATCCTTGGATTTTTCCACCACTACCTCATCCTCCTGGTGCTTGAGCTTTTCTTTTGAAGAACCTGAAACAGTAATAGGTTTATCAGAAAGTTCAGCAGGTAAATTATCAGTTAGCACCTTACCATTTCGGAGAATTGTCATAGCTTTAGCTTGCTCAGTGTAACTTGGAAATTTTCCTTGTTCCATTCTTTGTTGAGCTTCAGCTAGTTGTCCAACTTGGATCTCTGTCTTCTTTATTGAAGCATTAATATTCTGAAATTGTACCTCATTCCTTTGGTCAGTTTGTGTCATACGCTGCCCTAATTGCTGGATTTGCTGTAATTGCTGCCCTAATTGCTGTGATTGCTGCTGAATTTGCTGTGATTGCTGTTGCATGTGCTACTGCATGTCTAGTGAATGCTGCTTGATTTGCTGCTGCAGTTGCTCCAGTAATTCTTCCATTGAAGGCTTCTTTGGTTGAGATTCGAAGTTTTGCTGAGCACCGGTGTTTCTGCTGTTGTTACCCCATTGGTTACCAGTGTTCTGATTGTTCGACCATGAAAAATTAGGATGATTCCTCCATCCGGGATTGTAGGTGTTGGAATATGGATCATTCCTAGGTCTGGGGTTGAAGTTGTTCATGGCATGAACTTCTTCTTCTTCAGGTCCAGGACCTGCTGCCTGGTGCTCTCCCATAAACACCTTTTGTTTCAGCTGACCGATTTCAGAAGCAAAAGAATCTATCTTCTTCATTATCTGTGTCATTTGAATGGAACTCTCTGTGCTAGCATCCACTGTGTAGATTCCCTTCTTTCTTCTGGAGTTCTTATGACGAGAATTCTAAGCTAACTTCTCAAAGATCTCGTACACCTCATCAGGCTGCTTGTCATACATAGATCCACCACAGGCATTGTTCACTAGAAGTCCCGAAACTTCAGTCAGACCATCATAAAACCATTGACACAACTGATTCCTCAGAAACCCATGCTGAGGACAGTCCCTGGTATATTTCTTGAAACCCTCCCATGCCTCATAAAAAGTCTCGTTGTCTTGCTGAATGAAACTCGAAATTTTGGCTCGGATTTCACTGGTTTTCTGAGGTGCATAATACTGATCAGTCAGCTTTTCTCGCACTTCATCCCATGTCCTCAAAGATGCAGGAGGCAAAGTTAACAGCCAAGCTTTCGCCTCTCCTTTCAATGCATGTGGAATGCATCTCATACGCAGCTGATTTTCAGTTATCCTGTAGTTAGGGAAGGACTGAATTGCTCCATAAAACTCTCTGAAGAACAAGAGTATATCTTCATCTGGTAATCCATGGAAACTGGGCAGCTGATTGTAATGGCTACTCTTCAGCTCATAATTCCTTGCTGCAGGTTCTAGCACAATGCACAAAGGGTCATTGCTCACAACTGGTCTACTGTAATCCTTCATGGTTCTGATCGGTTCTGGCTCATACACTGGATTAGGAACAAGGTTAGGGGCCTGTTGCACCCTCTCTTGATTCTGTTCCTGATTTCGCTCGTCTTCCATTACTAAATTTCTGATACAATCTATGTTATCATTCAAAGGTAGTAATTCTCCCTGTTGAGATCTTCTACCTTGCATCTGCTGTCAAAAATCTGCAATGAGACAAACAAATCACTAGTAAACTCTGAAAAGAAAAAGAAAAAGAATGAATAAAATAAAAAGAAAAATCTAAAAAGCTAAAAATTAATGACTCGACTACCTGAACTAATAAATCTATTAACTAAAACTAAAACTAGAAATAACCAATAAATTCACTATTCCCCGGCAGCGGCGCCAAAAACTTGATGTGTAAAATCATGTTATAAAAACCTAACTCGCAAGTGCACGAATCGTGAGATAAGTACAGCGACAAGTAGGGATCGTTCCCACGAGGAAAAGAGATTTATCGACTAAAACTAATTCTAATTAAAGCTAAGCAATTAACAGTAACCAAGAGATTTCAGATTGATTTGATTGATTTGAGATTAAAACTAGATTAAACTAAGAAAACAATGAACAAGAATATGAGAATGTGATCAAGAGGTGAGAGGACTAGGTCATCAATGCTCCCCAACTACGTTTACTCAATGCTTCGAATTGACTTACACAAAGAATATTAATCAAGTTAAGGGTTCGTTCTTAAATTATGTATAATTAGTGCTATGTGGTCTTGGAATAAATCAAGTAATCTCTACTGCAGTCATTAGCAAAACCTGCGTGTAGACTATAACCTAAAACCCACAAAGCACACAATCAAGTCTTTCCAATCACAGTCATTAGCAAAACCTGCGTGTAGACTATGATTGAAAACCCATTAAGCATAAGAACAAGAGAACCAAAAATAAAGTGCGATATCCTGCTACGATAAATTCATTCATTCAATTGATTATTGGTTGAGAATGGTGAAACCCACGCGCACCTCAACCTTTAACATATAAACCCTAGATTCAAGACTAGCACAAACCATGCATAGACAAGAAGAAATCCCAAATTGAATGAAACAAAACTTGAATTACTAAAACATAGTCAATTCTAACAAAGAGTATTCATAGAGGTTCACATTGAATCCCTAGTAAGGATTTAGTTACACATCAATGGAGGAAACAAAAATATAGAAGAGGAGAAGATAGAACCCATTGTTGTCTTCTAATCTTGCTTCGAATCCTTCGTCTTCTCCTTGCTTTTCGGTCTCTTCCAAGGATGGATGGTGGAGTGGCTCTCAATTTCGCAGTCTCTAACCTCCTTCTGAAAACCCTCTGATGTTATATTTATATCGGCTCGCAACCTCGTCTCTCGCTGACCTAAACGAATTAGATTTTAAAACACTCGCTGCACGGACCGCTAGGTAGGCAACTTGCCTACCCCGCGGTCATCTTTTTGCAACACCACTGGAGACCACCGCTAGGTAGGACCGCTATGTAGGACAGTGCCTGGGGAGCGGTCACATGAATGACACAAGGCTGGAGTTTAGTGCAAGCTAGGACCGCTAGGTAAGACATGCCTAGGGGGCGGTCATCTTTGATCAACTTCTCTGGAGTTTGGTGCTAGGTAGGACCGCTAGGTAAGACATACCTAGGGGGCGGTCCTTTACAATTTTCTCTCGAGGCTTCAACTTGCTCTGACCGCCACATAGGACCGCTAGGTAGGCACTACCTAGGGGGCGGTCAACTGCAGAAAATTAACATCTGATCAGTTTTGACATCTTTTCTCCCATACTTGAATATTTGCACCACTTCTGATAACGAGACCTGCACAGCTCAACAAACACATCAAACAACCTAAAATACTCGAGAACAAAGCACAAAGACTAGGAAATAGGGGTCTGAAACATATATAGAAATAGACCGATCAGTGTACCGCGTAAATGCCCATAGTTTTTCTAATTCTTCCAAAACGACATAGTTTCACTTGGGCACTATAAATACATATCTTTCTCATCATTTTGAGGGCAGAGCCACAAAATGAAACCCTAGAGAGAGAGGCTCCATATTCTTGAGAGAGAAAGCACCAAGATTGTTTATTTAACTCTCTAAACCCAAAACCCATCTCCATCTTGCATCATTCAACATCATTTGAGCATGGGTCTTCTTCAACACACATGGTATGATTTGTTGAACACTAATCCCATCTAATTTTAGTGTTTCTACTTATCAATTTTATCTCATTTATTACTTGTATGAGTTTAGATTTATTTCTACATACATGGTTGGATTATGTGTTGATTGGGTTAATTTTTACATAGCTTAATTGATTAGGTTATTATTTCCTAAAAGCTATACCATAAACATTCTTGTATGATTTATTGATAACTAGGTTGATAGATTGTTTTTAAATCAACTAGTTAATCCTTTGAATGTTTGTGGGTTATTTGTGATAGCTAGGATTGTTCATGTTTATCTAACATCTAGCTAATTGATCTCATTAACATGATTGAGATTATTTGTGATAGCTTTGTATCTAGGATTGGCTATCCTTTACTTAGCTAAAGTTGTATGCCATGTCATATAGCTATTTTCATATCTAGGATTGATTTTATTGTCATCATATAATCCTAGGTAAGCATCTAGAGTACCCTAGCTCTTCTTGCATATTTGGATATCATTGCATATTCACTTAGGGTGTTGATCTCTTCGGAGAAGTAAGTCTTGTGTGATAGACCGGGATTAGGTCGTACACCGGGATTAGGTGGTCACATGAGCAAATTGGACTAGATCCACTTTTACAGGCCTGCGGGTAGTGGTAGCGGGATATTGGCCGGGATTAGGCTGTCAAACCGGGATTAGGTTGTATACGCTATCACAATTAGTGGATTCAAGGTTCGAGTGTGGTGCACTTACCAGCCCATGGTTTTTCCCGTGAGGGTTTCCACGTAAATATCAAGTGTTATTTAAATTCCGCACATATTACACTTGTTATATATATTGACTAGATTGAGGCATTTTCGTAATCTTGACTTAACGCGAAAATTGGGTAAAATTGTTAAAATCTATTCATCCCCCTTCTAGATTATTATTAGAACACACCGAGTTATTTGTTTCAACTGCCTTGATAATTTAACTAGTGTTTTGAAAAGATGCACTGAGACCAATTTAACTCTTAGTTGGGAGAAAAGTCACTTTATGGTGAAATCTGGAATAGTGCTAGGACATGTGATATCTGATAAAGGCATAGAAGTAGATAGGGCTAAAATTGAAGTAATTGCTAAACTTCCACCCCCAACTTCGGTGAAGGGTGTGAGGAGTTTTCTTGGTCATGTAGGTTTTTACAGGCACTTTATAAAAGATTTTTCAAAAATTAGTCGCCCGCTGTGTAACCTGTTGACCAAGGAATCTACATTTGATTTCAATGATGAATGTATGCTTGCTTTTAAAACTCTGAAAGATAAACTGACATCTACCCCTGTAATCATGCCTCTTGATTGGTCTCTTCCATTTCAATTAATGTGTGATGCTTCAGACTATGCTGTAGGTGCTGTTCAGCGAGTAGATAAATTACCATATGTTATTTACTACACTAGTTGCACTTTGAATGATGCACAATTGAATTACTCCACTACAGAAAAAGAATTACTTGCTATTGTTAGTGCCCTGGAAAAATTTCGTCAATATTTGATTGGGTCTAAAGTAATTGTTTATTCTGATCATGCTGCTCTAAAATATTTACTAACAAAGAAGGAAGCGAAGCCGAGATTACTCCCGTGGATCCTTTTGTTGCAAGAATTTGATTTGGAAATCAGGGATAAGAAGGGCAGTGAGAATGTGGTAGCTAATCACCTTTCTCGATTAGTGGAGGATGAGACTGGAGAAGGAAGTACCAAGCTTGTGCCAATAAATGAGAACTTTGCAGATGAACATCTGATGAATGTGGGAGTCAATAATCCATGGTATGCGGATATAGTGAACTATCTTACAAATGGCATCATACCAGCTAACCTGAACCCGCAAGCAAAAAGAAGATTCATATCCCTCACCAGGCAATACTTTTGGGATGAGCCATACCTGTTCAAATATGGCATTGATCAGATCATTCAGAGATGTGTCCCTGATAAGGAGTAGCAAGATGTGCTAAAATTCTGCCACAACCTTAGTTGTGAAGGGCACTTTAGTGCCAAGAAGACTGCTTTGAAAGTTCTCCAATCAGGTTTCTTCTGGACCTCTTTATTTAAATATGCTTATACCTTTTGTATATCTTGTGATAGGTGTCAGAGAACGGGGAACATTGGTAAAAGAGATGAGATGCCCCTTTCAAATCAGTTGGTGGTAGAGATATTTGACGTATGGGGAATAGACTTCATGGGTCCCTTCCCATCTTCACACGGGTTCACTTTCATCTTGGTAGCCATGGACTATGTTTCGAAGTGGATTGAAGCAATTGCAATCAAGACAAATGATAGCAACATGGTGGTGAAATTCGTAAAAGAAAACATATTCACCAGGTTCGGGACACCTCGTGCTATCATAAATGATGGTGGGAGCCATTTTTGTAATAAGGTCTTTGCCTCGTTAATGAAGAAGTATGGTGTCAAACACAAAGTGGCAACCCGTACCATCCTCAGACTTTAGGACAAGTGGAAGTAAGCAATAGGCAAATTAAGCAGATATTAGAGAAGACGGTGCAACCAAATCGAAAGGATTGGTTAACTAAGCTTAATGATGCATTGTGGGCATATAGAAAACTGCCTACAAAACCCCAATTGGTATGAGTCCTTATAGGATAGTTTTTGGAAAAGCATGTCATCTACTCGTAGAGTTGGAACACAATGCCTATTGGGCACTGAAGAAGCTGAATTTCAACTTAGATAAGGCAGGGGAGGAAAGAAAATTGCAAATGAGTGAGCTTGAGGAGCTTTGGGACAATGCCTACGAGAATGCCAAGATATACAAAGAAAGGATGAAGAAATTTCATGACAGCAGAATCACTCGGAAAGAGTTTCATCCGGGGATGCTAGTCCTTATGTATCAGTCTAGGTTGAGGTTGTTTCCAGGAAAGCTGAAATCAAGGTGGGTTGGTCCATTTAGAATTACTCAGGTTTTCCACATGGAGTTGTGGAAATTAAGGGTATTGAACGTCAGAATAAATTCAAAGTTAATGGTCATAGACTCAAGCCGTACTTATGTGCGCCCGAGCTAAGAAATGCTGAGTTCTCCCGCCTCAATGAGCCGTAAGGCTCTTGTGCATCTTGCCCAGACATTAAATAAAGCGATTGGTGGGACGCAACCCACCCATGTACTTTTCTTTTACCCATCTAATTTTGTCGAGTCATAATTTAGTGTCAGCCTATTGTTAATAAAAAAAATAAAAAAATAATTTTTTTTGAGACCTGATGCCACAAATGCAAGTGCCAAAGCGGTGTGGCAGCGGTTTGGGAAGCGGTCTCCTCTGTCCCAAATACCGCTGCCCAAACCGCTGCTATTTTTCATGTGGAACCAAGAGCGATGTGGCAGCGGTCACACCTGACGTGAACCGCTGCCAGACCGCTGCGTCTATGGCAGCGGTCCCAAGTGAAACGGGGCATTTTGCGCTGCCGTTGCTGCTGCCAATCAGCGTAGACCACTGCATCATTGGCAGCGGTAGTGGCAGCGGTTCTACCCTAAAATATAAGGTCGCTTCGTGCGACAGACAGGGCAGTTTTCTTCATTCCTTTTTCTCCTCTCTTCTTCTTCTTCCCTTTCCTCTTGCCTCCATTCACGCCCCAAGTCTCAAGGTATGCTCTACAGCCTTAATCTATTTGAATAATTTCATGCTTAATTCCTTTATTTCTGTTAGGATTATGCTCAATAGCAAGAGTGTAATAATGTAATTAACAATCTTTTTCATATTAATAAAGTAATTTATGTTTTAAACAAATCCTATAACATTTAAAGTTTAATAATTGTCAAAGTAAATAATCATAAGGTCTAAAGACTATGAGAAAAGAAGAATTGTTCATACATCTGGATATGTATGTGGTAGACACAATTCTTTAGTTAGTCTTGAATATTGTTCACAACTTAAGTTAAAGGTTGGACACCTTTATCTTGTTAAAGTTGTAGAATTCTTTTGCTAGCATTTGAGTGGGATCAAATGAGATATGATGAGTCTAAAATCATCGGAGTGTCTTCGAGCAAAAGAATCTAGTGCACTGGGTGCATTGAACAGGATCACAATGAAATACTTTATCTATAACCGTCAGTAGATAAAAGTAATTTCATTATCAGGACAATCGGAGAGTCTATCTTAATCCTGAGATAAATGATGGACTTATGGTTGCAGGTGATATCATTTGAGCTATCAATGAGTACGATTATATGGCATAGTCTATCCTCGATAGTTTGGTGATATTCATTTGTTAATCGATAGAGGACTTCATTTATAGATATGGACATCGTGGCTCTATTTAACAAATGAGAGTATAATATCATCATATGGATGTTTTGAGGTAATTGGATATTAAATCTCAACGTTGAGTTTTCAATAGTGTCTATTGAAAACATGGCTTCTGGACAAGTCAAAATATCCAAGTTCAAAACGTGGTCATATGAGTAAATATGGTAACTTGGAGAGTTATAGGCGGTCTATGAACTCTTGGCGATTACTGATATTAATCACGAGGATACACTATCTCCAATATGATTGTCTAGGGTATGAATGAGGAAACAACTTCCTTTTCTGTCTTTATTTAAGAGTTCAATTTTAGCTCTTTAGTGGAATGAGTTAAAATTAATGGATCGGACCTAAGTGAATCATTTGTTGATTGTGATTAGGTTATGTCTATTGAAGCTTAAATTTAGATAGCCCACCAAGATCCCCAATCCACACGGACTTGCATGGATCACTTGATATATTCTACCGGACCAATTTAGGGTCCATCTAGAATTGCATTTAATATATTAAGAATATAATTTGCACATTATTTATGTAATGGGCTGCTAAATTATATTTATATATTAATGGATGACATGTGGGCTTGTTTCTTTTAGTAAGAATGGGTCTAGTTCACATGTGGGCTTTTTATTTAAAGTCCTATGGATTAAATGAAATAAGAAAAATAATATTTGGCCCAATATATTATATGGGGCGGCAAGGTGCTATAATAGCCTTAAATATTATTTTGTTTTCATTGTTTAATTAAATAAGAATTAATTAATTTATTAATTAATTGTTTAATTAAGAAACAAATCTTTTCTGATTAGGAAATATGATTCCTATTGGTATACTATTGGTAGTAGTGTACTTAAATTAAAAGACTTGTTTGACAAGGAAATAAATAATTAATTTTATTTATTTAATCAAATAAGAAGTCTTTTTATTTTAGTCAAATAAGGAATAAATTTTTTATGAGTTGGATTAGGGTTTGAACTCTTAGAAAGTGAATTAGGGTGCAACTAAAACTCCTATATTTTTGGAGTAAAAATTGTGGCAACCCTAGTCCTTTTTGGTGAAAGAATTCGGCCACCCTTAAAAGAAAAAGAAGAGAGTTTCGGCCAAAAAAAAAGTTTTTTTTGGTGCAGAAACTTTATTTTTTTCTTCTTCTTCTCAACTCATAGATAGAGAGCTTTTATTCTACTAAAAACAAAAGGAACATAGATTATTCTTTGATGGTATATTGTTTGCTTATTCATCAATAAGCTTGTGTATACTACATCGATCTAGGTTCACGCGAGTTTCGATCATAAGATTGAGAACTCAAAAAGTGACCGGAATAATCTTAGGTTTCTTTAGATTGTTTTTGGGACTAACGAATCAAGAAAAGTTTGTTATATCCGCTCTCAGGTTTGCAATTCAAAGAAAGGGAGACTACGCTCCTAGGTGATCCACGTTCGTGCTAGGATTGAAGATCTTGCGGATTACCATCGACGTAAGTCAATCGGATCACGCGACAAGAGGTATTAATCTTTTGTTATTTATTATATATCTTTAATTAATCAAAAGGGTTTAAGGTTCATAAAAATGGAAAAATTTTAAAAGCTACTCAAACTATTTTTTTTAGTCTCGCTTCCGCTGCGGGTATATTTTTCCCTACAATTGGTATCAGAGCCAGGTTAAACCCTTTTAATTAATTAACGTATATATACGTGGATCGATTTCTTTTATTGTGATTATGCATGTTTTAGAAAGAGATGGCACTCTAGGTATTCACATATATAATTACATGTGATGTATGGATTTATATATGTTTTATGTGGTTTGTTATTGCTCGATTTTGGTCTTAGATTTTCTATGTAATTTTGATTTCGGAATTGTAACAAGAAGGGTGGTCTATCATCGCCATAATTCCTTCTTGGTAGTTGCTATAATTTTTTTTTATGTATTAAAATTGCTGCAGTTTTTTTTAATGTATTAAAAATTTAGTGCAGTATTTTTTTTACTGCTGTGATTAAAAAAAAAAAAAAATTCTGCAGTATTTTTATTTTTGTTTAAATTAAATTGTAACACGTTCTACATCGAAGAATCGAAAACGTGAAGCAACCGGAACCGAGAACGAGCATCGTGCGCACCCTAGGAGTGGATTGGGCTGCGCATGGCAAGCCCAAAGCTTGGTGGGCTGCGCACGGCAGCCTTGCAAAGCCTAATGGGCTGCGCATGGCAGCCCCTTATGTGGGGTTGTGGGCCGTGCAATCCCAAGGGTGGAGGCCGAAGGATGAGCGTATGGTTGATGGGCCACTTGAAGATCTTGTATTCCAAATTCATTGTAATTTACTTGTTTTTCTAGGATGGGCCAAAATTGTTGCTATTTATTTTATGCTTAAATATTACAATATTTGTTATTGTATGATAATATATCATATAGAATAGGAGTGCCACTCATATATCTCTTTTGGTATGAACATGCATTGAATGATTTAGGTATCTAAATTGGCATCTAGATAACTTGGTAAATCATTCTATGAGATTTAATCACACGCCTTAAATAATTGAGTGGGAGAAGGTGTTTTTGTAACACCTATGGCCTCCAAGGTTAGTTGAGCTTAATTATTTATTGGTAATCCCCCCAAGGGGCATCCATGAATGGAATTTAGCAATATACTTCCTTACAAGGATAGACTAGACAATGGACTCAAACGAGATCTACTCCCTAAGGAGGGATTTTCGTGAGAGAAAGTTGAGGGTCGATATCTTGGTAACACACTCAATGTAATTTTATTGATATCCTCCCAAGAGTTCTTGTCAGTAAAATTGCAAGGCTAAAATTGAAAACGCTGGTTGTTATGTTAACAATTAGGTGGGACCTAGTCTAACTAGTAAATGGTGCGAACTCCCAAAGGAGGCGTAACATTTATGGGTGTTAGATCACCGTTGAATTTTTATGATTGAGTTATTCATTTAATTCAAGATAAATATTTAAAGTGCTTTAAAATGATTATTTACTTATATACGTTTTGTTTTTATTCAGAAATCATGACCCCATCACTTATGAACATCCTGAAAGATAACACCTTAACTGGAGATAATTATGTAACATGGAAAAGGAAAATTGGGTTGTTGCTGCAAAGTGAAAAACATAAGTTTGTTCTAACTACTCCTAAACCACCTGCTCCTAATATTGAATCAAGCATAATGCAAAGAGATGAGTATGAGCAGTGGAAGACTTCAGATGATATGGCCAAATGTTATATTATGGCCACTATCTCCGACGTGTTGCAACAGCAGCATGAAGGAATGGAGTCTGCTGCTGATATAATGATGTCTCTAGAGGAGATGTTTGCTATGAAGTCCAGGACGACTAAGAGAGAGGCAGTGACTGCTTTTATGAATCTTAGGATGAAACCTGGACAGGCTGTGAAGGATCACATGATGAAAGTCATAACTCATAGCACATCTCAACATTGCTGAACTGCATGGCGCTGAGATAGATGGTGAGACAAAAATTGATATGGTTGTCAATTCATTGTCAGATTCCTTTGATCAGTTCAAATTGGACTACACTTTGAACAAAAAGGAATACACCTTACAGAGCCTGATGCAAGATGTTCAAAGTGCTGAAAAGATCCTTGTGAAAGGCAAAGGTCAAGAGATTCATATGGTTGGTAAAGTTGCTACTGTTAAGGCACGTCAAAAGGTCAAGAAACAACAGAAGAAAAAGCAACTTGGGCCTACCAAGAAGGAGACCAAGAAAGTAACCAAGATCAAAGGGAAATGCTTCCTTTGTGGTGAAAAGGGACATTGGAAGAGAAATTGCCCAAAGTCCTAGAACAAGAAGGAAGAAGATAATTTGAATTATCTTGAAACATGTTTTTTGGCTGATTCTACAGATTCTTGGATCATAGACTCAGGAGCCACTAATCATGTTTGTTATTCCTTGCAGGGGTTCCAAGAAAGGAGAAGGCTGAATAAAGATGAGATCAATTTGCGCTTGGGCAACGGAACGTTAGTGTCTGCAAGTGCAGTGGGAGATATTAGAGTTTGTTTGGATTCTAGAAGGCATTTAGATTTAATAGACGTTTATTATGTACCTCAATTCAAGAGGAATTTAATTTCAGTTTCTTGTTTGAATAAATTTGGATATTCGGTTACTTTTAATAAAGTTTTTATTATTAGTAAGAATGACAAAGTTATTTGCAAAGGTACATTGGAAAACGGTCTATACTTCTTGCATAGAAATATCTCTCACTCGTTAGACACAGAAATAACGGAACCTGATCATAAAAGAGTTAAATTATCAAAAGATGAAACCTATCTATGGCATTTACGCTTAGGTCATATTAACCTTAATAGGATTAAAAGATTGGTAAGTGACGGACCTTTGAGTGACTTAAAGGTTGATGATCCACCAACTTGTGAATCTTGTTTGGAAGGTAAAATGACCAAAAGGACGTTCTCTGCCAAAGGTGCCAGAGCTACTGAATGTTTAGGATTGATACACACTGATGTATGTGGACCTATGAGCATTCAAGCTAGAGGTGGATATGAGTACTTCATCACTTTCACAGATGATTACTCAAGATTTGGCTATGTGTATCTCTTGCGACATAAGTCGGATGCTTTTGACATGTTCAAAGCATTTAAAGCTGAAGTGGAAAATCAGCTTGAGAAGCGCATAAAAATCTTGAGATTTGATCGTGGTGGAGAATATCTATCTGGTGAGTTTCAGCAATATCTTATTGATAATGGGATAGTTTCTCAGTTTTCTGCACCAGGTACACCTCAACAAAATGGGGTAGCAGAAAGGAGAAATAGAACTCTTTTGGATATGGTTAGGTCAATGTTGAGTTATTCAACACTTCCTATTTCTTTTTTGGGGATATGCTTTACAAACTGCTATATACATTCTAAACGATGTACCATCTAAGTCTGTTCCTAAAACACCGCATGAGTTGTGGACTGGGCGCAAGGATATTTGGTTGTCCTGCGCATGTGTTAAAAGGAAAGACAGAAAAGATGGAGTCCCGTTCAGAAACATGTATATTTGTAGGGTATCCAAAAGAAACTAAAGGATATTATTTTTATAGTCCTTCAGATCTTAAAGTATTTGTTTCGACAAATGCTAAATTTCTGGAAAAGGACTATATGAATGATTATGTGCCTAGAAGTAGAATTGTCCTGAATGACATGTCAGGAGATACAATTCCACGAGAGGTTACACAACCAAACCCAATTGTAAGTTCCGATTCAACACAAGATCAACAACCTACCATTCCTCGTCGTAGTGGGAGGGTTAGAACACAACCCGAAAGATACATCGGTCTGGGAGAATCAGTGGAGAATCTCTCGGACGACGATGATCCCTATACGTACAAGGAAGCTATGGAGGATGTTGATTGTCGCCATTGGCAAAAGGCAATACAATCTGAGATTGAATCTATGTTCAATAACAAAGTCTGGTCCCTTGTAGACTTGCCTAAAGGGATAAAACCCATTGGGTGCAAGTGGGTATACAAGAGGAAAAAAGGTATGGATGGAAAGGTGGAAACCTTTAAAGCTAGATTGGTGGCTAAAGGGTATACACAGAAAGAAGGTATCAATTACGAGGAAACCTTCTCTCCTGTGGCCATGCTTAAATCCATTAAGATACTCTTATCCATTGCAGCATCTTTAGATCTAGAGATTTGGCAAATGGATGTCAAGACAGCTTTCCTTAATGGAAGTCTTGACGAGAGCATCTACATGATGCAACCAGAAGGATTCATTGAAAAGGGCCAAATGGAAAAGGTATGCAAGTTGCAGAAATCCATATATGGATTAAAGCAAGCATCCAGATCCTGGAACATAAGGTTCGATCAAGCTGTCAAAGGTTTTGGATTTATTCAGAATCTTGACGAACCTTGTGTATACAAAAGGATTAAGGGCGACAAGTTGGTTTTCCTGATTCTTTATGTTGATGATATACTACTCATCGGAAATGATGTAGGTGTATTGACATCAGTAAAAGAATGGTTAGCAAAACAATTTGATATGAAGGACTTAGGAGAAGCATGTTTTATTCTAGGTATCCAAGTTATAAGGGATAGAAAGAATAGAACGATTGCATTATCCCAAGCTTCATACATAGACAAGATGTTGTCTAGGTTTTCCATGCAGAATTCCAAGAAAGGTATGTTACCTTTCAGACATGGAATCAAGCTTTCTAAGGAACAAGTTCCTAAGAATGAGCATGAAGAGCAATTCATGAGTAGAGTTCCATATGCCTCGGCAGTTGGAAGTCTCATGTATGCAATGCTCTGTACTAGACCAGATATTTGTTTTGCTGTTGGCATAGTTAGCAGGTTTCAATCGAAACCTGGTCCTGATCACTGGACGGCAGTCAAGCATATTTTCAAGTATCTTAAGAGAACGAGAGATAATATGCTTGTATACTCTGGAGGGGATTTAATTCCCGTTGGGTATACAGATTCTGATTTTCAATCAGATTCTGACTCCAGAAAATCCACATCAGGGGCTGTGTTTACTATTGGAGGAGGAGCAGTTATATGGAGGAGCATCAAGCAATCTTGTATTGCTGATTCCACCATGGAAGCTGAGTATGTTGCTGCATGCGAAGCTGCCAAAGAGGCTGTTTGGCTCCGCCAATTCTTGATTGACTTGGAAGTGGTTCCTAGTGCGAATAAGCAGATCACTATCTACTGTGACAACAGTGGAGCAGTGGCTAATTCGAAAGAACTAAGAAGTCACAAGAGAGGTAAACACATTGAAAGAAAATATCATCTTTTAAGGGAGATTGTTCAAAGAGGTGATGTGACGATTACTAAAATCGCGTCAGCAGAAAATCTAGCAGATCCCTTCACAAAGGCTCTACCTCAGAAGAGTTTCGAAGGGCACCTAAAGAATATGGGCTTGAGAGATATGACACATTTGCTATAGCGCAAGTAGGAGATTGTTAGGATTATGCTCAATAGCAAGAGTGTAATAATGTAATTAACAATCTTTTTCATATTAATAAAGTGATTTCTGTTTTAAACAAATCCTATAGCATTTATAGTTTAATAATTGTCAAAGTAAATAATCATAAGGTCTAAAGACTATGAGAAAAGAAGAATTGTTCATACATCTGGATATGTATGTGGTAGACACAATTCGTTAGTTAGTCTTGAATATTGTTCACAACTTAAGTTAAAGGTTGGGCACCTTTATCTTGTTAAAGCTGTAGAATTCTTTTGCTAGCATTTGAGTGGGATCAAATGAGATATGATGAGTCTAAAATCATCGGAGTGTCTTCGAGCAAAAGAATCTAGTGCACTGGGTGCATTGAATAGGATCACAATGAAATACTTTATCTATAACCGTCAGTAGATAAAAGTAATTTCATTATCAGGACAATCGGAGAGTCTATCTTAATCCTGAGATAAATGATGGACTTATGGTTGTAGCTGATATCATTTGAGCTATCAATGAGTACGATTATATGGCATAGTCTATCCTCGATAGTTTGGTGATATTCATTTGTTAATCGATAGAGGACTTCATTTATAGATATGGACATCGTGGCTCCATTTAACAAATGAGAGTATAATATCATCATATGGATGTTTTGAGGTAATTGGATATTAAATCTCAACGTTGAGTTTTCAATAGTGTCTATTGAAAACATGGCTTCTGGACAAGTCAAAATATCCAAGTTCAAAACGTGGTCATATGAGTAAATATGGTAACTTGGAGAGTTATAGACGGTCTATGAACTCTTGGCGATTACTGATATTAATCACGAGGATACACTATCTCCAATATGATTGTCTAGGGTATGAATGAGGAAACAACTTCCTTTTCTGTCTTTATTTAAGAGTTCAATTTTAGCACTTTAGTGGAATGGGTTAAAATTAATGGATCGGACCTAAGTGAATCATTTGTTGATTGTGATTAGGTTATGTCTATTGAAGCTTAAATTTAGATAGCCCGCCAAGATCCCCAATCCACACGGACTTGCATGGATCACTTGATATATTCTACCGGACCAATTTAGGGTCCATCTAGAATTGCATTTAATATATTAAGAATATAATTTGCACATTATTTATGTAATGAGCTGCTAAATTATATTTATATATTAATGGATGACATGTGAGCTTGTTTCTTTTAGTAAGAATGGGTCTAGTTCACATGTGAGCTTTTTATTTAAAGTCCTATGGATTAAATGAAATAAGAAAAATAATATTTGGCCCAATATATTATATGGGGCGGCAAGGTGCTATAATAGCCTTAAATATTATTTTGTTTTCATTGTTTAATTAAATAAGAATTAATTAATTAATTTATTAATTAATTGTTTAATTAAGAAACAAATCTTTTCTGATTAGGAAATATGATTCCTATTGGTATACTAGTGGTAGTAGTGTACTTAAATTAAAAGACTTGTTTGACAAGGAAATAAATAATTAATTTTATTTATTTAATCAAATAAGAAGTCTTTTTATTTTAGTCAAATAAGGAATAAATTTTTTATGAGTTGGATTAGGGTTTGAACTCTTAGAAAGTGAATTAGGGTGCAACTAAAACTCCTATATTTTTGGAGTAAAAATTGCGGCAACCCTAGTCCTTTTTGGTGAAAGAATTCGGCCACCCTTAAAAGAAAAAGAAGAGAGTTTCGGCCAAAAAAAAAGTTTTTTTTTGGTGTAGAAACTTTATTTTTTTCTTCTACTTCTCAACTCATAGATAGAGAGCTTTTATTCTACTAAAAACAAAAGGAACATAGATTATTATTTGATGGTATATTGTTTGCTTATTCATCAATAAGCTTGTGTATACTACATCGATCTAGGTTCACGCGAGTTTCGATCATAAGATTGAGAACTCAAAAAGTGACCGGAATAATCTTAGGTTTCTTTAGATTGTTTTTGGGACTAACGAATCAAGAAAAGTTTGTTATATCCGCTCTCAAGTTTGCAATTCAAAGAAAGGGAGACCACGCTCCTAGGTGATCCACGTTCGTGCTAGGATTGAAGATCTTGCGGATTACCATCGACGTAAGTCAATCGGATCACGCGACAAGAGGTATTAATCTTTTGTTATTTATTATATATCTTTAATTAATCAAAAGGGTTTAAGGTTCATAAAAATGGAAAAATTTTAAAAGCTACTCAAACTATTTTTTTTAGTCTCGCTTCCGCTGCGGGTATATTTTTCCCTACAATTTCCATATGAGCTTCATTGTTATTTATCTAGTATTATTCTCATTGTATTATTTCGGTTTCTAGGCCTTAGAGTATGAAATTCGAACTGTGATGTGGGATTTCTTAGATGCATGTGCTTAATTATTAGTTACCTATGGGTTATGAACTGATTAGAACAATCATAAGCCACCAATAACCATCAACACGATAGTATGACAATTTATTGGGATGTTTTTGTGCGTAGAATTGAAATTTGTTATATTATACTATGTGTTGATTGTGTGAGTGATAAGGAAGTGGAGAGTGTGCAGGTTTTGTATTGATGAGAAGTTATGGTTTACTAATGGCATTGTCGAATTGCTACTGGTATTTTATTTCAATGTTTGTCCCATTCTGGAATCTTATTTGTTTTTGTGTGCTGCATTATACCCAGATATGGTGAGGACAGCTATCAAAGGCGGCCATGCTCCTTCAGACCCTAGCAGAAGGAGAGATAAACGATCGGTTGAGCAGTCGTATGTCGGTCATCCAGATTACAGGGAAAGGTTGAAGAATGAGCGGAATTTCATTCTAGAGAGGGGGATAGCACTGGAAGAGTTGGGTGAGACTCCTATCCCTGCCACTATTGAGGCCAGAGGATGGGCTGGGTATGTTAGGCGACCCTGTAATGCAACATCACCTTAGCTCGTGAGTTCTATGCAAATATGGTAGACACACAGTTCTCCGCACATGGGTTGGTGATTATTAGGAGAGTGCCTGTAGTGGTCACTGCAGAGAGGATCAATGAATACTACAACCTGCCACCAATGGAGAGTACTGAAGCAGCGTGGCCCAACAAGTATGAGATAGGGTGTGAGCTTCACAGAGTGGGAGCAGCTGGATGGAATGGGCAGAGGTTGATAAGGGGTGACTTGCATCTGGAGAGTGTCTTTTGGAACCTCTTCATTTCAACTTCTCTCAAGCCGTCGAGCCATACAGGGGAGATCTTTAAGGAGGTATCTCAGATACTATATGCGATCAGGACAAGGAGATACTGTGATGTCGCTAACTTTATTAAGAAGGAGATTCGTGGTTGTGGGCGATAGGTGAGCACCAGCATTATCTTCCCATGCCTGATTACTACTATGTGTGCAGCAGCTGGCTTAGTCGTTGATGACGACACCCGGGATGACACATCAGAGCCCGACACTCCACTTTCCTTACTGACCTGGAATACCCAGGCGAGTGTGCGTGGACTGCCCACTGTTGGTGAGTTCACTGCACGGAAGAGGCATCGGGGGGACAATATTATGGAAGAGTAAGACCAGCAGGCAGAGGACTAGCAGGGTCACAATCCAGTGCAGCAAGCTTATGGAGATCATATGCCTGGATATCAGTCAGGTACAGGGGCTGGGTCATCACAGCAGCAGAGGCCTGAGTGGGTAGATTACATGTTATCCACAATGCAGGGCTATGTCCATTCGGAGATAGCTAGCTTGAGGGCCGATATGTACTCACGCTTGGACAACATGTGGATTTCGATAGACGAGATCCATCGGGCCACAGTTCGGCCTGCCCAGCCATCTGACCCCTCTCGCTTATATGTTTCAAGTTCTGATGTTGCAATTCCAGAGACCGCTGCCCAGCATGGAGATTATTTCACTGCACCTTCTGAAGGTGATTTTTATGGGCTTGGCCCGAGCCAGCAGCGTGATGATGACTGCTAGAGGCACTGTAGACGGACCTGAGTCTACAGACTGATATGTTTCTTTTCACTTTTTCTTTTTCTTTTATTTTCTTTTTCTCTTTCTTTTTAGCTTTCAAAAAATTGTGATAATCAGTATTTACTTTGTGGATTCTGTTTATTATGATTGGCTTTGCTACTATTATTTTGTGTTGTGTCAATTTCGCGCTGCCTTGTCTTTATCCGTATTGTCGTGTGTTTTCATTTTCATACATTGAGGACAATGTTGGATTTAGGTTTGGGGGTGTGATTCCTCTTTTTGAGTCTATTTTTGTTTTGTTTTAGAGTCTGTCGTTTCAGTGTCTTTCAAGACAAGATACTTTGAAGTGTGCCTTAGAGATAATATGCTTTACTCAATGAGTTTACACTAACATCTGGCCATTTAGAGTACTATAATGCAGTTTTCAAAACTTATGACATGCTCTGATATGATATTGGATAGGATGCTGAATTGAATTGCCATGATTAATAGTGGAGACTACCCTTGTGAGTTCACTAAGCCAAAAAGCGTACATAAATGACATACTATGAGGGTCCTGTTGTTTCTACTCTTTAAACACTCAGTAGGTTTTTAGCATTAGATTCGATCTTTATAGGTAGTACATCAAGCATTATAGAACAATCATCATAAAAGATTTCACATGTTAAATTTTGATCTTGAGTAAGACAAACCAGTGGAAGTGATGATAGACTATGTGTGCTTTAGCTACTTAAAAGGCCTTAAATATTTCCTACCTTATGTGTGTGCTCTATAGCCCTGTTTGAAGCCAAACACTAATAGCCTTTTTCTTTTTTCACCACATTAACTGTAACCCAATGAGCCAATATCTTAAGCTTGACCTCATAGCTTGGGATCATATTTTGAGATAGTGAAGAAAAGGTACTATTTCTGCACGTAAATGTGTGCAGATTTCAATGCTAAGACCGAGGAGAAGAAGAGCTGCATTCAATCCAAAAAGTTTCGAAGCTGAATTCAATCATTCAATTTAAAAAAAAGAAAAAGAAAAAAAAGAGGGACATGTAAGCGCAATTGAGTCAAAAAAGATTGCAAGGCTTGCATTAAAAAAAAATAAAGTTTGACAAGGAGAGAAGTCAATAGGATATGGTGTGATGTAAGTGGTGTTATTCCACTTGTAAAGAAGACCAAGATGTTTGTGCGATGCCGAAAAGGTAATGGAAGACTCTCATGGTATGATCCTAGGTTGTTGAATTCCAATTTTCCGTTCTTTCTTGAACCCTTGCCCAATGGCCCCATTACAACCTAAATGAAAGTCTATTTGATCTGCTGGTTATCCTTGTTATGATAGTAGAGATAGAGCATGTGATTATCTTGTTCATAATGTTTGATTCTTTTCATGAGATCTTTTGCATACAAATCAAGCGTTCTTTTAATGATATATTCATATGCGATAATTCTTGATATTTCTTGTGCATAAATTCCATTCGCATATGCTTGTTGAGTGCTTTTGCCTAAGTCTTGCATGAAATTTGAGCGATATCCTGTGAGAATTAGAGTCGAGGTGAATTATATCTATGGCATTTGATGATGTGTCCTCGAAGCTAGAATGTTTGAGTTTGGGCTTTTCTCTTTAAATTGAGCAATGTTTTTTTTGGCTTGGTATTAGTCTTTACTTATTGGTTGTTGCATGTTATCTCAATTTGGGCACAAATCGTGGTATTTTGGATGACAGGATGTCGCTGGATATGTTTGTCAGTGTCATAGCTGTAAACCCTCAAGAGACAAAACTCCTCCTACTAGGGACACCTAGAGGTTTAAAGGCTTGTAGCTGTTAGGATTATGCTCAATAGCGAGAGTGTAATATTGTATTTGACAATCTTTTCATATTAATAAAGTGATTTCTGTTTGTTAACAAAATCTTATAGCATTTATTATTATAATTGTCAAAGTAAATAATCAAGGTCAAAAGACTATGAGAAAAGAACAATTGTTCGTACATCTGGATATGTATGAGGTAGACACAATTCTTTAGTTAGTCTTGAATAACATTCACAACTTAAGTTAAAGGTTGGGCACCTTTATCTTGTTAAAGTTGTAGAATTCTTTTACTAGCATTTGAGTGGGATCAAATTTGTTGTGATGAGTCTAAAATTATCGAAAGGTCTTCGAGTAAAAGAATCTAGTGCACTAGGTACATTGAACTGGATCACAATGAAATACTTTTTCCTAGAACAGTCAATAGATAAAAGTCTTTTTCATTATCAAGACAGTCGGAGAGTCTATCTTAATCTTGAGATAAATGATGGGCTTATGGTTACAAGTGTTATCATTTGAGCTATCAATGAGTATGATTATATAGCATAGTCTAACCTCGATAGTTTGGTGGTATTCATTTGCTAATCGATAGAGGACTTCATTTATAGATATGGACATCGTGGCTCCATTTATTAAATGTGAGTAGAATATCATCATATGGATGCTTTGTGGTTTTGGATATTAAATGTTAACGTTGAGTTTTCAATAGTGACTATTGCAAGATGACTTCTGGACAAGTCATAATATATATCCAAGTTCAAAGTGTGGTCATATGAGTAAATATGGTAACTTGGAGAGCTGTAGGCGGTCTATGAGCTCTTGGCGATTATTGATATTCTTCACCAGGATTCACTATCTCCTATATGATTGTCTAGGGTATGAATGAGAATCGTTAACTTATTCCATCTTTATTTAAGAGTGCAATTTTAATTCTTTAGTGGAATGAACTAAAATTAATAGACTGAACCTAAGTGAATCATTTGTTGATTGTGATTGGGTTATATCTATTGGAGCTTAAATTTAGATAGGCCTGCCAAGATCCCCAATCCACATGGACTTGCATGAATCACTTGATATATTCAACCGGATTATTTATGGGTCCATCTAGAATTGTATTTAATATATTAAGAATATAATTTGCACATTATTTAATTAATGGGCTGTTTAATTATATTAATATATTAATGAAATGCATGTGGGCTTATTTCTTTTTGTAAAAATGGGTCTAGTTCACATGTGGGCTTTTTATTAAAGTCCAAATGGATTAAATAAAATAAGAAAACAATATTTGGCCCAAGTTATAGTCTTGGGCGGCTAGTCTATATTACTATTATAGTCTTGTTTCCTAGTAGTATACTACTATTAGTAGTATATTAAATATAAAAGACTTTATTTGTTTAGTCAAATTAGGAAGTCTTTTATATAGTCACAAATTCACTAAAGAGTTGGATTAGGGTTTGAATTCTAAGAAGTCTTTTATGGAAACACAAATCCTATTTGGAAAAGGACTTTGGTGACCACCTTGTTGAACAAGGCTAGAATTCGGCAACCCTAAATTTTTTAGGGCAAAAAATTCGGTCCTTATATAACACAAGGGATGAATTTCCGCCACTCTGAGCTTTTACATTTTGAGAATTAATTTTCTTTTGCTAGAGAGAAAAAATAAAATCCTACTCTAAGACTAGTGAGAGATTTTGGCCAAAAGGAGTTGTGAGAGGAGAATTGTTCTTATTTCGATAGTGCACATCTTTACATCAAGAGATCTTGTGCACAATTTCAAATAAGGTTCACGCGAATTTCAATCTAACGATTGTGAATTCAAAAGTGACCGAGACATTCTTAGCAACCTTTTGGAGTTTGTTGTGACTAACAGAAATCATAAAAGTTTTTGTTGTCCATTCTCAGGTACACAATTCAAAGAGAAGGGAGACCACGCTCCTAGGTGATTCATGTTCGTGATCGGGTTTGGAAGATCTTGCGGATTACCATCGACGCATAGTCAATCGGATCATGCGACAAAGGTATGATATCTTTTCGTATATATGTTTAATTAATTAAAGGGTTAAGGTTCAAACTTGGAAAAATTTTAAAACGTTTTTCCCTACAGTAGCATACTCTCAATGATATTGTGTTCCCTACAAAAGTGGCTTAGTTAGGATTTGTTTTTCTAGGTGTGGCTTTTAGTTTTTGTTTTCTTGTTTTGATTGAGGGCTAGCAAAAGATAAGTTTAGGGGTATTTGATCGGTCATTTATTCTATATGTTTTTTATCCCCATTCCTCCAATCATTTGCTTGTTTCTCGAGTCTTTTTGGGGTTTAATGGGTGTGTTTGAGTGTTTTCAAGTTATTGGATCAAATTGATATGTTTGAAGAATTTCATATGAAAAATGCTATTTTGGAGAAGTCAATGGTCTTTTCTGCAATTGAGCAAAACGCTTTCCAAACCGTTGCTATTTTCAGCATCAGGCGTCGCAGCGATTAATAGAGCAGAGGAGACCGCTAACCAATGGGCTGCCTCACCGCTGCCACAATGGTAGTGTCCCTGATCTTTCAAAACCGCTGCCAGACCGCTGCCAAAGCGGCAGCGGTTTGGCCATTCCACGAGTAAATAGGGCTTTTTTACTACTGTGACCTGTGAAAATATAAATAGAGGATTATTTATTCTGAGAAGCCCTGGTTCGTCTCCAACAATTAGAAAGCCATTCCTCATAGTCAAAATCACTCAAAAACTCTCATCCATCTTGCATATAGAAGATTCGAAGACGAATGAGAAGATTTCAGCATCAGAGATTGGAAGAGTGTCAACTATTTCCATCGGTTTTATCATTCACTTCTCTCTTCTCTTTATTTCAACCATGTGTAACTAAATCCATACTAGGGATTCAATGTGAACCTCTATGAATACTCTTTGTTAGAATTGACTATATTTTCTTAATTCAAGTTTCGATTCATTCAGTTCATGATTATTTATTCTTGTTGATGCATGGTTTATGCTAGGCTTGAATTTAGGGTTTTGATATTTAAAGGTTCGAATGCGAGTGGGTTTCACTATTCTCAGCCAATATTCAATTGAATGGATGGAATTTATTGTAGCAGAATATTGCACGTAAATTTCAGTTCTCTTGTTCTTGTGCTTAATGGGTTCTCAGTCATAGTTTATACGCAGGTTTTGAGGTAGACTGTGATTGAGAATACTTGGTTTTGTGCTTTATGGGTTTTTAGTTATAGTTTATACGCAGGTTTTGAGGTAGACTGTAATTGAGAATGCTTGGTTTGTGGTCGATGGATTTTCTGTTATAATTTATACGCAGGTTTTGAGGTAGATTGTAGTAGAGGATACTTGATTCATTCCAGGACCACATGGTATTAATTATACATAATTTAACAACGAACCCTTAACTTGAGTAACATCTTTTATCAAAGTCAATTCGAAGCATTGAGTAAATGTAGTTGGGGAGCATTGATGACCTAGTTCTCTCACCTCTTGATCACATTCACATATTCTTGTTAACTGCTTTCTTAGTTTAATCTAGTTTTAATCTCAAATCAATCAATCAATCTCAAATCTTTTGGTTACTGTTACTTGCTTAGCTTTAATTAGAATTAGTTTTAGTCGATAAATCACTTTTCCTCGTGGAAACGGTCTTTACTTGTCACTGTATTTATCTCACGATTCGTGCACTTGCGAGTTAGGTTTTTATAACACGATTTTATCCATCAGGCACCTTCAAGACTTGAAGAAGGGTAAGATATTGCAACCTAAAGCTCAAGGCAAATGCAAAGCTTCACCTTCTCATCATCCTAGGAGGAAGATTGATCTTGAAAAGTTATTCAAGAATGGCCAAGTGAAGAAGCCAACAAAGGGCGTTGCTCAACCTCAACATCCAAGAGCTCCATGCCCAAGCCTTCCTCAATCATGGTCTAACCAACCAAGAAGGTATGTCATGCTACTTCAACCAAGGAGGCAACCCAATCCGGTTCAACAACAAAGAAAGAGTGAACTGGTTTAACACTGAAGGCGACATCAAATGACCTCATAAGGATATGTAGGGGTGGGCATGGTTCGGTTCTATTTAGTTTTGGCCAAAACCGTATTGAACCGACATATATTCGGTTTTTGAAAATGTGAATCGGTTTGAACCTGAAAACTGAATTGAACTGAAAACCTTTATCTCGGTTCGGTTCGGTTCGGTTCGGTTCGGTTTTGGGCCTATTGGGCTTTGAAGGTATTTTATATGTTTTTTTAATTTTTTGGGCCTTTAAGTTGCATTTTTGGCATTTAGGCTTAAACTTTTTTAAGAAAACATAATATGTAAAAATAATTTAAACAAAATACAACTCAATTTTCAATCCAAATCTAAAATTTCAATCATATTCAGTCTATATACTCAATCAAAATATTAAATCTTCATAACTTCTATAAAATAGAAGTCAAAAAATGTAGTACATAACGTAGTGCAAAATAAAACATCATCAACAAATAGTCCATAATAAAATTGAACCTTACAAAATAATTAATTAAGACAATTTGGTTTATTCAGTTCAGTTCGGTTTTATATGTCCAAAACCAAAACCGGTTTTCAAATTTTAAATCGGTTTGAACCGAATATAAGCTATGAACCAAACCAAACACCCTTTTTCGATTCGGTTTAATTCGGTTTTGATTTTTGTGCCCACCCCTAAGGATATGGTATGAATTCTCACTTTATGCCAACTTGTCATTTTTGCAGTGTTGATGGGCATATTAGGCCTAATTGCTTTAGGAACATTAAGCAATGTAGGGTTGAAAGCATGATAGTGAGAAAAAGGCTTAGAAGAGCCAATTTGCATGTGCCTAGGAAATCTAGAGTCAATAATCCTAGGAACTCAAATAACATGCAAACTATGACCACTAGGAATGAAATTGTGTCACCTAAGTGGATAAGAAAAGATGAACCCGCTTACTATGATGCTATCATGTCTCCCATAGGTTCAACTTGGACCAATGGACTTGGTAGGTCTATAGGACCTCATGCCCTTCATTGATGCAATGCAGTAATTGACCCCATATGGGGAACTCAATCAAAGAGAGCAATTTTGCATACTTATAATATACAAAAATTTGATAAAAATTATGCTTTTTTATTAATTGCTTGAGTAGCTTGGTTGCACATATGCTTATATGTTTTTTTTTTCTATTCAATAAGTGTGAACCATTGCTTCGTGTGCAATCCATGTCATATTTACGTTCAAACATGCATTTTTGGACTAGGTGACATGATGATTCTTTAAACGACATGCTTAAAATGAAAAAGCATGAATTCAAATGGCATGCATAAAAATGAAAAGCATGAATTGTTGATTGCAAATTCTTAAATGCAAACTATGTGTGAAAAGCAATAATGAGACTCAAATGAATAAAGGATCTTGTGTCCATCATAAGGATTTTAAAATTCAAAGTTTCTCTTTCTTTATTTGTTAAACATGGCTATTATCATACGATTATCTTACCCGGAAAAATCGAATAGAGTGCAAAAGTTGCTCATGCCTTGTTTTGCTTATAAAGTTATATAGTTGCTCTTTAAATGTGAATGAATGACTATTCTATATCGTTGCTTTAATTCATGACAAATGGTGAAATTGGTTTGAATTTTTTAGGAAACCTTCGTCATTTGCTTTGCCAAATACCATTGCCTTTTAGACTTGAATGCAACATGTCCTGCACGCAAAGCATTATTATCACACATTTTCAAAAAATAAATCTCATTGTTTCTCTCCAATTAATTGAATTGTATAATATTCTTGTATATGACTATGCAAATATCTTGTATGCTACTATCTCTCTTTGCTTCAAGTAATCCGTTTGGGAATACTCCCTTGTCTTTCTCATGACAAAAGGGGGGAGTAGTATGTGGTAAGGGAGATTGCTAATTGAGAGTAGCTAATTAGCATATTGGGGAGAATGCTTATTAAGGGGGAGTAACCCATTGAGGGGGAGCATTGCATTACACATTTATTGCATGATGTTGTGTGTTTTCTTTAATGCAAATGCTTGTTTTTATCTCACTTGATTACCTCACATACATTTGTCTTAGAAAGTGTAGTTCTTATTTTACAAGGATGCTTATTCTACAAGAGATAGAATGCTTGAAGATCTAGTTTGATTAGGCTTCTCTTTGTAATGTAGAATAAAATATTGTTAACCCTTAGCTTTTAATTTTGTGAGGATCAATTGTGAGAGGTGGTTTTGTCACGAAATAGCCAAAGGGGGAAATTGTAAGTTCCTTATATTTTGATTGGCTTATTTCATTGACAAACCATATTTGGGGATGATTTTGTAATGGGTAGCTTAGGTCCTCGTTGGAAAGCTTCCAAGCATCCTGGTGACTTTAAGAGCAAGAGCGATAGGTAAATCACTTGACTTGCCTCTTGAAGAGATTAATTGCACACACACTTCTTCATGCACGAGTTATTCATCTTGCATTTGTGCTTCAATTCTTATATATGTGCATTCTTCACACTTCACACTTGCACCTCTTTGTTGGATGTTGTTGTGGATAGTGTCTAGTAATTCGTTTCCATTTGTGTGATCGGTGAAAAAATATATTAACGAGTCCTAAGATAATCTAGGGGGGGTGAATAGATTTTAATCCATTTTTACCAATTTTCGAGATTAATCAAGATTACAAATCAACCCCAACTAGTCAACAACTAAAATCAAGTGTAAAGAATGCGGAAAGTAAATGACACAAGATTTTTACGTGGAAATCCACACGGGGAAAAACCACAGGCTGTTTACTGCGCCACACTAGAACCTCAATCCACTAATTGCAAATACGATTACAATCTAGGTTGACCGCATCACACCTACGATTACTAATCCGTCTTTGCTACCCGCGGGCCTTCAAAAGTGAATCTAGTCCATTGCTTGCAAACTACCAAAGGCAGTTACAAGACTTGACTCTAAATGAATAGATAAAACAACCTAGGGTGAATATGTGCAATATTCAAGATGCTAAAATGCAAGGTTAGATATTTAAGCTTATCTAGGCATGTATGAACATGTTAGAAACATTCCTAGATATCATGTGGCTAGCTATATGGCATTCATACAATCTAGCTATATGAGCAAAACAAACCTTATCGGCAATAGTTATCACAAACAACTCACAAAACACAATAACACAATCTTGAAACTAAGTCAAGTCCTAAAGAATCAATCTTGAACCTAGTTAAGTAATAAATGAGCTATCTTGTAGAGAAAGAACATGTGAAGAGATGCAAGTGATGTTATAACTACAAGTCATGTGAGCAAATATGAAAACCCTATGAGAATCAAACTAAAACATGCTAGATGATGAATGAAACATACAAGTATGATGGGTTTTTGTGTTTTGAGTAATAAAAATGTAATCTTGATACCTTAGCTTTGAAGACACTTAATAGCTCTAAAAAAGGTGTAATTTTTGCTCTAAAAAATGAGTCAAGGCAAACAAGACATATATATATGAGATCCAAGCAAAATGAGGTCGTTTTGGGGAAAAAACGATTTAGCTTCCCATCAGATATGTTGGTGGTGCGCTGGTCCACACCAGCGCACAGCCTTTAAGCGCACCTTGCGCTGGACGAGCGGCATAACTGAGGGGCACAAGACCAACGGCACATCTCTGGGAAAGTTGTGCTGGTGAGGCTGTGCATGACGACCAGCGCATGACCAGTGGCACACCTCTACCAAGGTTGCGCTTGTCAGCTGCGCTGGTGGACTGGCGTAATGCGCGGGTCAACACGGGTCAGGGCACCAGTGCACACCACCTAAAGCTAGCAACACACAAGAAAATGTGCAAGTGTGATTGGTGTGAAATAAAAACATACAAGAAACAAATATCACACATGCAAGCTAGAGAGTGTGTGTGTGCAACTAAATCTCTTCAAATGAGAGTCAAGATCAAGTAGCTACCTTCCATGAAGCTCTTGAAATCCACAATGAGGTTCTTAAGCATTTGAGAAGAAAATCTTGAATCTTAAGCTACCCTTACAAGATTGAACCCCATTGTAATTTTGTCGACGAAATAAGCCAATCAAAAAGTGAGGCACTTACAATCTCCCCCTTTGGCTATTTCGTGACAAAATCAACACTCACAAACATCCTCACAAAAACAAAAAAATTGTTGGTCAACAATATTTTCTACATTACAAATAAAGCCCTATTCTAAGTCTTGAACATCTTCAAGTCATTTCCAAGCTTGTAGAAGAAATTTCAACCTACACACAATCAACAAGAAATATACCTTTCAAGAGCAAGAGTGTGAGAGGTGCTTGAACAAGAGAAATTACAATTACAAAAAAAAAAAAAAAAATACAATCAATTAATGTAATCATGCAATGCAATGCAACTCCCCCTAAATGCATCAACTACCAACATGGGTTACTCTCTCTCTTAACTCCCCCTAAATGCAATGCCGAAAAAGAAAATTTTTTCCCCAACCTTACTCCCCTTTTTTGTCATGAAACAGGCAAAGAGAGTCTCCTCTAATAGGTAAGCATTAGCAAGGAGAGCTTGTAGCACAACCACATATGCATAATCATATAAGCAATTTTATTCAACTCAATTAATTAAGAGAGATTCAATGAGTTTTATTTTAAGAAAAATGTGTGACAAGGATGCTTTGCATGCAAGACATGTTGCATTCAAGCTCAAAAGCAGTGATATTTGGCAAAGCAAACAACAAAGGTTTCCTAAAGGAATTCAAACCAATTTCACCTTTTGTCATAGAAAAAGCAAGGATATAGAGTTTAAATATTTCAAATTTTTAAGGAGCAACTATATCCAACTTTATATGCAAAACAAGACATGAGCGACTTTGCACCCTATTTGATTTTTTCGGGTGAGATACCCGTATGATAGTAGCCTTGTTCTACAAATAAAGAGAGAGAGACTTTGGATTTAAAGATCCTTATTAATAGACGTATCAAAGTTTGCTTTTGCATACAAATTTTCATTCAAGATAAAGCAATTAAGCATTTCATACTTTTCACATTTAAGCATGTCAACCAAAAAGAATCATCATGTCATAGGAATCAATTAAAGGTCATTCACAAAGTACTTCCAAAGTACATTTCCTATTCCAAAAATGCATGTTTAAGCAAAAATGTGACATGGATTGCAAGCAAGGCAAGGAATCACACTTATTAAAAAAAATACATATAAGCATGTACATCCAATCATCTCAAGCAATTAAGTAAGAGGCATAAAACATATTAATGTATCACAATGCATGATCATGCAACTTTGCTCTCTTTGCTTGAGCTCCCCATATGGGATCAAGACAAAACACTTCAACCAAAGTGGCAAATCCCGATAGACTTGCTAAGGTTTCCAAATCTAAGAGTGTCTAAGGGTTTTGTAAACAAATTCGCTAGTTGGTCATTTGTTCCCACAAGTTCCAATGCAATTGTTTTGCTCTCAACTAGCTCTCTTATGAAGTGATGTCTTATGTCAATGTGCTTTGTCCTATAATGTTGGACAGGATTTTTAGAAATGTTGATGGCACTCATGTTATCACAAAATAAAGTAAGAGTACCCTACTCCAAGCCATAGTCGGCTAGCATTTGTTTCATCCACATCAATTGAGTACAAGCACTAACGGTGGCAATGTATTTTGCCTGCCGTGGATAGGGAAATTGAGTTTTGTTTCTAATAAAACTAAGAAACCAAATTGTTCCTAATGAAAAAGCAACCACCCAATGAGTTTTTCCTATCATCACAATTTCTCGCCCAATCGGCATCACTAAATCCAACAAGAATAGGATTAATGTCAAAGGAGTACCAAATCCCATGGTTTGAGGTACCATTCACAAATCGAATGATCCTCTTTACCGTAATAAGGTGAGATTCCTTGGGATTAGCTTGGTACCTAGCACATATACCCACACTAAATGCTATATCGAGCTTACTTGAGATCAAGTGATACTCGCTTTTTCCGTCATTGAAAGAATCGCGAGGATCAAAAGATTATTTCATTTAAAAGGGGTTTCCTACGCAATGTGCTCTAAACTAGCAAAAGACTAGTAAAGCGGCAAGTGAGGGTATCGTCCCGCAGGGAGATGTGATCCGTCAATCGTATCAAGTTCTAGAGTTTATTGTAAATATGTAAATAGAATGCGGAAATGGTGAGAATGGTGTGTGTGTGTGTGTGTGTGTGTGTAGAGAATAAAAACAAAGAGAATATGGAATGGTGAGAATGATGTTTAAAGTGATAAATAAAATGGTGGATATGAGAGATGCATGAAAATGGTCACACAAGGTTCAACAAGTTCACCATACATAAGTGCACAAATAGTTGGTTGTTAGGCATTAAGTGCATCCAATTTTAGTTAAGGGTTCGTTCTTGCCTCAATCTGATTTATACCCCTTCATAAAGCTAATGGTTGAAGAGTGTGCCGAGAACCTCTCAAACACGAAAACCTCAACCAACATATGTGAACACATTCTACAAACTGATGCTAAATTGAGTCCCAATATTAACATGGTAATCTAAAATGGCAACGTTAGGTATAATGAATGTGGAAAGAGTGATTGTATCTCCAACCATAATTCACCTAGAGCCTCTAGCATGAGAGATAGCCAAAGACCAATAATTGTAACTCTAACCATGACTCACCTAGAGCCTCTAGAGTGAGAAATAGCTAAAGTCCAATTGTTAACAAGACCAATAAACCAAACCCTTCTAATATGGCAATTTATAGGTTCACCCACTCTTCCTAGCTAATTAGCCAAGACTATGCCTAGAGAGCCCATCCAAAGGCACAATCCTAACTTTAAGTCACTCAAACCCATTCATGATATGTAATTTCGACCTTCCATCAACATACAAAAACAAAATGGGATATTTGATTACAATTACTCCTAAATCTACTCCTAATCCCATCCATGAATACATATTAAATTCCAATCATCCATAAACATGCATTTCAAGATAAGAGATATATTCTATAACAATCAAAAATGAATCAAAACACAAATTGGATATAAAAACAACCACATATATATATATTGAGCACAAATTAGGTTTACAAATATTCCCAAGTGGGGATTACATATCTAGAAAACAAGAAAAACAAAGAGAATGAGATAAAAGAGAAAACCCAAGTGGAGAGCCCCTCCAAAATGTGCTAATCTCCTTTGATCCATGACTGGCTCGAATTTGGTCCAAAAACCCTCCTTTCTCCTTGTAATCTACTCCTAGATGGATGGATGATGGGTAGAAGGTGTGATGGGGAGCATCCATGGAGGAAAAACCTCCATGGAAGCTTTAGAAAGCTTATCTCTCTCTTATTTAGATGGATGAAAAAGAAGAAGAGGAAGAAGAGGAAGTGTGTGGGGAGTGGATTCTATTGGGAGAGAAGAGAATAAGGTGTTTATATAGTGTTGGGAGGTTAGGGTGAAAGGATAAAATAGTCCCTAAAAATTCGCCCAAAAAATGACATTTTGGAGTGAATCGGTGGTTTGTTTCGTTGGCCTGGCCGCCGTTTGAAGTAGCCATTTAGACTTGACAGCATTTCAGTATAGCGCACCGTTATGAAAATGGGCATAACTTCTTGCAAAAAAATCAGAATCATAATCTGTAAAATGATCTGGAAAGTAGACTTCCGGAGCTTTCTGAATATATAAAGATATCAATATGGTTCGATATGAGCAGGAAGATATGACCCCTGCAAGTTGTACATTCTGCACGAGCATATACAATTTCTTCCATTTTTGGCTCATTTTGCCTCCCAAACTAATCTTTAAGCTCAAAACCTTATTGTAGGGAATATGGACCTACACAAAGCTCAAACAAAACATTATATACAAAAATACACTTGAAAACGAGACAAACGTTTGGAAATAGGGGACCTCAAGTAGGTATAAAATAGTCCGATCATCAAGTAAAGCAAGCTTCCTATCAAGCCACGATATAGACTTTGCTCCACATCCTTTCCACTAGCATCTTTGCTAAGTTTCAAGGTGGTGCTCATGGGTGTGTGATACTCGCTTTTTTCGTCGTTGAAAGAATCGCGAGGATCAAAAGATTTTCTTTTATGTAAAAGGGGTTTCCTACGCAATGTGCTCTAAACTAGCAAAAGACTAGTAAAGGGGCAAGCAAGGGTATCGTTCTGCAGAGAGGTGTGATTCGTCAACCATTTCAAGTTATAGTGTTTATTGTAAACATGTAAATAGAATGCGAAAATGGTGAGAATGATGTGTGTGAAATGTATGTACAATTCGGTGTGTGTGTGTGTGTGTGTGTGTGTAGAGAATGAAAATGAAAATAAATAAAAGCAAAGAGAATATGAAAGGGTGAGAATGGTGTTTAAAGTGATAAATAAAATGGTAGATAGGTGAGATGCATGAAAATGGTCACACAAGGTTCAACAAGTTCACCATATATAAGTGCACAAATAGTTGGTTGTTGGACATTAAGGACATCCAATTTTAGTTAAGGGTTCGTTCTTGCCTCAATCCGATTTATACCCAATCATAAAGCTAATGGTTGAAGAGTATGCTGAGAACCTCTCAAACATGAAAACCTCAACCAACATATGTGAACACATTCTACAAACCGATGCTAAATTGAGTCCCAATATTAACACGGTAATGTAAAATGGCAACGTTTGGTACAATGAATGTGGAAAGAGTGATTGTATCTCCAACCATAACTCACTTAGAGCCCCTAGCATGAGAGATAGTCAAAGACCAATAATTGTAACTCTAACCATGACTCACTTAGAGCCCCTAGAGTGAGAAATAGCTAAAGTCCAATTGTTAACAAGAATAATGAACCAAACCTTTCTAATATGGCAATTTATAGGTTCACCCACTCTTCCTAGCTAATTAGCCAAGACTATGCCTAGAGAGCCCCTCCAAAGGCACAATCCTAACTCTAAGTCACTCAAACCCATTCATGACATGTAATTTTGACCTTCCATTAACATACAAACACAAAATGGGATGTTTGGTTACAACTACTCCTAAATTACATTAAACTCCTAATCCCATTCATGAATACATATTAATTTCTAATCATCCATAAACATACATTTCAAAATAAGAGATGTATCAATAAATAACAAGAGTGAATCAAATCACAAATTAGATATATATAAAAAAACCAACATATATATATTGAGCACAAATTAGGTTTACAAATATTCCCAAGTGGGGATTACACATCTAAGAAAACAAGAAATACAAAGAGAATGAGATAAAAGAGAAAACCCAAGTGGAGAGCCCCTCCAAAATGTGCTAATCTCTTTTGATCCATGATTGGCTCGAATTTGGTCCAAAGACCCTCCTTTCTCCTTTAATCTACTCCTAGATGGATGGAGGATGGGTAGAAGGTGTGATGGGGAACATCCATGGACAAAAAACCTCCATGGAGGCTCTAGAAAGCTTCTCTCTCTCTTATTTAGATGGAAGAAAATGAAGAAGAAGAAGAAGATGAAGATGAAGTGTGTGGAGAGTGTATTCTGTTGGGAGAGAAGAGAATAAGGTGTATATATAGTGTTGGGAGGTTAGTGCTGAAGGTTAGGGTGAAAGGATGAAATAGTCCCTGAAATTCACCCAAAAAATGACTCTCTGGAGTGAATCGATGGTTTGTTTTGGCGGCCAGGCCACCGTTTGAAGTAGCTGTTTAGACCTGACAGCATTTCAGCATTTCAGCATCGCGCACCGTTACAGAAATGGGCATAACTTCCTGTAAAAAGCTCGGAATCACAATCCATAAAATGTTCTGGAAACCATACTTCCGGGGGCTTTCTGAATATATAAAGATATCAATGTAGTTTGATCCGAGGAGGAAGATATGACCCCCACAAGTTGTACGTTCTGCACGAGCATATACAATTTCTTCCATTTTTGGCTCATTTTGCCTCCCAAACTAATCTTTAAGTTCAAAGCCTTATTGTAGGGGATATGGAACTACACAAGGCTAAAAAAAAACATTATATACAAAAATACACTCGAAAACGAGACAAACGATCGGAAATGGGGGACCTCAAGTAGGTATAAAATAGTCCAATCAGTGTGTCACAATGTTTGGCATTCTCAAGGCCAAACTTCTTCACTAGGCTCTTTACATATTTAGCTTGGGATATGAAGATCCCATCATGCATTTGCTTAATTTGCAAGCCTAGGAAGTAATTTAGCTCATCAACCATGCTCATCTCAAACTCATAAGACATGACATCAACAAATTGTTGAACTTTCAAGTTGTTAGTAGAACCTAATACAATGTCATCAACATAAATTTGAGTTATGAATAGCTCATCTTTAGTGAACTTGATGAACAAGGCCTTGTCAACACTACCTCTAAAGTAGCCATTGTCAACAAGATAGAGAGTGAGGCGTTCATACCAAGCCCTTGGTGCTTGTTTCAACCCATATAAAGCCTTCTTGAGGCGATAGACATGAGAGGGGTGGTGTGAATTCACAAACCCCTTGGGTTACTCAATAAACACTTCCTCATGCAAGAAGCCATTGATGAAGGGACTCTTGAAATCCATTTGGTGTAATATGAACTTGTACACAAGCAATGGACAAGAGAAGCCTAATGGACTCTAAGCGGGCAACGAGAGCAAATGTCTCCTCAAAGTCAATACCCTCAATTTGAAAGTACCTTTGTGCAACAAGCCTTGCCTTATTTCGGACAATGTTGCCATCCTCATCAGATTTGTTCCTAAACACCCATTTAGTGCCTATGACATTGGTGTTTTTAGGTCTAGGAACAAGAGTCCAAACCTCATTTCTCTCAAATGGGTTTAGCTCTTCTTGCATGACAAGAACCCAATATTCATTATTCAAGGACTCATCCACCTTTTTAGGTTCTATTTGAGAGGTGTAACTAGTGTAGTTAACTTGATTAGCTATTTGACGTCTAGTCCTAACACCATCTTTAACCTCTCCAATGATATCATCCTTATCATGGAGTTTCCTAACCCAATAAGCGGGTTCATTAGAGTCCAAATGAAGAACTCTATTAAGAGGTAAATCATCCTCTTCATCTTGGTTTGACTTCACATCACTTGAAGTCTCACCACACTCCTTCAAGGGAAGGTCATCAATCTCACAAACATCCTCCTCATGGTCATCATGTTTAGGCCTACAATCATCGAAGACAACATTTGATGATTCCATCATACTTCGAGTCTTTAGATTAAAAACTCTATAGGCCTTGCTATTAAGTGCATATCCAATAAAGATACCCTCATCACTCTTGAAATCAACTTGCCAAGTTGATCACAGTCATTAAGTATATAGCACTTGCTTCCAAAGATGTGGAAGTAGCTCACATTGGGTTTTCTACCCTTCCATAACTTATATAATGTTTGTTTAGTCCCAGGCCTAAGGAATACTCTATTCCCTATGTAACAAGCCGTATTAATAGCTTCAGCCCAAAGATTTCTAGGGACTTTGTTGCTAAGCAACATGACACGGGCCATCTCTTTGAGGACTTTATTCTTCCTCTCAACAACACCATTTTGTTGAGGAGTCCTAGTGTTGAAAAATTCGTGGGAAATGCCTAAGCTATTGCAAAAGTTTTCAAAGCTAGCATTTTCAAATTCTTTCCCATGATCACTTCTGATTTTCTTAATGCTTTTAATGTGAGAAGTTTTCTCATTTTGAATTTTGACACAAAACATTTTAAATTTCTCAAAGGCTTCAGACTTTTCTCTAAAGAAGTAAGTCCATGTGAACCTAGAGAAGTCATCAACAACAACAAGAATGTACCTTCTACCACCTAAGCTTTCTATTTGAATAGGACCCATAAGATACATATGGAGAAACTCCAATGGCTCTTTGGTGGAAAGGTATTTGTCTTTCTTGTGGACACTCTTGGTTTTTCTTGCCTTGTTAGCAAGGTCCACAAACACCCTCAACCTTTTTCCCAAGCTTGGGAAGGCCTTTAACAACATTCAATCTATCAAGGAATTTCAAATCCCTATAGTTCACATGGCCAAGTCTTTGGTGCCACACTTCAACTTGCTCACTAGTGGACAAGTTACAAGAGATGAGATTAGATTTAAGACAATAGCAATTGTCACTTGATCTCTTGCCTTTCAATAAAACTTGCCCATTTTCCTTAAGAATAGAGCAATCAATTTGCCAAACATAACCGAAAGCCCTTCATCACTCAAGTGTGATATGCTAATAAGATTGGCTTGCAAGCCATCTACATAAAGAGCATTGGGCAAGGAGGGCAAATCGGGAATAGATATATTACCTTTCCCTATAACCTTATTCTTTGACCCATCACCAAAGGTGACTAATCCACCATCCTCCATTACAAGAGTTTTAAAGAAACTCTTGTTTCTGGTCATGTGCCTAGAACACCCACTATCAAGGTACCAAGTGTTGGAGGCATTTACTTTCTAGGCAACTTGGGCCACATAGCAATAATAATCATCATTTCTATTCATCCTAGGAGAAACATGGTCATTCCTAGGAGCCATTGGTCCATTGTCTCTAAATTTCCTGGGTGCATGCATTGTGGCTCTTCTAAGCATATTTTTCTCAATCATGCTTTCTCTTCTACACAATTTAATATACTTAAAGCAATTAGACTTAATGTGGCCTTCAATTCCACAAAAATGGCAAGTATGAGTAAAATAGGAATTCATACCATAGCCTTATGCAAGCACTTGTGGCCTCCTTCTATTTTGAGTTGCTCTTGGGCGTTGAGGCAACTCTCTCCTTTGTGGTTGAGCAAAGTTGGCATGTCTCCTTGGTTTAGCATGAAAGACCCCATGTTGAGCTTGTGAGATCCTTTGTTATGGAGGTCTTGGTTGAGGAGCTCTAGGTTGTGGAGGTCTTGGTTCTGGAGATCTAGGTTGAGGAGCTATAGGTTATGGAGGTCTTGGTTGATGAGCTCTAGCTTATGGTGGAGCTCTTGTTGGAATCCTTGCTTGTGCTTGCTTTAAGGATTCACCAATTTCAACCTATGCACTTAGTTGATTGTTGAGGGGTTTGAGCACTTTCAACTTCTTTGCTCTTGACAAATGTTGTCTTCTTCAAGGGTGTGGCTTCCATTTCTTCCATATATCCTAACCCTTTTTTGTCACAAGGGCTCTTCCCATAAGAAAGCATCTTGTCAAGCTTCTCGGTTCCAGAAGTTATCTTAGCAATCAACCCTCTTGCTTCCATGAGCTCTTTCCTCAAGCCTTCTTCATTCTTCTTAGCCAAGACTACCTTCATCTTCAATCTTTCTTCCAACTCTTTTGCTTTACTCATTTCCTTGCTCAAATGAGTCACTTGGGATGTCAATTCAAGCTTCTCCCCTTTCAACTTTTGTATCTCCTTTTTCTTCTTCAATCTTGAGTTCTCAAAGAATCTCATGAAGTCATCATAGTCCATTTCTTCATTAAACTCAAAGTTGGACATTGATGATTGGCTACCACCATTTGAGTCACTTTCTTCTTGCTTGTCCTCTTCCTCTTCTTTGTCACTCATAACTTCATTGCTATTATAAGAGGATGAGAAGGCAATGAAGTTGGCAACTTGGTCTTCATCATCATCCGAAGACTCGTCTTCCTTTTCTAGGTCATCACTATCACTATAAGTCACCGCCATGGCTTTTCCTCTCTTTTTCTTCAAATTTGCACATTCGGGAGCAATGTGTCCAAAGCTATTATACTCATAGCATTGGACACCCTTCTTGTGGTCCTTCTCTTGAGTTTGCTCCACTTTCTTGAAAGTAGACTTCTTTTTCATAAAATTTTCCCTTGGAGCCAAACCCTTTCTTCTCAAACCTCATAAATTGCTTGAACTTCTTTGTCATCAAAGCAATTTCTTCATCATCCTTTTCTACCTTGATGCTCTTCAAGACAAGACTCTTTTGCTTCTTATGAGGTGTAGAAGTAGGACCCTTTCTAGATTCATAGGCCAAGAGCCTTCCAATAACTTCACTTGGCTTCATCTTTGAGTAGTCACTATTTTCTTCCAATGCCGTCACTTTAGATTCAAACCTCTCGGGAAGTGATCTCATGATCTTTTGCTTGATTCTTCTATCCGAGTAGGGATCACCAAGTTGGTGTCTTTGATTTACTATATCCATAAGCTTCACTTGGAAGTCATTAAAACACTCATCCTCCTCCATCCTTATGGCCTTAAATTGTGTTTGGAAGACTTGGAGCTTGGTATCCTTTACCACATCGGTTCCTTCATAAGCCGTCTCCAATATGTCCAAAGCTTCCTTACCTATTCTTGTAGTTTGAATGATTTTGTATTGGTTGTCATCCATGGCACATAGGATTGCGTGCATGGCTTTGTTGTTCCATTTTGAAGACTCAAACTCTTGGGAGGTCCATTGTGCCTTCGGCTTGGGGACTTCCTCGCCACCTCCTGTAGGAGTCATCATAGGTTTCGTGTACCCATCTTCAATTGCCATCCATGCCCGGTCATGAATTTGGCAAACATATGCTTCCATTTTGCCCTTCCATGATGCGTAATTGACCTCATTGAGCAAGGGAGGTCTTGTATTAGAGGCACCTTCACCTCCAATTCCATTTCCATTCATTGTGTTTGGGTGAGAATGATATGAATGCACACAAGCAAGCTAAACACACAAAATGCAAAAAAAAAAAAAAAAATGCAAACAAATGCAAAGGACTCTAACAAGAATAAAGGATCTCCTAATTATGTTAAGGAACCCGCTCTGATACCAATTGAAAAAATATATTAACGAGTCTTTCATGCCACAACTTAATTTGCTCATCCATGGGCACATTGTTTGAGACTATTCTAGCTTCAAGACAATAACAATTGTCACTAGATCTCATACCTTTCAACAAGGTTTGTCTATCGGGCTTTAGGATAGAACAATCATTTTTACTAAATAAGACAGAATATCCTTCATCACTTAGATGAAAAATGCTAATCAAATTGGCTTTCAAGCCATCGAAAAATAAAGCATTGGATAAGGAGGGTAATCCGGGAACGGAAATGGTTCCTTTCCCTGTGACTCTCTTTTTGGATCCATCAACAAAGGTGACACATCCTCTTTCCTCCATAACAAGAGTCTTGAAGAAACTCTTGTTTCCCTTCATATGACTAGAGCACCCACTATCTAAATAACAAAAGTTAGAAGAATTTGCCTTTAAGGCAATTTGAGTTTTCATTCTTTCTAACCCACCTAGGTAAAACGTTTTCTTTCCTAGAGGTCTTTGGTACATGGGCTCTAGATGTCGTAGGATCATACAAATCAATCTTATCATTCCTAGGAACATGCATCATGGCTCTATTATTTTTCTTCTCAATCATGTTTCTAGTTTTACACATTTTAATATAACAAAAGCACATTGGTCTAATACGACCATCAAAACCACAAAAATGACATATAGGAATGAAATAAGGAATCATACCATGTCCTTGTGCTTGCATGGGATCCTTCCCTTGTCTTTGTGGTTGTCTTGGTTGTTGACTAGGATTTCTCCTTCTTTGTTGTTGACCAAGACTTGGTTGCATCCGAGGTTGATCTTGCATGATTGACCTCTTCCCTTTTTAAGCCATTCGTTGAGGAATGTTAGCTTGAGGTTGCCGACTTGGTGCCACTTTCACTTGTGCATTATTTGAACATTGTCCTAGTTCAATTTTCTTCCTAGGAGTTTGCACTAATGAAGCTTCTTTGTTGCCCAAGCTCTTGACAAACACGGTCTTGTTAGAGGTGGAGGTTTTCTTACCATCTTCAAACCCAAGACCCCTCTTGTCACGCAGACTCTTTCCAACACCTAGCATGTGGTCAAGTTTTTCGGTGCTAGAAGCCATCCTAGTTAAAGATTTTTTAGCTTCTTCAAGCTCCCTCTTTAACTTCTCTTCATTCCTTTTAGATAAGTCTAACTCCTTTGTTAGCTTATCTTCTACCTCCTTGGACCTTACCACTTGTTCACTTAAGTGGTCAATATGAGATGAAAGCTCTAGATTCTCTTCTCTCAACCTTTGAATCTTTTTCCTAGTCTTCATCTCTAAGCTTTTAAACTTCGTAAGGTATTCAACAAGAACCTCTTTCTCCACATATCCATTTATGGAGTTAGAGTCAGAGTCATATTCACTTGAGTCATTTTCCTCTTAACTCCCTTCTTTTTTTTCAGTAACACTTTTGCTCTTGTGTGAAGAGGCAAATGCTAGGAAGTTAGCCATGAAATCTTTATCATCTGAAGACTCATCTCCTTCATTGGAGTCATCACTGCTTCCACTCCAAGTGGCAGCCATCACTTTTCCCTTTTTCTTGTCATTGTGATTAACACATTCAGGGGCAAAGTGACCTATCCCACCACACTCAAAGCATCGGACCCCTTTCCTTTCGGTCCTCTCTTGCCTAGGCCCAAACTTCTTGAAAGGACCATTTTTCTTTAAGTCTTGGCCTTTTGATCCGAATCCCTTCTTCCCGAACTTCATAACCTTATTGAACCTTTTCACAAATAAGGCAAGGTCTTCATCCGAGTCGTTCTTTACCTCTTTTTCATCCTTAGATGCTTTTAAAGCAATTCCTTTATGCTTTTTAGGAGGTATAGAGCTAGGAGCCTTCCTAGACTCGTAGGCGATGAGTCTTCCAATTACCTCGCTTGGCTTCGTGTCTTTAAACCCATTGTTTTCTTCTAAAGCCGTAACCTTTGATTCAAACCTATCAAGGAGAGATCTCATAATTTTCTGCTTGACTCTCCTATCTGAATACGGTTCACCGAGTTAATGGCTTTGATTGACAATATCTATCAACTTGACTTCAAAGTCATTGAAGCATTCGTCCTCTCCCATCCTAAGCAACTCGAATTGTGTTTGGAGAACTTGAAGCTTCGAATCCTTGACTACCTCGATGCCCTCATGTGCGACCTCTAGGATATCCCATGCCTCCTTAGCAATCCTAGTATTCTGAATCAGTTTATAATTATTTTCATCCACTGCACATAGGATGGCGTGCATAGCCTTCCTATTCCATTTCAAAGCATCAAACTCTTGTGCGTTCCATTGCGCTTTAGACTTCAATACTTCTTATCCTCTACCCGTGGGAGTCATCATAGGTAGATCATATCCATCTTGAACTGTCATCCATGCATGGTCGTGAATTTGACATATGTAGGATTCCATCTTTCCTTTTCATGAGGAATAATTCAAGCTAGTGAGAAGAGGAGGTCGCGTGCTAAAAGCTCCCTCATTGTTGCCACCGTTTCCACTCATTGTGTAATACACAAAAATCACACAAATGCAAAACACACCAAAATGAGTAAGGATTACCTAAGTATATCTAGGAACCCGCTCTGATACCAATTGAAACAATTTATAGGTGTGTACAATATTAATCTAGAGGGGGGTGAATAGATTTTATCCAATTTTACCCTTCGTTAATAGTCAATATTTCCCTATATAGTCAATATAAATATCAAGTATAATAAATGCGGAATTATAAATGACACAAGATAGTTACATGGAAACCCTCATAGGAAAAATCACAAGCTAGTAAGTGCACCACACTCGAACCTCGAATCCACTAATGGTAAGATGAATACAACCTAATCCTGGTATAACTCACAACCACTAGCAAATCCCGGTATAAGTGGACCTAGTCCAATTGCTTGTGATTTACGCAACCTAATCCCGGAAGCTACATAAGTCTTACTTCTCAATGAAGAGATAAAATGCCTATGTGAATATATGAAATATCCAAAATGCAATTAGAGCTAGGGAACCCTATATGCTTATCTAGAATGACAATATTGCAATTAAGATAATCCTAGATATCAATAGCTAAATGACATGTCAAAAAGCTTAGGTAAGCATAGATCATGAAAACCTAGATAGCTATCACAATACAACTCTCAAACAATCAATACAAAATATTATACAGCGACCCAACATCGACTGAATAAATCAATCAGGTATGTACATCGCCTACGCCAAACCTCACTAGGTCTCAGATAGGCGCTATTCGAACAGTACTTTGAGTAGCGCCCATCAGAATGATGCATCCTAAATGCCTAAATGTGACAAGGCAATCAGCAACACAAGATGCAATCCTATGAGCTAGCATGAAGAGAGATTAATGAACATTAATGCACCTATAGGACATACACAACATACAAGATATATATATATATATGCATGAGTTGTATGTGTGTGCAACTATATCTCTTCATTTGCAAGTAAGCACTAGAAATTTACCTTTGGAGTGCTTCTTCTCTTGAGGTCTTGAGAGCCTAAGCTACCCTTACATCAAAACCCCAATATGTGGTTTATCCACGAAATAAGCCAATCAATAAATAAGACCTTACATCCAAAATTTGTTCGAAGTGGGGAACCCACATAAAAACCCCTTTCTATCAGGGGTGGTCCCCACCTCGATGTATATGGCCTTTAGCTTGAGATTTGACCCTACGGCAAAAGCTTCTCCACTCCAACTAAATTCCAAAAGTAGGTCCCTCTATCAGAACCTTTAAGAACGAAGATGTTCTTGACCTTACGAGCAGAAGGCGTAGATTCCTTGTTCGCCGACCCTAGGGACTATAGACTTAATAACTGCCGGTACCCATTAGGTGTGAGTTATGCCGGTGAAATCCTCGCATCACAAAGAAAAATGGTTATGTACGGTTGAATGGGTAGGGTTACGCCACATGCAAGCATAGACCCATAAAAAGCAATGGCCACCTCTGGCGAGTTCCAAGTAGACCTGACACAGTTTCGGTTTCGATTCCAAACCAGCAATTCCGGTTCGGCTGTTAGGTGGAACCGGAACTGCTGGTTTGGAATCGAAACCAAAACTGTGTCAGGTCTACTTGGAACTCGCTAGAGGTGGCCATTGCTTTTTATGGGTCTATGCTTGCATGTGGCGTAACCCTACCCATTCAATCGTACATAACCATTAGGTTTGTGTAAAAAAAAAATGAGACGTGACCTTACGGGCATTCACAGCCAGTAAGGTTGATAATACTCTCTGGTAAGAAGATTTAGCTGTACTCGCTTTGATAGATTGCCACGTGGAAAACACAGAAATATGATTTGAGACAGGATTTATTATAGATTGGATCTGGCCGTTAATAATTGACACAGCCACCGACTCAAACACACATAACAAAATAATAAATAAGGGGCAATTGAACAAACATTCCCAACCTTTAGGTGAAATTATATGCGGGTGTAAGTTTTCATTATTTTTTTTACACAAACCTAATGGTTATGTACGGTTGAATGGGTAGGGTTACGCCACATGCAAGCATAGACCCATAAAAAGCAATGGCCACCTCTGGCGAGTTCCTAGTAGAGGTAGGTTGGTTTTGATTTCGGAGGAACCGACGGTTCTGAAACGGAATTATTTTATTTTATTTTTTTACATTACAAAATATTACATTTTATTTATATAAAAAAAAAATGTTAGAAAAGACATTGTAGAATATTGAGCCATGAGCCATGACCCATAACCCTTGTCCAAGTAATTATGTTTTCCATTCCCTTCTCCTCCCTTTTATGTAGGTTAGACATCTCATTCACTTCTCTATTTATCCAATATGGGATGTGGGATAAGAAGTCATAAAAAAAAAAAAAAAAAATTCCTTAAAACTTAAAACTACAATGCTGAATTGAATTTTTGAATTCATCTCTCTTACACATATGCATAAATACATACTCTTTAACATATATTTTACGGTCTATTTTGGTTGTTTGTATAAGTCAATTGGTCGTAAGAATTGGTGTGAAGTGTGAACATATTTGACATGTTAATTAAAATTTAACAAATATTTATCAAGAGCCAGATGCTCAAATATTTAATTATATGAATTGAAACTAATGATTATAAAGAAGACTAATACATTTGGGACCTCATATAGATACCTCAAGTTCATGAAAATATACGGTAGGATCCTTCGAAGTATTGATTTCCTTAAAAAAAAAAAAAAAAAATCACTTTTTACATCATTTAAGTGTTTTTTTTTTTTTTTTTTTGAACTATTACAATATTTCATATTGGGGTATTATTCGAATCTAACACACTCTCACTAAAAGAAATAATTGAAATATATGTTAAAAATGCATAATATGACTTCTTATCCCACATCTCACATTGGAAAAATAGAGAAGTTAATGAGATACCTAACCTATATAAAAAGGAGGAGAAGGGAAGGTGATCGAACCAAAATTGGTATGATTTTGGCCCTCATTCCCGTCTCTTTATGCTTGATTCTCGGGCATTTCCCCGTATTTAATGTCGTTAAATCAAGTGTTTCAGGTTTTATTAGAACTCAAGGGCATTTGTGAAAAAGATGAAGAATTTGGTGCAAAAAGACTTGCAAATAGGTGAAACAGGGCATTCTCGCTATTTGAGCAAGAAAAGTCGCCACATGGTCACCATGGCGACAGAGGAAATTGCAAAGCATCTCATGGTCGCCATTTGAGGTCGCCATAGCGACCCACACTTGCAAATGGCGACCACATAGGAATTCCAACGTGGGAATGGTCGCCATTTGGTCGCCATGGCGACAGAAGAATCCATAAGAGGTCGCCATGGCGACCTAGAAGGACAAGTGGCAACCACGTTGGAATTCCAGCGTAGGAATTCCTATGTTGGCATTCAGGAGGGGTATTCTTGTCATTTCATACCCATTTCGTACCCTATCTTTCCCAGCCTATAAATTCATCAACTTTTACAGATTTCAAAGCCTATTCTCTCATACCAATCTCCCTTTCCTCTATTAATCATCTCCCAAACTCCTCAATTTCTATACTTGGACTTATCTTTTCCATCCAAAACCTCACACCAAATCTTGATTACTTCCCTAGACCATTCCTTCCCTACCATTTTCTCCATCACAAATCCTTTGTCACTCACCATAAGCCATCCACCTATCTAGACACATCCTCCTCTTCCATTCTTTGCATCTAGGAGCATCAAAGGAGAACAAGGATCAAGCACTAAAGAAGGTGGCCCAAGGGTGATTTCCTTACCATTTACTTGTTTCTATTTGATTGCTACTATGTGTAATTAAATCCCTAATCTAGGGGATTGATTTGATAAACATTTGGTTGTGGGTTTTTGCTTAAGCTTTGTAATGAATCTCTATATGTGTTCTATTTATTAATTCATTAGATTCTATTCATTATGTGATTGACTTGTATACCCACTTGTTAATTACAATCTTGTTTAGAATAACATGTTATATAATCACTCTTGGATTGACACACGTGAGTGATTAAAAACCCAATAAATAGGATAGATTAGTGGAGGGTATATCAACCACATTAATCTAAACCTAAATTGGTTAACATGTAGAGATTGGTCCTTAAAGTGGCTTAAAAAGCAATACCCATACCTACTTGCTAATCAATCAATTCCCTAGCATCAACATTAATTGTTTACATCCATTTTTCTTATCAAGATTGTGAGTCTTCTATTTTTCATATCACCATATTTTTAGTTAGGTTAATTTTGTATGTATGTTTGATGGTTTGACAAACCATACACTCATTCATCATTTATGATTTATTTTATTGTTTATAGATTAGCTAATTAATTCAACATATTACTTTAATTCCCTGTGGAATGAATTCTAAGCTTACCACAATACATCATTTTCAAATCTTAAAATATATTGCGTAAAAATTCATTTTATAAACATTCTTTTGGTAATTCGCAATTTGGTAACGACACAAAAAGCGAGTCATCAGAAGGGAAAACATAATTACTTGGACAAGGGTTATGGGCGATGGATCAATACTCTACAATGTCATTTCTAACATTTTATTTTTTTTATAAATAAAATGTAATATTTTGTAATGTAAAAAAAAAATTACATGAACTGCCGATTTGAATCGGAACCGAAACCATCGGTTCCAATCCGATTCGAACCAGGCGGTTTAGTGAAATGTGGAACCAGAACCGAAACCGAAACCGAAACCGAAATCGAAACCGAGCTCGAGCTCCAGTTCCAGTCTGGTTCCACGGTTCGAACCGGAACCTGGTCAGGTCTAGTTCCAAGTAGGGCGACCCTCAGACAGTATAAGCTCGATAGACTCCAGGATCTCGTAATACTTCCAATATTCATCCAACGCAGCCGAAATCACCAAATTGGTTTCATAGTCGAAAGCACAAGGATCCTTCAAGAACAATCACAGCTGGTTTACCTTGTGCTCATCGACATCGGAATCTGCCACCACTCCCTGATCATTTGGTTTCAAAAAATTTTTGGATCTAGTCATGTTGAAATATAGTGATTCACTTTCAAGAAGTCTTGGTGGTGAAATGGTAGCCAGGCAAGACTCAAAATCTCGTGCTAAAGAGCTTGGAGGTTCGAGTCCTCGTCAAGGCATAATTTTGAGAATGCTCATTGAATGAGCAATTCAAGAAGAGATCTCATATCGAATTGGTATTGATATACCGATTCAATCTAAGATCTTGGAATTGGAATAAGCTCGATAGCAAATCGCAAAATCTTAGGGATCTTCTCTATCTAATGAATGGGGAGTCCGCTTTGAAATCGTCCACCCTGCACCCACCCCCCAAGTATATGCTTCAACAGGAATCACACAAAGGTAGATTGATACAATATATACCTTTGGTAAAATGCCCACCTGCAACCCATCAGATAAAGTACATTACATAGTCCGTTTTTAGTAATAGCTCTGGTGGTTTTTGAGAAAATGTAGAAAAAAGGTAAAAGTTGAAGGATACAACTGATGAAGAGAAGTAAATAGCAAAGAAGGCAAAAGACCTAGAAAGAGATGAAGTAAAAATGAAATGGGAAACATGATACGTTTCTTATAAATCCCAAAACAGAGTCCAAAAATGACGGGACACGTAGTCATTTCAAGGACGGAGCGCTTCGATTTTTGGAATGCCTAGGAACCAACAATTTCTACAAATCATGAAGTGTAATGATGCATCGGGAGTAGGATGTTGTCACTGTTAGGATTTTGAGTCTTATTGGCCTTATTCTATATCAAAATAACATTTCCTTTGTATTAATTAGTTGTCTAGGATTCATGGTTTATCTAGCTTCAAGGAAGTTGGGCAACTCATCAAGCAAAGTGAAGCCTTCAAGAGAAGTAAGCGTTATTGCACATCAAAGGTATATTAAGACCTCAATCCTCTTGCAAGGCGTTTAGGCACATACACACATTACATCCATATGTGTTCATGCATGTTGTGCTCAATTGGTATAACACATTAACACACATATCATTGTATGCACACGCATTAAATTTAAATTGACAAATTTTGTAAAATGCATGTTCTATTTAAGAAATAGCATACTTGTGTGTTCATGTGTTTATTTATTTGTGTTTTCTGTGATATAAAACTTAAATACGTTCTAATATTATTTCTTATTAAGTTCTAGTCATTTCAGTTACTTATTCATTAGTTTTTGAGTTTCGAGTTGGAATTTATGAAACTTTTCGTACATTTATCGTCCATGATTTTCGTCCTTGTTTATTGAGTCGATTCCCATACTTTTTTGTAAATTTTTTGTTGACTTCAATGTCCATGAGAGAGTCTCAGTTCATAATCTGAAAACATATTTGAATTCAGAGTTCGTAAGCTGGAGAACGGTTGAAGAATGTGAGAGGTGCACGAGGGAAGAGGAAAATGGCAAAGTGCCATTTGCACCCCTTCCCCTTGGAGGCGCGTGGGCCCCACAGCTGCTCTCGTGGAGGCACGTGGAGCTAACGTGGTATCCCCTCATTGGTTGCCCGATTTCTTCCTTTTTCCCTCTTTAAATTCCCTCTCTCTCATTTTCGAATTTGAAGAAGAAAGAGACTTGTGCAGAATTTCCAGATTTTTTCTCTCAACTTCCAAACACCATATCTCACTCATTTCTTATTCGATTTGAGTGATTCAAGTTGGAGAATCTTCGTATTGAAGTCCATTATCTCCAAGCAACCTTGAAGTCTTTTGTTCAAGTTTTGTGGTGGTTCTCCACTGATTTCATGACTGCACACAAGTTATCAAGGTATTTGAATATCTTTTATGTTTTGCTCTTTAAAATGATCAAATACTTTGGGTCTTCTTCTCATTTATGTGTATGTTACTTGAACAAACACTATTGAGAGATAGAGCTTCAATTATAGTATAGTCTTGTCTAATTAGAGACTTGAATGTGGTCTAGGTTTTCTCAAATCTAAGATTTCACATGTTTGTGTGTTGTATTGTGACTAGCTTATAACCTAGGGCTATTTGTGCTTCGATTTATCTTATTTTGATAATTTATTGCCTTTTCATGTGCTAGGACTCATTAGTTGAATATATCTAGGATTAGCCCATTTGATTTTATATTTAGAGCCTATTAGGATTTAATTGATTATCTTGTGAATATATGCTCTAAATGATTGCTAGAGATTTGATTGATCATATCTTGTGTTTCTAGCATTTTTGTTTTAGTACTAAAGTCTTGAATATGTGCTTCATGAACAGGTTAATTTATTTCAAGCTTTAGTGACATGAATGAAATCTAGGATTAAAGTGTGTTTTTGGTGATTTTCCATGCTCTAGGTTTTTGTTCATGTTTAAGAACTGAGCAAGCTTATTTTATGATCTTTGATGCCTATATCTAGTTCTTCATGAGCAATACTTGATCCATACATTTCATATGTACATACATCATTTGTATGATGACATTCGTATTTGGATTATAAACTAGAAAATCATTTGTGTGTTCATTGTTTATTTCTAGTTTCCATAGAATATGTTGATCATCATGTTCTATGTTGTGTGCTTGTTTGTATTTGCATTCATTGATCACACTTAGGAAGTCCTTGTAAAAGGCATGAAGTCTTGGTTAGGATCTTGGTGATCCGGATAATTAAGCAAAGAAGACTTAGCTAGGATCGAGATGATCTAGATAGTTAAGCAAGAAGTCATGGCTAGGATCGGGATGATCCGGATAGTCATGCAAGAAATCTTCCTAGAGATGTGAGTGAAGCATCTTGGATAGAAGTTGTAGAGACATGAGTGAAGTGTCTTGGATAAAAAGTAGACAAAGTGTTTCACTGGGCCCGAAGGTAAAGTAGAAGGGATATCTTAGAGAGTGTTCATGTGGTTGGGTCACTTTTAATGGCGTACTTTAATTCGTCATAGTGGAATACGGTTTGTCAGTGGTTGTGAATTCAACTCGCGGATGTTTCTGTTAGGGTTTTTGCCCTAAAGCTTGTAATTTGTAAATGTGAATTGAATATAAATAAAAGAAGTAATTTATTCATTAAAATTATCTCATACATTTATAATAACATGTGTACTTAACATCCAAGATTGCCGGATGTAATTTCAAACCGAGTATATGAATGTCATATAAAGATGGATTCAGTTTGAAACGAGCAATCTAAAGAGTCCGTAGATAGCAAATAAAGCTGGGTACTTTATTTGTGGTCAATCTATAGCTGCGGTCCATTCCGTAATGTACGGTGATCTTATCCTAGATCATTCATATGGAGATATGAGAATGGAGGCACCTTGTATGATGTGATCATATAGGACTGGGCCATGATATATATGAATCTCTCACCAATATCCGTTACATGATGAGATTCATATATATCAACAAATGATGGCTATATGTGGGTGATCTTAATCCTGAGTGTCTTATCGACTCCTTCAGGTTAGATCGTGGTCTTTGATATATAATGGGTGAGGTCGGAGTTGCATTCCTGATCAATATGCTCCGTATGTTGGGATCACGGTTTGGCTTGTGGCTGGGAAGGTCTGCACACAATAGTGGAATCCACTCCTTCTTGTGAGAAGTAGATAGTAGTTCCCTTAAGGGTTGATTCGGGGCTTGAACAATATGAGCGCTCTCCTAATTCCGTAAGGAATGTAGGATTTATTGTTCATTAGAGAATCAATGGTACTTAATGGAAAGATATAATTAGAGGGGTATAACGGACATTATGACCCAGCTCTAATTATGAACTACCTGTGGAGGATTATACCATATGTAATAGCTATATCGATGGACACCAAGAATTGTTGGTTTGTGTAAAAACGTCTACAGTTGAGAGAGTGCAACTTCGGGTTTTTAGTGGAATAACACCGAAGTTAATAATCATGAAATATTAATTAAAGAGTTTAATTAATTATTTCTAAGGATTATTGGAGCTCAAAATACTGTGGGTCCATTAGATCCCCTTGCTAGCCCGATCGATTTGGGTAACAAGGGTCACGGTTAATTAATTGGATTGTCCAATTAATTGTGTTACAAAAGTGACACGTGTTTATTCGGGAATCAATTGAATAATGTGATTATTCAATTAATAAATATTAATAATTATGTTAATTAAATAATTAGATTATTTAATTGTGTAATTAATCATTAGATGGAGGGTGTTGATCGATATTTAATTTTGAATGAAGAAAAGATAATTTGATTATTTTATTTTCATTTAATTAAATATTTAAATTTGAATTTAAAAGAGTTTGAATTCAAATTAAATCAAATTAATTAATTAATATCTTTAAAAGATATTCGATATCTAAAAAGATTTTATTAATTAGTTTAAAGTTTAAAATATATATATATGATATATTATTTTAAAGGTTAGAGAGATTGATTTTTTATCATCAGATACAAAACAAAAAAAAAAAAAAATCAACACCAAAAAGAAGAAAAGAGAGGTGGGGTGGCCAAAGAAAAAAAAAAAAGGAAAGTTTTTTTTTTAATTTTCTTTTATGATTTTATTTCTTCCTAAGTTGGCCAAATTCTCCATACACAAAGCAAGAGTTGTTTTGTGTTGTTTCTTCTACCTCCATTCAAGTTCCTGAGTACCGTGACGCGCCCACACGCCGTTGCCAGTTCCGGGAGATAGCGAGGAAGATCAAGTGGTTCAAATCAGGAGCAGATCGAATCAAAGTGAAGGAGCCTCCTACGTAGGTATGAAATCGTTTCACCTTCTTTAATTGTTTTCGATTATTACTGTACAAATAGGTTTAGTTTATGATTGCATTAAAAAAATTTTAAAAACCTTTCCGCTGCGCAATCTGTAAACCTGGGTACCAACAATTGGTATCAGAGCCAATTTTTTGTACAGTATAATTGAATTCGATTGCTCCTGATTGCATGTATGAATGTGTAGGCACTTTTCTAATGATTGTATGGTGTTTATAATTTTTATTTATTTATTTATTATAAACATGGTTGATCGTTAATTGTATGGTACAATGGGTTTAGGGTTCGTTTTTATTGGTTGTAATATTTTTCAATGTAATATTAATCCCGGGTTGTATAATATTTTTTTTATTCCGTTGATTTGCTGTAATTTTGAATTATTGATGTAAATCGAAGACGAAGAACAACGATCCGGAAGAACGAAGACACTAGAAGGCTACTACACATGTTATTACATAAGTCATTTGCACATATATTTTTTTTTTTTGTGCAACATACTGTTAAAGTGCAAGTGTTTCACGTTTAATAAAAAAAAAAAAAAAAAAAATTTAAAACAACACGAGCAGTGTTGCAATTGTTGCACAATAGTGTGTGTGCAGTTTTGTGTCTCGCATGATTGCCATGCATAAGGCACATGCATGTTGTGTAGCATGTTGTGCAGCGCACAATTGCACAAGGAAGTTGTGCAGCATAGTACAATTGTTGTGGCGTGCGTTTTGGCGCATGGTGCTGAACACACCCTCTCGAGCGGATGACGGCTACGCGCGAAAGCGTAAGGCCGAATGTTCGTGACACTTGGGTTTTCGTATTCGGAAGCGTGAATGGGCCAGAATATTTTTATTAATGACTTGGGCCTCAAATAAATGTTAAGTGTAACATATGGGCCTTAGTTTAATGATTCATGAGATGGATCACCATTAAAAATATTAAGGTTAATCAAGTTGGACTTGGTTAAAAGCCCATTAGATGCAAAAGATGGATTTGAAGATTTTTTGGAATTACAAGAAGACCAAGGAATGCCTTGGATTAAATTTTTGTAATTAGAAATTTTTTAAGTTAGATAAACCCATTGTACTCGGTCAACTCATGTATGCTTTTATTATGTTATAATTAAAGCATTGCCATGCATATACATATCATTTAGATTAGGTGTGCCTACACATATATATGTTGATATGTCATACATGCATTATAGCCATTTATATTATGTGTTTATTTTTTTTTAATTTGATTAAAATGAGTAATTCACATAATTGGCTATAAATTAATGGGATTAGTTTTTAGGAGTAAAAACTTGGTAATTCTCATTAATCACTTATCTAATTTTTAAAGAGTTTAATTACTTAGATTAGTAGGGTCCTTTTATATATATTAGGATTAATTTGATTAAGCCCCTAATAATAATTGGACCTAATAATGTGTTTAGTTTTAATAGTTAAAACTTGGTAAATACATTTTTAATAATTCTAGTCTTAGTAAATAGTTTACATAGATTAGAATTATCACTAATGAACTAGATTTTTAAGAGTTAAAAATCAAATTAGTTTATTAGCTATTGGAATAGGATTCTAATAAATTGTGATTAATGCACTTGACACTTAGATTGTAATTAGCCGTTTAATCTAGTTTTATCTAGGTGCATTAATATTAATAGAAAACCCTAATCATAAAATAGTGAGTGGGAGAGGGATATATGACATTATATCCCGCGGTCTCCATCATTAGTTCAACACCGTAAGATTCGAGTGGGGCCTCGTGACGGCATTGTTTTCGTCCTCCCTAAGGAGGGTTTCCATAAGAATCGATATCAAGGTTGACTTCCTAACGGATAGGATTTCTGAGGGGATTTCGGGATTGACCGACCCTAAGGCGGCAATTCTCGAGTTAAGCTCATGAGATCTGAAATGATGGGCTACGCTCATAAGGTTTTAATTAAATTGGTTAATTAGAAACCTGACTGAAATATACGATAGTTGAATGTTAGAGGAATAAGAGTTATTTCGGTATAACATTTGATTGAGAATGTCTCGATCCAACATATAAGAATTTGACTGACCCTAAGGCGGCACTTGCTTGTGGTATGTTGGATTGTCGTGGCATAGAAACACTTTTTAGGGTTGTTCTTGTTCATTAAACATTTTCATGCATCATGTTTAATTTTATGTCGAACATTCGCACATGTTTTGAATGTATGAATGAATGAATTCTTTATTTATGTTTTTTCAGCCATGTCAACTGCACTATTACAAATCATAGCCAATGACAAATTAACTGGTGATAACTACACTAAATGGAAACACAATATCAATGCAATTTTGGTCACCAAGGACCTTAAGTTTGTGCTTACGGAGGAATGTCCTCCAACGCCTACTGCCAATGCCGCACGAACTGTTCGTGAGGCATATGAGAAATGGGTCTCATCAGATGAGAAAGCCCGAACATATCTGTTAGCAAGTATGACAGACGTGCTTGTCACTAAGCACGAAGCAATGGGTACTGCATTTGAAATAATGGAGTCATTGCAGGCTATGTTCGGGCAACCCTCTGAGCAAAAGCGGCACGAAGCTGTTCGTTCCGCTATGCTCGCTCGTATGAAGGATGGTGCATCAGTTCGGGAACATGTCCTGAACATGATGTCCTAGTTCAACACGGCAGAAATCAATGGCGGGGCCATTGATGAACCCAGTCAGGTGAGCATCATACTGACGACTCTTCCGAAGAGTTTCGATCAGTTCAAGAGCAACTATGGGATGAACAAACTTAAGTTCAGTCTCACACAGTTGCTCAATGAGCTCACTACCTTTGAGTCCTTGACTAAGGATAACAAGGGCAGAACCGGTGAGGCAAATGTTGCCGAACCATCTTCCTCCAATAACAAAAAGAGGAAGAGGTCTGCTGGGAAGGCGAAGGGTAAGCCCAAACCCAAGAAAGCCCAGAGCAAAAAGAAAGGCGCTTCAATCGACAAGAACAAAGGAAAATGTTTCCATTGCGACAAAGTCGGGCACTGGAAGAGGAACTGTCCTCAATATCTGGAGGAGGTAGCCAAGAAGAAGAAAACGAAAGGTAAATATGATTTACTTGTTCTTGAATCGTGTTTAGTGGAAGATGATTCTTCACCTTGGATAGTTGATTCGGGGGCCACTAACCATGTTTGTTCTTCTTTGCAGTGGACTGATTCTTGGACACAGCTTGAGGAGGGAGCTTTCTCTATGCGTGTGGGGTCAGGGGATGTCGTGTCGGCACGAGCAGTAGGTGTAATTAGATTGCGTTTTTGTAATAATAATTTCATATTGTTGGACAATGTATTTTTCATTCCTGGATTTACACGGAATTTAATTTCCGTTTCTAAATTGTTAGAACAATTATATTCTGTTTCTTTTGATAATAAATCAGTTATTATTGCAAAGAATGGTCTGAATATTTGTTCAGGAATTAATGAAAACAATTTATATGTGTTAAGACCGTTAATACATACAACACTGCTCAACACCGAAATGTTTAAGGTTGAAAAACCAAAAACTAAACGACAAAAGATTTCTCCAGAAAACGAAACGTATCTATGGCATCTAAGACTTGGCCATATCAACCTTGACCGGATAGATAGACTAGTGAAAAGCGGACCTTTAAGTGAGTTAAAGGTTGGCACCTTACCTGTCTGCGTATCCTGTTTAGAAGGTAAAATGACCAAGAGACCTTTTACTGGAAAAGGGCTGAGAGCTAAAGAACCATTAGAGCTTATACATTCAGACGTCTGTGGACCGATGAATGTTAAAGCAAGGGGTGGTTATGAGTATTATGTCACCTTTATAGATGACTACTCAAGATACGGATATGTCTACCTAATGCAACGAAAGTCAGAAACTTTTGAAAAGTTCAAAGAATTCCGAGCTGAAGTTGAAAATCAGTTAGGAAAGACTATCAAGACTCTACGATCAGATCATGGAGGTGAGTACCTTGACCAAGAGTTTGAAGACTTCATGGTCGAGTATGGGATAGTGTCCCAACTCACAGCTCCTGGTACACCTCAGCAGAATGGTGTCGCGGAGAGGAGAAATAGAACTCTAATGGAAATGGTGAGATCTATGATTCGTTTCTCATCGTTACCAAATTCCTTTTGGGGATATGCATTACAAACAGCGGCATACATTTTGAATGTAGTGCCATCCAAATCTGTTCCTAAGACTCCTCTAGAGTTGTGGAATGGTCGTAAAGTTAGTTTGCGACATTTTCGCATATGGGGGTGTCCAGCACACGTGCTGAAGAACAGAAGTGGAAAGCTAGAGCCCAAGTCTGTGGTCTGCTTGTTTGTAGGATACTCCAAGGAGACCAGAGGTGGATACTTTTATAGTCCTGAAGATAACAAAGTGTTTGTATCGACAATTGCAACATTTCTTGAGGATAACTATATTAGTAACCATAAGCCTCGTTCTAAAATTGTATTGAATGAGTTAGAGCCTGGTGAGACCAGTTCTCAGTCAACAAGAGTTGTTGATCCATTAACATCTGAGAGTCAGATGATTCCTAGTCAGGATATACTACCACTTAGACGTAGTGAGAGGGTTGTGAGACAGCCTGAACGCTATTTGGGTGTAAGTGAGGGACAAGATGTTGTCTCTGCTGATATTGTGGATGATCCATTGACATTTAAGAATGAAATGGAAGATCCTGATAAAGAGGAATGGCTTAAAGCCATGAATCTCGAGATGGAATCCATGTACTCTAACTCAGTCTGGGAACTTGTAGACTTACCGGATGGGGTGAAACCCATAGGGTGTAAGTGGATCTACAAGAGAAAGAGAGGAGTAGACGGGAAGGTAGAGACCTTCAAGGCAAGGCTAGTGGCAAAGGGTTATACCCAAAAGGAGGGGGTCGATTATGAGGAGACCTTCTCGCCAGTAGCTATGTTTAAGTCTATTCGGATTCTCTTATCCATTGCTGCCTATTTTGATTACGAAATTTGGCAAATGGACGTCAAGACTGCATTCTTGAATGGCAATCTTGATGAGAGCATTTACATGATGCAACCAGAGGGATTCGTGTCTCCAAATCAAGAGCAAAAAGTTTGCAAGTTACAAAGATCCATTTATGGACTTAAGCAATCATCTAGATCTTGGAACATAAGGTTTGATGATGTGATCAAAACCTATGGGTTTGAGCAAAACGTTGATGAGCCTTGTGTCTACAAGCGCATCATCGACAAGAAAGTAGTTTTCTTGGTCCTATACGTAGATGACATCCTACTCATTGGGAATGATGTGGGAGTATTGTCTAATGTAAAGGGCTGGCTGGCCAGCCAATTCCAAATGAAAGATTTGGGAGAGGCGAGTTATGTTCTAGGGATCCAACTTATAAGGGATCGCAAGAACAAATTTATAGCACTGTCTCAAGCATCGTATATCGACAAAATTCTTGTGCGATTTTCGATGCAGAACTCCAAGAAAGGTAATTTACCTTCCAGGCATGGAGTTCACTTGTCTAAGGAACAGTGTCCTAAGACACCTCAAAAAGTTGAGGATATGAGACGAGTTCCCTATGCGTCAGCAGTAGGTAGTCTCATGTATGCTATGTTATGCACGAGACCGGACATCTGCTTCGTAGTGGGAGTAGCCAGCAGATACCAGTCTAACCTAGGATTGGATCCTTGAGTTGCTGTCAAGACTATTCTCAAGTATCTTCGGAGAACGAGAAACTATATGCTAGTGTATTCATGACAGGATTTGATCCTGTTAGGATGTACGGATTGCTGATCCACTTACGAAGACCTTACCGGCTAAAGTGTTTACGGGTCACCTAGAGAGTCTAGGTTTACAAGACATGTCTCACATGCTTTAGTGCAAGTGGGAGATTGTTGGGGTTTTTGCCCTAAAGCTTGTAATTTGTAAATGTGAATTGAATATAAATAAAAGAAGTAGTTTATTCATTAAAATTATCTCATACATTTATAATAACATGTGTACTTAACATCCAAGATTGCCGGATGTAATTTCAAACCGAGTATATGAATGTCATATAAAGATGGATTCAGTTTGAAACGAGCAATCTAAAGAGTCCGTAGATAGCAAATAAAGCTGGGTACTTTATTTGTGGTCAATCTATAGCTGCGGTCCATTCCGTAATGTACGGTGATCTTATCCTAGATCATTCATATGGAGATATGAGAATGGAGGCACCTTGTATGATGTGATCATATAGGACTGGGCCATGATATATATGAATCTCTCACCAATATCCGTTACATGATGAGATTCATATATATCAACAAATGATGGCTATATGTGGGTGATCTTAATCCTGAGTGTCTTATCGACTCCTTCAGGTTAGATCGTGGTCTTTGATATATAATGGGTGAGGTCGGAGTTGCATTCCTGATCAATATGCTCCGTATGTTGGGATCACGGTTTGGCTTGTGGCTGGGAAGGTCTGCACACAATAGTGGAATCCACTCCTTCTTGTGAGAAGTAGATAGTAGTTCCCTTAAGGGTTGATTCGGGGCTTGAACAATATGAGCGCTCTCCTAATTCCGTAAGGAATGTAGGATTTATTGTTCATTAGAGAATCAATGGTACTTAATGGAAAGATATAATTAGAGGGGTATAACGGACATTATGACCCAGCTCTAATTATGAACTACCTGTGGAGGATTATACCATATGTAATAGCTATATCGATGGACACCAAGAATTGTTGGTTTGTGTAAAAACGTCTACAGTTGAGAGAGTGCAACTTCGGGTTTTTAGTGGAATAACACCGAAGTTAATAATCATGAAATATTAATTAAAGAGTTTAATTAATTATTTCTAAGGATTATTGGAGCTCAAAATACTGTGGGTCCATTAGATCCCCTTGCTAGCCCGATCGATTTGGGTAACAAGGGTCACGGTTAATTAATTGGATTGTCCAATTAATTGTGTTACAAAAGTGACACGTGTTTATTCGGGAATCAATTGAATAATGTGATTATTCAATTAATAAATATTAATAATTATGTTAATTAAATAATTAGATTATTTAATTGTGTAATTAATCATTAGATGGAGGGTGTTGATCGATATTTAATTTTGAATGAAGAAAAGATAATTTGATTATTTTATTTTCATTTAATTAAATATTTAAATTTGAATTTAAAAGAGTTTGAATTCAAATTAAATCAAATTAATTAATTAATATCTTTAAAAGATATTCGATATCTAAAAAGATTTTATTAATTAGTTTAAAGTTTAAAATATATATATATATGATATATTATTTTAAAGGTTAGAGAGATTGATTTTTTATCATCAGATACAAAACAAAAAAAAAAAAAATCAACACCAAAAAGAAGAAAAGAGAGGTGGGGCGGCCAAAGAAAAAAAAAGGGAAAGTTTTTTTTTAATTTTCTTTTATGATTTTATTTCTTCCTAAGTTGGCCAAATTCTCCATACACAAAGCAAGAGTTGTTTTGTGTTGTTTCTTCTACCTCCATTCAAGTTCCTGAGTACCGTGACGCGCCCACACGCCGTTGCCAGTTCCGGGAGATAGCGAGGAAGATCAAGTGGTTCAAATCAGGAGCAGATCGAATCAAAGTGAAGGAGCCTCCTACGTAGGTATGAAATCGTTTCACCTTCTTTAATTGTTTTCGATTATTACTGTACAAATAGGTTTAGTTTATGATTGCATTAAAAAAAATTTAAAAACCTTTCCGCTGCGCAATCTGTAAACCTGGGTACCAACAGTTTCCTCTTCGGAAGTTTTACCATGTAAAAATGATGTGTCATCTCTTTATATTTGTATGTGTGATCAATGGTATCTTGTTTAGATCTTTATTTCTTCACATCCTTGTAAACAAGATTCTTTGTAAAGATTAGAATGCAAACATTCTCTTGTATCTTTTGTAGTGTTTGAACATTGTATCTTGTGAAGTTCTATATCAAGTTGTAAAGTTTTACTTAGTGAATTTACATTATAATATTCAAAGTACAACTTGTAGAATTTGCTTTGCATTGAATATACTTGTATATGAGATACATTGTTTCTTGTTATATGTTTGTAAAGGGTGGTGTTTTGAGCTTACATGTGATAGTTGTTATCTAATTTGTATGATCATCAAGAGATTGACAACAGTCTCGAAAAAGTTTTAAAAAATAAAGTGTCAACCTATTCTACCCCCCCAGGTTGTTTAGTAGAACATTGTAGGTATTTTAGTCACGTCAAACGAAAAGGCATCAGTCCAGCATTTCGAATGTTTTGAAAGGTAGATATTAAAAGCACAATTATCAACGCTAACAAAGCCAGATGACCCATTAACGCAGCATTAAATGCAAAGATCTTAATAAATCCACTTTGGAGGGTTGCTAACTAGCCGAAAGAAGTGGATTGCCAACAAGACCTTGCGGATTTAGGGGACATTGTTTGGGATAATTTTACTCGATTCAACACGTCAACATAAAACCTGGGATTCAAGGGATAAAATATCCACAACATCAGACCACATCAGCTCGACGGGCCATGCGTAATGATAGCGAGATGGGAAACAGATAGCAACTCGCCCACTAAAGGTAGCTACTTGCCAAAGAACTACCAAACCGGCGAATTGACTTAAACTCGCCACATAGCAAACACAAGGCATTATTAATGAAACAGAATCTCAGCATATTCTCTATGAAACTCGACCTTATTCTAGGCAAGGCAATCACCTACAATCTGGCAGTTGACAAATCCAGTAATAAATATGAAGATTCGAAGGAATACTCCCACAAGTAATGAAGATCACATCACCATAAATTCACAAAGGCTCGATTCACCAAGGCTAAAAAGCCAGACGGCCTATTAGTGCAGCATTAAATGCAAAGATCTTAATAAATCCACTTTGGAGAGCTGCTAACTCACTGAAAGAAGTGGCTCACCAACAAGCCCTTGTGGATTTATGGGGCATTGCTTGGGATAATTTTACTCAATTCAACATGTCAATATAAAACCAGGGATTTGAGGGATAAAATATCCACGACATCAGACCACGTCATCTCGATGGGCCACGCGTAGTGATAGCGAGATGGGGAACAGATAGCAACTCACCCACTAAAGGTAGCTACTTGCCGGAGAAATACCAAATCGACAAATTGACTAAAACTCACTGTTAGGGTTATACTCAATAGCAAGAGTGTAATGTTGTACTTGACAATCTTTTCATATTAATAAAGTGATTTCTGTTTGTTAACAAAATCTCATATAGCATTTATTATTATAATTGTCAAAGTAAATAATCATAAGGTCAAAAGACTATGAGAAAAGAACAATTGTTCGTACATCTGGATATGTATGAGGTAGACACAATTCTTTAGTTAGTCTTAAATAACATTCACAACCTAAGTTAAAGGTTGGGCACCTTTATCTTGTTAAAGTTGTAGAATTCTTTTACTAGCATTTGAGTGGGATCAAATGTGTTATGATGAGTCTAAAATCATCGAAGGGTCTTCGAGTAAAAGAATCTAGTGCACTGGGTGCATTGAACCGGATCACAATGAAATACTTTTTCTAGAACCGTCAATAGATAAAAGTCTTTTCATTATCAGGACAATCGGAGAGTCTATCTTAATCCTGAGATAAATGATGGACTTATGGTTACAAGTGTTATCATTTGAGCTATCAATGAGTACGATTATATAGCATAGTCTATCCTCGATAGTTTGGTGGTACTCATTTGTTAATCGATAGAGGACTTCATTTATAGATATGGACATCGTGGCTCCATTTATTAAATGTGAGTAGAATATCATCATATGGATGCTTTGTGGTTTTGGATATGAAATCTTAACATTGAGTTTTCAATAGTGTCGATTGAAAGATGACTTCTGGACAAGTCATAATATATATCCAAGTTTAAAATGTGGTCATATGAGTAAATATGGTAACTTGGAGAGCTATAGGCAGTCTATGAGCTTTTGGCGATTACTGATATTCTTCACGAGGATTCACTATCTCCCATATGATTGTATAGGGTATGAATGAGTATCGTTAACTTATTCCATCTTTATTTAAAAGTGCAATTTTAGATCTTTAGTGGAATGAACTAAAATTAATAGATTGAACCTAAGTGAATCATTTGTTGATTGTGATTGGGTTATGTCTATTGGAGCTTAAATTTAGATAAGCCCGCCAAGATCCCCAATCCGCATGGACTTACATGAATCACTTGATATATTCTACCGAACTATTTGTGGGTCCATTTAGAATTGTATTTAATATATTAAGAATATAATTTGCATATTATTTATTTAATGGGCTGTTTAATTATATTAATATATCAATGAAAGGCAAGTGGGCTTATTTCTTTTAGTAAGAATGGGTCTAGTTCACATGTGGGCTTTTTATTAAAGTCCAAATGGATTAAATAAAATAAGAAAACAATATTTACGCCCAAGTTCTAGTCATGGGCGGCAATGGCTAATTTTTAGCCCATAATATTGTTTTATTTTATTATTTAATTAAATGGAAATTAATTAATATGTTAATTAATTATTTAATTAAAAATCAAATCTTTTTCTGATTAGGAAATATGTTTCCTAGTAGTATACTACTATTAGTATTATACTAAATATAAAAGAATTTATTTGTTTAGTCAAATTAGGAAGTCTTTTATATAGTCACAAATACACTAAAGAGTTGGATTAGGGTTTGAATTCTAAGAAGTCTTTGTATCCTATTTGGAAAAGGACTTTGGTGATCACCTTGTTGACAATGTAAGAATTCGACAACCCTAAATTAACTAGGGTTAGATTTCGGCCACCCTAAATTATCTAGGGCAAAAAATTCAGTCGCTATATATGTATAGTGAGAATTTTCGGCCAACCCTAGTAATTTTCTTTAGAAGAATTTATTTTCTTTGGCTAAAGAGAAAAATAAAAATCCTACTCTAATACTAGTAATAATTCGGCCAAGAGGTTTTTGTGAGAAAAGAATTGTTCTTGCTTCAATAGTGTACTGGTGATCTTAACATCAAGAGATCTTGTACACACTTTCGAATTAGGTTCACGCGAATTTCAATCTTATGATTGTGAATTCAAAAGTGACCGAAACATTCTTAGCAACCTTTTTGAGATTATAGTGACTAACAGATTCAGAAAAGTGTTTGTTGTCCATTCTCAGGTTCACAATTCAAAGAAGGGAGACCACGCTCCTAGGTGATTCACGTTCGTGATCGGTTTTGGAAGATCTTACGGATTACTTATGTGTAAAATCGTGTTATAAAAACCTAACTCGCAAGTGCATGAATCGTGAGATAAGTACAGCGACAAGTAGGGATCGTTCCCACGAGGAAAAGTGATCTATCGACTAAAACCAATTCTAATTAAAGCTAAGCAATTAACAGTAACCAAAAGATTTCAGATTGATTTGATTGATTTGAGATTAAAACTAGATTAAACTAAGAAAACAATTAACAAGAATATGAGAATGAGATCAAGAGGTGAGAGGACTAGGTCATCAATGATCCCCAACTACGTTTACTCAATGCTTCGAATTGACTTTCATAAAGAATATTAATCAAGTTAAGGGTTCGTTCTTAAATCATGTATAATCAGTGCTATGTGGTCCTAGGATAAATTAAGTACTTCTACTACAATCAATAGCAAACCCTGCATATAAACTATAACAGAAAATAATCAACCATACACCAAGCGTTTCTCAGTTGAGTAAATAGCAAACCCTGCATATCAACTATAACCTACAACCCACACAGCACATAATCAAGTATTCTCAATCACAGTCATTAGCAAACCCTGCGTGTAGACTATGATTGAGAATCCATTAAGCACAAGAACAAGAGAACCAAAGATAACGTGCAATAACCTGCTACGATAAATTCATTCATTCAATTGATTATTGGTTAAGACTGGTGAAACCCACACATCTCTCAACCTTAACATATAAACCTTAGATTCAAGACTAGCACAAACCATGCATAGACAAGAAGAAATCCCAAATTGAATGAAACGAAACTTGAATTACTAAAACATAGTCAATTCTAATAAAGAGTATTCATAGAGGTTCACATTGAATCCCTAGTATGGATTTAGTTACACATAGTTGAAATAAAAAGAAGAGAGAAGTAGTTGATAGAACCCATGGAAATTGTAGGCAATCTTCCAATCTCTGATGCAGAAAATCTTCTCCTTCGTCTTCAAATCTTCTTTATGTAAGATGAAAGAAAGTTTGTTAAGTGATTTAGGCTATGACTTATGGCTGACGAACTGTCTCCAGACCAACCCCCTTGAAGAGGAAAACCCCTCTATTTATATCTGCTCGGGCTTCGGTGGAGAAACCTGATTAAAAACAACTTCTTTAGCCAGACCGCTACCTGACCGCTGCCACTTTGGCAGCGGTGTGGCAGCGGTTTTGCACAATTTTGAAAACGCTGCCACTTTGGCAGCGGTGAGGGGGCGGTTTGCACAGCGATCTCCTCTGTCCAATAAACGCTGCGACGCCTCTCTCAGAAAATAGCAGCGGTGTGAGAGCGATTTTTGCTCAACTTTAGAAAAGACCCTTGACTTCTTCAAAATAGCACTTTTTATCTGAATTTCTTCAAATATATCAATCTGGTCCAATAACCTGAAAACACTCAAACACACCCATTAAAGCGCTAAAAGGCTCAAGTAGCAAGCAATTGATTGGAGGAATGGGGATCAAATATATATACAATAAATGACCGATCAATTACCACCAACGTTAGTCAATCGAATCATGCGACAAAGGTATTTCATCTTTTCGTATGTATGATTAATTAATTAAAGGGTTAAGGTTCAATATGGAAATTTTTTTAAAATATACTAAACTCTATTTTAGTCTCGCTTCCGCTGCGTGCACGTATTTTTCCCTTTAATTGGTATCAGAGCCTGGTTGTACCCTTTAATTAATTAACGTATATATACATGAATCTTTTTCTTTTTATTGTGATTATGCATATTTAGAAAGAGATGGAACTCTAAGTATTCTCATATATAATTACATTGGAATGTATGGATTTATATATGTTATATTTTGATATAAAGTGAATTGTTATTGCTCGATTTTGATCCTAGAATTTCAATGTATTTTTTGTTTCGGAATTGTAACAAGAAGGGTGGCCTATTATTGTCACAATTTCCTTCTTGGTAGTTGCTAATTTTTTTTAATTGTATTAAATTTAACTGCAGTATTTTTTTATGTATTAAAAAATAGTGCAGTATTTTTTTGTATTAAATACTGCTGTGATTAAAATATATATATATATATACTGCAGTATTTTATTGTATAAATAAGTTTGTAATATGTTCAAGCATCGAAAATTCGAAGACTTGAAGAATTAATAGCAACCGGAACGAGTTTGGGACCATGCGCACCATAGCAATGTGCACGCGCGCAAAATTGCACGCAGCTGTACATGTTGGACTGTGGGCTACGCATGGCAGCCCCATGGAGTACATGGGCTGCACACGGCAGCCCTTGTTAGGGTTGTGGAGTGTGCACGCCAATTGGGCAGCCGTGGGTGCTCAAGTGATCTATGGCCGCTTGAAGATTTGTTCGCCAAGAAAGGAGATTTTTTGTATTCCAAACAATTGTAATTTACTTGCTTTTCTAGGATGGATCAAAATCGTGGCTATTTATTTTGTGTAAATATTACAATATTTGTTATTGTTTGATAACATGTCATGTAGAATAGGAGTGCCACTCATATATCTCTTTTGGTATGAACACGCATTGAATGATTTAGGTATCTAATTGACATCTAGATAACTTGGTAAATCATTCTATGAGATTTAATCACATGCCTTAAATAATTGAGTGGGAGAAGGTGTATTGCAAACACCTATGGCCTCCAAGGTTAGTTGAGCTATATTATTTTTTGGTAATCCCCCCAAGGGGCGTCCATGAATGGAATATAACAAGATACTTCCTTACAATGATAGACTAGACAATTTACTCAAACGAGATCTACTCCCCAAGGAGGGATTTTCGTGATGGAATATATTGAGGGTCGAAATCTTTGTAGTACACTCAATGTGGTTTTATTAATATCCTCCCAAGAGTTCTTGTTAATAAATCACAAGGCTAAAATTGAAAACATTGGTTGTTATGTTAACAATTAGGTGGGACCTAGTCCAACTAATAAATGGTGCGAACTCCCAAAGGAGGCATAACATTTATGGGTGTTGGATCGAACGTTGAATTTTACGATTGAATTATAAATATTTAATTCAAGATAAATATTCGAAAATGCTAAACAATGATTATTTACTTATATATAATTTTGTTTTATTAAGAAATCATGATCCCATCCCTAATGATCATCCAAAAAGATAAAACTTTAACTGGTAATAATTATGTCACATGGAAAAAGAAAATTGGGTTGTTGCTACAAGCTGAAAAACATAAATTTGTTCTAACTACTCCTAAACCACCTGCTCCTACTAATGAATCTAATGTGATATAATGAGACGAGTATGAGCAGTGGAAGACCTCTAATAAGATGGCCAAATGGCTACCATCTCCAATGTGTTGCAACAACAGCATGAAGAAATAGGGCCTGCTGCTGATATGATGATGTCTCTAGAAGATATTCATATGGTTAGTAAAGTTGCTACTTTTAAGACCCGTAAGAAGGTCAAGGAATAATAGAAGAAAAAGCAACTTGGGCCTACCAAGAAGGAGACTAAGAATGTAACTAAGATCAAAAGGAAGTGCTTCTTTTGTGGTGAAAAGAGACATTAGAAAAGTAATTGCCCAAAGTCTCAGAATAAGAAGGAACAAGGTAATGTGAATTATCTTGAAACATGTTTTTTCTGGCAGATTCTACAGATTCTTGGATCGTAGACTCTGGAGCCACTAATCATGTTTGTTATTCCTTATGGGGGTTTCAAGAAAGGAGAAGGTTGAATAAGAATGAAATCAAATTGCATTTAGGCAACGAAGCGTTGGTGTCTGCTAGTGCAGTGGAAGATATTAGCGTTAATCTAGATGCTAGTAGGCATTTATATTTGATAGACATTTATTATGTACCTCAATTCAAGAGAAATTTAATTTCAGTTTCTTATTTAAATAAATTTGAATATTCAGTTACTTTTAATAAAAATTTTATTATTAGTAAGGATGACAAATTTGTTTGCAAATGTATATTGGAAAATGGTCTATTCTATTTACATAGAAATATCTCTCACTTGTTAGACACAGAATTAACGCAACCTAATCATAAAAGAGTAAAATTATCATAAGATGAAACCTACCTATGCCATTTGTGCCTAAGTCGTATTAACCTTAATAGGATTAAAAGATTGGTTAGTGATGGACTTTTAAGTGACTTAAAGGTTGATAATCTACCAACTTGTGAATCCTATTTGGAAAGTAAAATGACCAAAAGGTCATTCAGGACCAAAGGCACAAGAGCCAATGAATGTTTAGGATTAATGCATACTAATGTATGTGGTCCTATGAGCATTCAAGCTAGATGTAGATATGAGTACTTTATCACTTTCACAAATGATTATTTGAGATTTGGTTATGTGTATCTCATGAAACATAAGTCGGATGCTTTTGACATGTTCAAAGCATTTAAAGCTGAAGTGGAAAATCGGCTAGAGAAACACATAAAAATCTTGAGATTTGATTGTGGTGGAGAATATTTATCTGGTGAGTTTCAGCAATATCTTATTGATAATGGAATCATTTCTCAGTTTTCTGCACTAGGTACACCTCAACAGAATGGGGTGGCAGAAAGAAGAAATAGAACTCTTTTAAATATGGTTAGGTCCATGTCGAGATATTTAACACTCCCTGTTTCTTTTTGGGAATATGCTCTACAAACTGCAATGTACATTCTAAATGATGTACCATCGAAGTCGGTTCCTCAAACACCACATGAGTTGTGGACTGGGCAAAAGCCTAGTTTGCAACACTTAAGGATATTTGGTTGTCCTGCGCATGTGTTAAAAGGAAAGACAGAAAAGATGGAGTCCCGTACAGAAACATACATATTTGTGGGGTATCCAAAAGGAATTAAAGGGTATTATTTCTATAGTCCTTCAGATATTAAAGTATTTGTTTCGATAAATGCTAAATTTCTGGAAAAGGACCATATGAATGAGTTTATACCTAAAAGTAGAATTGTCCTGAATGAGATGTAAGGAGATACAATTCCACAAGAAGTTTCACAACCTGGCCCAATTGTAAGTTCCGAACGATCACAAAATCAACAACCTACCATTCCTCGTTGTAGTGGGAGGGTTGTAAGACAACCCGAGAGATACATCGGTCTGGGAGAATCAGTGGAGAATCTCCCAGACGACGATGATCCCTACACATATAAGGAAGCAATTGAGGATGTTGATAGTCGCCATTGGCAAAAGGCAATGCAATATGAGATTGAGTCCATGTTCAATAACAAAGTCTAATCCCTTGTAGACTTGCCTAAAGGGATAAAACTCATTGGGTGCAAGTGGTTATACAAGAGGAAAAGAGGTATGGATGGAAAGGTGGAAACCTTTAAAGCTAGATTAGTAGCTAAAGGTTACACACAGAAAGAAGGTATCGATTACGAGGAAACCTTCTCTCTTGTGGCCATGCTTAAATCCATTAGGATACTCTTATCCATTGCGGCATCTTTAGATTTAGAGATTTGGCAAATGGACATCAAGATAGCTTTCCTTAACGGAAGTCTTGACAAAAGCATCTATATGATACAACCAGAAGGATTCATTGAAAAAGGCCAAGTAGAAAAGGTATGCAAGTTGCAAAAATCCATATATGGATTAAAGCAAGCATCTAGATCCTGGAACATAAGGTTCGATTAAGCTGTGAAAGGTTTTGGATTTGTTCAGAACCTTGACGAACCTTGTGTATACAAAAGGATCAAAGGCGACAAGTTAGTTTTTCTAATTCTTTATGTTGATGATATACTACTCATCGGAAACGATGTAGGTGTATTGACATCAGTAAAACAATGGTTAGCAAAACAATTTGATATGAAGGACTTAGGAGAAGCAAGTTATATTCTTGGTATCCAAGTAATAAGGGATAGAAAGAATAGAACGATTGCACTATCCCAAGCTTCATACATAGATAAAATCTTGTCTAGGTTTTCCATGCAGGATTCCAAGAAAGGTATGTTACCTTTCAGGCATGGAATCAAACTTTCTAAGGAACAAGTTCCTAAGAATGAGCATGAAGAGCAATTCATGAGTAGGGTTCCATATGCCTCGGCAGTTGGAAGTCTCATGTATGCAATGCTCTGCACTAGACCAGATATTTGTTTTGCTATTGGCATAGTTAGCAGGTTTCAATCAAAACCTGCTCCTGATCACTGGACGGCAGTCAAGCATATTTTCAAGTATCTCAGGAGAACGAGAGACAATATGCTTGTATACTCTGGAGGGGATTTGATTCCCGTAGGGTATATAGATTCTGATTTCCAGTCGGATTCTAACTCTAGAAAATCCACATCAGAATCTGTGTTTACTCTTGGAGGAGGAGCAGTCATATGGAGGAGTATCAAGCAATCATGCATTGCTGACTCCACCATGAAAGCTGAGTATGTTGCTGCATGCGAAGCTGCCAAAGAGGCTGTTTGGCTCCGCCAATTCTTGATTGACTTAGAAGTGGTTCCTAGAACGAATAAGCAGATCACCTGTGACAACAGTGGAGCAGTGACTAATTCGAAAGAACCAAAAAGTCATAAGAGAGGAAAACACATTGAAAGGAAGTATCATCTTCTTAGGGAGATTGTTCATAGGGGTGACGTGACGATTGCCAAAATCGCGTCAGTAGAAAATCTAGCGGATCCCTTCACAAATGCTCTACCACAGAAGAGTTTTGATGGGCACCTAGAGAACATGGGAATGAGAGATATGACACATTTGATATAGCGCAAGTGGGAGATTGTTAGGGTTATGCTCAACAGCAAGACTGTAATGTTGTACTTGACAATCTTTTCATATTAATAAAGTGATTTATGTTTGTTAACAAAATCTCATATAGCATTTATTATTATAATTGTCAAAGTAAATAATCATAAGGTCAAAAGACTATGAGAAAAGAACAATTGTTCGTACATCTGGATATGTATGAGGTAGACACAATTCTTTAGTTAGTCTTGAATAACGTTCACAACTTAAGTTAAAGGTTGGGCACCTTTATCTTGTTAAAGTTATAGAATTCTTTTACTAGCATTTGAGTGGGATCAAATGTGTTGTGATGAGTCTAAAATCATCGAAGGGTCTTCGAGTAAAAGAATCTAGTGCACTGGGTGCATTGAACCGGATCACAATGAAATAATTTTTCTAGAACTGTCAATAGATAAAAGTCTTTTCATTATTAGGACAATCGGAGAGTCTATCTTAATCCTAAGATAAATGATGGACTTATGGTTGCAAGTGTTATCATTTGAACTATCAATGAGTACGATTATATAGCATAGTCTATCCTCGATAGTTTGGTGGTATTCATTTGTTATTCGATAAAGGACTTCATTTATAGATATGGACATCGTGGCTCCATTTATTAAATGTGAGTATAATATCGTCATATGGATGCTTTATAGTTTTGGATATGAAATCTTAACGTTGAGTTTTCAATAGTGTCTATTGAAAGATGACTTCTGGACAAGTCATAATATATATCAAAGTTCAAAGTGTGGTCATATGAGTAAATATGGTAACTTGGAGAGCTGTAGGCGGTCTATGAGCTCTTGGTGATTACTGATATTCTTCACGAGAATTCACTATCTCCCATATGATTGTCTAGGGTATGAATGAGTATCGTTAACTTATTCCATCTTTATTTAAGAGTACAATTTTAGTTCTTTAGTGGAATGAACTAAAATTAATAAATTGAACCTAAGTGAATCATTTGTTGATTGTGATTGGGTTATGTCTATTGGAGCTTAAATTTAGATAGGCCCGCAAAGATCCCCAATCCGCACGGACTTGCATGAATCACTTGATATATTCTACCGGACTATTTGTGGGTCCATTTATAATTGTATTTAATATATTAAGAATATAATTTGCACATTATTTATTTAATGGGCTGTTTAATTATATTAATATATTAATGAAAGGCATGTGGGCTTGTTTCTTTTAGTAAGAATGGATCTAGTTCACATGTGGGCTTTTTATTAAAGTCCAAATGGATTAAATAAAATAAGAAAACAATATGTACGCTCAAGTTCTTATCATGGGCGGTAATGGCTAATTTTTAGCCCATAATATTGTTTTATTTTATTATTTAATTAAATGGAAATTAAAAATCAAATCTTTTTCTGATTAGGAAATATGTTTCCTAGTAGTATACTACTATTAGTATTATACTAAATATAAAAGACTTTATTTGTTTAGTCAAATTATGAAGTCTTTTATATAGTCACAAATACACTAAAGAGTTGGATTAGGGTTTGAATTCTAAGAAGTCTTTGTATTCTATTTGGAAAAGGACTTTAGTGATCACCTTGTTGGACAAGGTAAGAATTTGGCAGCCCTAAATTAACTAGGGTTAGATTTCGGCCACCCTAAATTATCTAGGGCAAAAAATTCAGTCACTATATATGAATAGTGAGAATTTTCAGCCAACCCTAGTAATTTTCTTTAGAAGAATTTATTTTCTTTGGCTAAAGAGAAAAAAATAAAAATCCTACTCTAATACTAGTGATAATTCGGCCAAGAGGTTTTTGTGAGAAAAGAATTGTTCTTGCTTTGATAGTGTGCTAGTGATCTTAACATCAACAGATCTTGTACACACTTTCGAATTAGGTTCACGCGAATTTCAGTCTTACGATTGTGAATTCAAAAGTAACCGGAACATTCTTAGCAACCTTTTTGAGATTATAGTGACTAACAGATTCAGAAAAGTGTTTGTTGTCCATTCTCAGGTTCACAATTCAAAGAAGGGAGACATGATTCACGTTCGTGATTGGTTTTGGAAGATCTTACAGATTACCACCAACGTTAGTCAATCGAATCATGCGACAAAGGTATTTCATCTTTTCGTATGTATGATTAATTAATTAAAGGGTTAAGGTTCAATATGGAAAAAATTTTAAAATATACTAAACTCTATTTTAGTCTCGCTTCCGCTGCGTGCACGTATTTTTCCCTTCACTCGCCATATAGCAAACACAAAGAATCATTAATGAAACAAGATCTCAGTATATTCTCTATGAAACTCGTCCTTATACTAGGCAAGGCAATCACCTACAATCCAGAAGTTGATAAATCCAGTAATAAAGATGAATATTTGAAGGAATACTCCCACAAGTAATGAAGATCACATCACCATAAATGGATAAAGGCTTGATTCACCAAGAATCTCGCCTGGATACGATCCTATGGGATCTCACCCGATAACATTTCTTGCTTCACAACAAGGGCTAGGGCGTCACCCTAACCCTTATATAAACATATATATCAAGCAAAAATAAAAGGGAGATTAAAAAAATAAAAATAAAAAAACAAAAACAAAAACACACACACACAAGCAACTCATCACTTGTAACTGTAACTACTTTTGCATAGTGAAAGATCTTTTATCTATCGTTACAACAACCATGGTTTTTTCCATGTATTAAAGGTTTTCCACGTAAAAACATCGGTGTCTTTGGTATTTCGGCACTTACCTTTTGTCTATCATATGTATCATTTGTTCATAAATTCACACGCTTATCGGTGAGGTGACATGATCACACTTCATAAGTCCTATCAACACTGATCTGCATACGTGTCACTGCTAACTAGATTTCCTAGAAATCGATGTCAACACATACTTTTTTTGTTTAAATTAATTAAACATTTGATACAACTGCTATTGTTTTTTTTTTATTATTATTATTGAAGTATTACATAAATTTGAGGTTTTTTTGGATGGGGTGGACTCGAACCCACAACCTCGTGGTATATGTGTGGAGGGTATGCCACCAAACCAACTTCATATCATCAACTGTTATTGTTTATTCAAGTATACAATTATTCATGTAGCACATTACAAGAAATATAATTCAAAGGAATTTGATTTTTTTTTTTTTTTTTTTTTTTTGAACTATTACAATATTTCAGGATTGGGGAGTGTTACATGACTCGAAGCCACAATCTTTTGGATGTAGGTGTTAGGGATTTACTGTTGAGACAACCTCATCTTGTCAATGGAATTTAATTTCAAACTTATATCGATTAATATTAGGGAAATTATTATTCTCCCCCCTGTAGTTTGCTGTATTCTCCAGTCTCCCTCCTCTAGTTTCAAAATTCTCCAATTTCTTCCCTCCCATGCACAAATACAATCAATCTCACAATATAAAAATAGGCATGGGAGGGAGGAAATTGGTGAATTTTGAAACTAGAGGGGGGAGACTGGAGAATACGGTAAACTACAAGGGGAGAATAATAATTTCCCTTAATATTATATAAAAAAAAAAAAAATTTTAAAAAAAAATTGTATAAAAAGTGACCATTTCACCAATTGAATGGGATTTTTTTTTTTCCCTCTTTCAAATGAGATTTTTTAGTTGACAATTAATGCAAGCTCTTAGATCCATTTTAAAATGATCCAAGAGACCAAATAATTTACTATTCGTCCGTGTGATAAAAGGGGTTTTTCATTCCCTGCATAGTAGTCTTCAGGCTTTTTACATTCCTTGTGTTTTAGTCATCCCCGATTCAATGACAGACTAACAGTGTGTGTTAAATCATATGTGAATCTGACAGCTTCTCTTAAGACCATATCTCTTGTGATTGCGGCATTCAGCTTCATAATGACGTAACACATCACTACTTTCAAAAGCTGAGAGAAAACTTCTCACATATACTTGTAAAATACGCATTATGGAATTTGAACCCCTCACCATCATAGTGGAAAGGAGGTAGACTACCATCTCTGTTAAGAAGTTATATACGATTTAATTAGCATTTTCAGTACATGATCTCCTCCACTTTTTCTTTTTTATGTTTTCAATTTTTTTAATAGTTTTATTAAAAATTTAAATATAATTTCAGATAAATTATTATAAAATAAAATTATAGTTTTTGTGACTTAAAAAAAAAATTCGAAAATAATAATTTTATTTTTATTTTTATTTTTAAACAATAGAATTATTTTACTCTTTATTTTAATTTTAATTAATTATTGAAGATGGTGGTTATTAATATACCTTCACAAATTGGATTAAGGGCCAGTTTGATATTGCTTTTGAAAAGTTAAAATCATATTATTTTATAATTATAATATAAAATGATATTTAGTAAAACTTCTAAAAATGATTAATTGATAATCTGACAAGTTTTGGCAGTGATTTTAAGAAGTAGAGGGTTACTTTTTGAAAATGATTGTAGAATAATCTATTTCAACATTTAATACATATTTTAAAATATCATTATTATCGTTATGAAATCAAGTGAAAATCATTTATATACCGTATTTCATCTCAAAATTAAATATTATATTTAAATATTGATTTGATTTATAAAATCTTTTAAAAATATTTTTATTGTTATTATGAAAAAAAATTTCCTTCTACTTAAATATTGATTTAATATATATAATTAATTAAAAAAAAATGAAATAGGATCCTTAACTCTTGTATATTTTAGTCATTGTAATTAATATCAACACTTATGCAATAAAATTACTAAACATATATATATATATATATATATTGCTTTTGAGTTACACAGTAGTTTTAAAAATACAATTAACCAAACATCTGTGAATTAATTTCACTGCTGATTATTCTTTCAGCACAGCTAAGCAACTCCAACCCAAATAGTGGATTTGGTGCAAGTTTTACACTAAAATAGTGCAACAGTCACACTATTTCACTATTTCATCTTCAACCCACTACACCAAATTTTACTCTATAAGGAATATTCCCAAGAATATTCCATTTCTTTCCCCTTTTTAAATATTTCACCACAATTAACATTTCACCACATAATTAACATAATATTATAATACAATACAAAATTTTTAATTAGGCCCGTAATTTTTAATTTTCGTTATTTAAAATTATGGCTGCAAAACATACTATACAACAAAGCCATGGATCCATTAGTTCATCTACATCTTTTGGTAAATTTTTCAATAATATTGAAGGATCTGGAAATTGTCTTCACAACTACTAAATCATTGTTGTAATTTATGTTGTATTTTTCCTTAATTTTAGTGTATTCCAATTAGTGGTAATTTATTTTATCGCTATGAAGTTTGTATTTCACTTTTAATGTTTTTATCAATTAATGTAATGTGCTTCATGAATTAATGTAGGAATGAGGTGATTTATTAAAAAAAAATGCATTTAAAACTTATGAATCAATGTAGGAATGAAGTGATTTAATTAAAAAAAAAATGGCATTTTAAATTTATGAATCAATGTAGGAATGAAGTGATTTAATTAAAAAAAATAGAATTTAAAATTTTTAATTATACACTTCATTTTAGTTTATTATAAATGTTAATATCAATAATAATTAAATCAAAACAAAATCATTAAATAATAAAAATGACCAAATTGGAATAAATTTAACAGATTAGGGCAAAACTCTGAATAAACAAAACCTTTTAGTAAAGGATATAATCAGAATACATTTTTAAAAATAGGGTCAAAATGTGATTGTATAAAAGTTGAGGGATCCCAAAAAAAAACGAAACTTACGCTGCAACCGGTGCAATAATAAGAGGGATCAAATTTGACACAAGTGCAATAATAGGAGAAAATTTACGGTGCAACCGGCCATTGAGGATGAGACGTGGCTGCCACATGTGCACCACATAAGCTTCACTTGCCACATGTCTCATCCTCAATGGCCCCAAGTGCACCACTCCTTTTCCCCTTCTAAAACACAAGACAAGCACTGCTTATTAACCATATTCTTACCATGCTCCTTTCTGTACCCTGAGTTTCACAGTTACTTGCACACCAAATAACCTCAACCTGCTAGAATATTCTAATAATGCCCCTATGGAAAAAAAAAATCTTCTACTAAAAGATAAATAACATTTAATGATGAAATATATAATGATATGCAAATGCTGTTTTATAAGGTTTTCAGGGAACATTAAAATTAAACCAAAGCGAAGTTACAAAGTTCAAGTCATATAAATTAGTTTTTGGCTTGATTAGTTACATACAAATATGATTCAACTGCAATCGGATATTTACACTATGGATGTGTTGATTTTAAACTCCCTTATTGATCGTGTTTTCTTGATAGACTACGATGATAAACTTATAGGATAATAATATGCGAATATACGGAATAAAATATGAACAATAAAGAAAACATGCCACACACAACACAAGAATTTACCAAGGTTCGGCTAACTTTGCCTACGTCCTCGTGTGATCTCTCTTGAGAAATCACTAGCACTATGAAGAAAAACGCTTGGTTACAAAATACTTATTGAAAACCCTTAGCTAATTCCCCAAAACCTTACTAGAACCTCTCTATCACTCTTGCTCTCTACCCTTGTATGCTTGCTGTTTTTCTGTGTTAAAAATAAGCTCCCAACAGCCCTATTTATAGATATAGGACTTGGGTTACATTCCTTGTTAGAATAAGACTCTTAAATCCTTGTAGAATAAGAAAAATTAACTTATTTCCTAATCCTAGTTGATTTGGGATTCTTGAGAAAATATAATTTCCTAATCCCAATAGGAAATTATGTGCACACTTTATTTTCTCCTAATCCAAATAGGATCCCTTCTTAAGCCTTAACTTTGGGTTTTGATGAGCCAAAAACACAACAATCTCCACCTTGGTGAGTCAAAACCAAGAAATGATTGCTGTACCCCAGAATATCTTCGAACCTTCACTTTGGCAAACTTCTTCTTGCCTTAATGCACCTCAAGTGAGGAGGTGCTCCACCCAATCCTCAGCATGTAATAAGATTGAGTGAGTTCAAGCAAAACTTGAACTTCTCAGCTGTTACCGGTTTAGTCAAGTAATCTGATGCATTCTTCTCTGTATAAACCTTCTCCAGTGTAACTTCCTTCGATTCTACCCAATCCCTAATTCGGTGATAACGAGCCTCAATATGCTTCGATCTTCCATGAAACACTTGATTCTTTGCTAAGTAAATAGCACTTTGGCTGTCACATATAATCACCATGGAACCTTGAGTAATTCCGAACTCTCTTGCTAAACCATTAAGCCAAACTGCTTCCTTTCCAACTTCCGCAAGCACAATATACTCAGCTTCAGTAGTGGATAATGCTGTAATTGATTGTAGAGTAGCCCTCCAACTAATCGGCCCACCACCACTAGTGAAAACATAACCTGTAGTAGATCTTCTTTTATCCAAGTCCCTACATAGTCAGCATCTACATAACCCAGCACACATGCTTATTTCCCTTGTTTTTCAAACAAGATTCCTAGACTCTTTGTACCTTTCAAGTAACGCAGAATCCATTTAACTGCAGACCAATGCTCCTTTCCTGGATTTACCACAACACTTAATGCTTATGCTAGGTCAGGTCTTGTGCAAACCATCGCGTACATTAGACATCCTACTACGCTTGCATAAGACACTTTGATCATCTCTTCCAACTCTTTTTCTGTAGTCGGACATTGCAACGCACTCAACCTATAGTGCCCTCTGCCAACGGAGTAGTCACGGGCTTTGCTTCAGTCATGTTGAATCGTTTCAAAATATTTTGAATGTATTTTGCTTGAGACAACCAGATTTTTCCCGCTACTTATCCCTTCTAATTTGCATTCCAAGGATCTTTTGTGCAGCCCCTAGATCCTTCATGTCGAATTCCTTATTCAGTTGCATCTTTAATTTCTGAATTCTAGACATATCTTGACATGCAATCAACATATCGTCTACATAAAGTAGCAATAGTATAATCATACCATCTTCGAACACATGGTAATAAACACAACAATCCTTTAAGCATCTTCTAAAATTGATTTTCAGCGTGTATGAGTCGAAACACTTGTACCACTGCCTTAGAGATTGCTTTAGCCCATAAAGAGACTTCTTTAACCTACAAACCAGATTTTCTTTACCTGTTTCGACATATCCTTCCGGTTGAGCCATGTAGATGACTTCTTCTAGATCACCATGGAGAAACGCGGTCTTAACGTCCATCTGTTCTATCTCCATATCCTACTGAGCTGCTATTAATAATAGCAATCTGATTGAAGTATGCTTAACCACCGAAGAGAATATCTTATCATAATCAACTCCTTCATTTTGTGAATACCCTTTTGCCACTAACCGAGCCTTGTATCTCACGGCATCACCTTCATGTGTCCCTTCTTTCTTTCTAAACACCCATTTACAGCCAACTATCTTTCGATCTTCTGGCTTAGAAACTAGCTCCCAAACAGAGTTCTTATCAAGAGATTGCATCTCTTCTGACATAGCAACCATCCAACTTTCCCGATCATCACTTGCTATAGCTTCTTGATACGTGGTTGGATCGCCTTGACTAACATTTAGAGCATAATTAACTTCGTCTTGATCAAACCCATACTATTCTGGTTTCTTGCATTCTCGCTTGGGTTTATCCAGTGCTATGCTTCTCTGAAACTGTTGCTCAGGTTGTTGAAGAACTAGGGAGTCTTGTTCCTGCAACGGTGATAGCTCCACCTGAGCCTGTACTTGTGACTGTTGTTGTTGCTCTACTCTTTCCTTATTAATCCTTTCGTCATGATGCTCTTGCTCGTGCTCCACCTGAGCTGGATCTTCTTCCATGAATTTGGTTAGAGGAAATTTGGTTGCTTCTTTTACAACATCAGTTTGCTTCTCCTCAGTTATCTTGATTTTATTTAGGGGCATAGTCTTTTCGTCGAACACGACATCTCTACTTAAAACCTTCTTCTTGTTGACAAAATCCCATAACTTGTAGCCCTTCACTCCTTTTTTCAAAACCAATGAAAATGCACTCGAGTGACTTTGGCTTGAGTTTGGTTCTTTCATCACTCGGAATATGAGCATATGCACTGCAACCAAAAAATCTTAAATCAGAATAATCAACAAGTTTTCTAGACCATACCTCTTCTGCACACTTATAATCAAGAACCCTTGAGGGTGATCGGTTAACCAAGTAACAAGCGTGATTAACCGCTTCTGCCCAAAACATGTCGGGCAATCCTGCATGAAACCACATGTTTCTCTCTCTTTCCATGAGAGTTCTATTCATCCTCTCTGCTGCCCCGTTTTGTTGAGGAGTCATCTTCACTATAAAATGCATTGTGATGCCTTCTTCCCTGCAGAACTGTAAGAACTTGTTGTCTCTATATTCACCTCCATTGTCGCTTCTCAGATATCTGATTTTTCTGCCCGTTTGGTTTTCTACTTCAGCTTTCCACTCTTTAAACTTTGTGAAAACTTCGGATTTCTCCCTCATAAAGTAAACCCATACTTTTCTCGAAAAATCATCTAAAAAAGTAACAAAATACCTTGATCCTCCCTTAGACCTAGTTGGTGCAGGGCCCCATACATCTGTATAAATATAGTACAACGGCTCTTTGCTTCTTTTCTCACTATCTGCAATCTTAAATGACGTCTTTGTTTGCTTCCCGAGAGTACAATACTTGCAGAATTTTAATTTGCAAAAACTAACACCTTTCAGCTGATTTTTCTTGTGTAGTTCTTGCATCCCTCTTTGACTCATGTGCCCTAATCTACAATGCCAAAGCTCAGTCTCGTCCTTCTCTACAGATACTGCTACTCCACCTACTATTGTAGTTCCCCGAAGCTTATATAAAGTGTTAGGTTGAATATCACCTCTCATTATGAGCAATAACCCTTTGATAACCTTAAGTATCCCTCCTTCAGAACAATACTTGTAACCGTCTTTGTCTAAAGTGCCCAGAGATATCAAATTCTTCTTTAGTTTAGGAACATGTCTAATCTTATCCAGTACCCTAACAATTCCGTCATGCATTCTGATTTTCACTGATCCAATACCTTGGATCTTGCACTGTGAATCATCTCCCATCAAAACTTCTCCACATCTCCTTTCCTTATATGTGTCGAACCATTCTTTGTTAGCACACATATGGAACGAACAACCGGTATCCAAAATCCAATGTTGGAAAGCATTGGAGCTCGATATTACCACAAGGAGTTCTCCGTCACTTTTATCCGAAGTAACCACACTAGCTGAACTTGAATTCCTTGCCCTTGCCATCGCCTTCGCTTTCCTTTCTTGCCATATCTTGCAATTCTTTTTCCAGTGGTCAGTAGCACCACATGTAAAGCAACCCTTGTTCTCTTTTTCTTTTCCCTTAGATTTTGATCTACCCCTATTGCCAAATTTATCATGCCTGCTCTACGACCGACCCCTCTCTTTGCCTTTAGCATACAGACCATGTGCCTGAGAGCCTTCGGTATTTTCATCCATCTTGACATAAGATTGGATGGCTTCCATAACCTCATCCAGCTTTAGACTTTCCTTACCAAACATGATTGTGGTCCTGAAGTGCTTGAACAAAGACGGTAGAGATCTCAATAGTTAAAGCGTCTTGTCATCATCATCATACTTTACATCCACCTTTAATAAATTGGCAACACAATTCTGAAATCTGCTCAAATGATCTTGCAGATTTCCACTTTCTTCTATACGAAGATTAAGAAGTTCATCTTTCAAGAAAAGTTTGTTGGATAAAGTTTTACCCCTGTAAACTTTCTCGAGCTTATCCCATGTCTCTTTAGCATTCATCTCCTCGTTGACATTAAGCATCACATTGTAGGCAAGATGTAGCTCAATAGAGCTCTTCGCCTTTACGTCCATTCGCTTCCACTGAGCATTAGTAGTTTCCGCCAGCTTCTTCTCCTTTTCAAGAATAGCATCTTGCAGATCTTGCTGAATCAAGACGTTCTTCATCTTCCTCTACCATAATGTGAAGTTACCCTTCCCATCAAACTTCTCGATTATGATGGGCTTCACGTCATTGATCTTATCACCCGCCATCTCAAAAACGCTATGACCAAGCTCTAATACCAATTTGTTGATTTTAAACTCCCTTATTGATCGTGTTTTCTTGATAGACTACGATAATAAACTTATAGGATAATGTTATGCGAATATGCGGAATAAAATATGAACAATAAAGAAAACATGCCACACACACAACACAAGAATTTATAGAGGTTCTTTGCCTACGTCCTCGTGTGATCTCTCTTGAGAAATCACTAGCACTATGAAGAAAAACGCTTGGTTACAAGATACTTATTGAAACCCCTTAGCTAATTCCCCAAAGCCTTGCTAGAACCTCTCTATCACTCTTGCTCTCTACCCTTGTATGCTTGCTGTTTTTCTGTGTTAAAAATAAGCTCCCAACAGCCCTATTTATAGATATAGGACTTGGGTTACATTCCTTGTTAGAATAAGACTCCTAAATCCTTGTAGAATAAGAAAAGCTAACTTATTTCCTAATCCTAGTTGATTTGGGATTCTTGAGAAAATATAATTTCCTAATCCCAATAGGAAATTATGTGCACACTTTATTTTCTCCTAATCCAAATAGGATTCCTTCTTAAGCCTTAACTTTGGGTTTTTATGAGCCAAAAACACAACAGGATATAACCATACTCACACTTTTGAGTCCATAACCAGCAAGAGCAAGGTGTTCGCTATAATAATCTCCAGAGTAATATGGAGGTAGGAAACTTTCTTGTCAGAGATTGTTGCTATTTATGTACCCTTTTTGGAGCACACACAGTAGAGATGTTTCGTTCTGCTACTGATCTTCTAGTTCACTTTTGTAATTACTTTCTATTTCTTCAATAAGATATCAAAAGGAATGAAAAGAAATTGCCTGTTTTGGATCAATTCTGGCAGAAATACAAGACATCATGGACTGTTTTCAAGAGTGACATGGTCAATCTAAATCGCACACTTGCAGCACAGTTTCATACAATGACAGCCAGATAAAATAAACTTCCATGCATATGCATGTAAGGCGTGGTAGGCAGTTGCAAGATTTATTAACTAGGAAAAGCAATAAATCAAGATACATAAATTGCTTGATATAAGTTTAGTTCCTTTACTCAGAAAAATGGATAAGAAACAATAAGACATTTTTCTATCACCACCAATAAAATAAATAGATGTGAAGCAAAATACAATCACAATCGATGGACTGACCTTTCCTCTTCCTACACAACTGTAGCTGTAGGCTTAAAACAATCAATATTGCATAGTCTGACCGATCTCATCATGTTTCCTAACCTGCCACAAAAAGTCAGATACAACAGTCAAGACAAGCATACTTTTAAGTATGTCCCATTATATTAACACACTGCTTAAAGAAAGAAAACTTGATGGGATTTTTTTTTTTTTTTTTTTGCCAATTAAAATCATGGCTGACCGATCAATGCTGTTCCTCGCCTTCTCTGGTGGATCTGTGCCATTTATGGCTATCTCCAGGCGATTGACACTCTTTCTTGATTTCTCTCTCTTATCGATGCTGGTTCTCGATTTTTCTCTGCAATCAGTGCTTAGCCTTGGTTTTTCTATTTTGTCAGAACTGGGCCTACATTTCTCATTCTGATCTGTATTCGGTGTAGAAGTCTCTCTGAAATCTGTGCTGTTCCGGATATTCCCTGTTTGATCCATGATTTGCCCAGATCCATGTCTCAGATGTGATTTCTCAATGGCTGATATGAACTTCTTAACATGCTTGATGTATTGGGGGTAAAGCTCCAAGTCACAATGATTCCCTCCTTTAATCCATAATGGTTCATATTTCTCTTTACAAAGTTCCCAGAGTTGCTTACCATGGGACCAATCCACAACATCATCAGAAGTTCCCTGCAAATTGCATGCAAAATCACATAAATTACATGAGCTTGGTGAACGAGCTCACTTCCATAAAGAATCACAATTCCTCTAAGTACAAAATGGATGATATGTACCAACAATAAGAAAAGCTATGCACATCTATAATAATAGGAAAGAAACTATATTAATGAGAAAGCAAGAAGATATACAAAGCAGTGAAGTTTCAAGGAACAAAATAAAAAACAAAAAAGAAACCCTGCAAGTGGACAAATGATGAGGACATACAAAACAGTGCAAAGAATCAAAAGAACCTAAAAAAAACCTCTTAATTTCCCTATTTGACATCACAACCACTTCTCAATTGTTTTTTTGTAACCCAGAAAACCCCCAAACCCTCTTAGCTAACCTGTATTCGAAACTAACCCACGCAGAACCCTACAATCTTTGGGAAACAAGAAACTATGGCCTTTGGCCATGTACCCATTAGGGGATTCGAACCTCGAACCTTGTTGGAGCAAACCACGGGCCTGACCATTATACTAACCCTTCATGGGTCACAACCACTTCTCACATGTTAATAAAGAACCATTGTCAAGAGTTTTATGCACAATAAACATGCTAGAGCTAGAGCACATTAATGTTCCATATGCATAAAAGAGTGCAAATAATGCTACCAAAGTACATGTGATGGAGAAAAGGAATAATATATTTAGGGGTTTATGGCTTTGTAAGAATAGGATTTTATTGCTTCATTTTGAGATTTTATATTCTTTTAAGAGTTGATTATTAAGAAAATTGGTTTCCCACTTGTTTAAGGAATTTATTTGTTTCCTAATGGTGTCGTTTTGGTCTCTATAAATTGAGGCCTACGATTTATTGCTTAGGCCGACTTTGATTGATGAATTAAGTTGAGTTTTGGTTCTCTCTTTATTTTCTTCCTCGGTTTTTCCTCTAATTTTCTACCCATCTTTCATAATTTTGATCTAGGGTCAAAGACGGACAGCTGCCTGATTTTGCCATAGCCGCCAAACAAAGACACATGAAGCCTCACCGCCAGTAATCGTGTCAATTGCCAAGCCACTGTCTGAACATCCACCTCACAGCCACGGGTGTCCATGTGGATTTTCTTAACCAAGGGGCCTTTTGTGATTTCTCTAACACTTGAAGGCTGGTTAGAATTTTTTTGAGGTTGTGAAAAATCAGAGACTTTGACTTTGGGGGCCTCATGCAGTTTCTCATAGTCCAAGGGTTGTTGGAGAACTTTCATATCAGGACAAGAAATTATCCACAAAGGAAAATTTCATATAAGTCCAGGTCAAGAATGTACCACATGCCACCTTTTATTCAGCCACACGGTGCCGCCAATTTAGCAGAGCATTACACTTGATCAACTATGTCAAAATATTTGGAATACTACTATCACCATATGATTAACGAGGTCCTAAGTACATTGATTTTGATTATGATCGGACTAATGGACCATCTCTACCCAAAATTATAACACCTATCTTTATAGTGCCACAGTTTATCCGTGGTTCTCACTATCAATCGAGTCAAAATGAGTATCACCATTGAAATCTTAATACCACTTACCACCGTTGTAAAAAACAATCACAAGAACCCATGGTTTTGTCTCCTCAAGACTTGCCAGAATGTTGTTCCATAATCAACCAATACTTTGTGTTGAGATTCTGTTTTAATTAGTTCTAAATTATAGGGATTGTGCTTTTTAATAGGAAGATTTGATTCTCAAATCTTACCTTTAATGTTTCCTTGTTTAGTGGGGTGATTCCTTTTTGTTAAGGAAGTAATCATATCCTTGATTTCGTGGCAGATTAGGTGCTGTCCTTCTTGTTTATATTCTTGTAAATATTAGTTGTTTATTAATGGGAAAAAGAAATAACAAGAGAAATATCTCTCATTAAAATCTTCATGGTATCAGAGCAGTCTTTGAACCCTAAAAATCTCAAATGACGGCTATAGAAAAGCCAAACCTCATCCTCAAAAGTTACTTCCAGTCTAGAACCTCTCATGTCAAATAATAATGGAGGATCGGATGGTTCCCATTTTCCTCATCTCCCCATTACAGGTCATAAACTGAATGGGCATAATTACCATCGAAGCAATTTAGCATCCAACAATGAACCCTCAAATCCAACCGAACCCACTCCTTTCAGCAAGGAACAGATGGAAGTGCTGCACAAATTCTTCTACCAGCCGCAACATAAATTCTGTGTTTGGAACTGGTACATTGGCTCAAAAAGGTAATTTTCGAAGTGCTTTGAATGTAAATAGAGAAAAATTGAGTCACTGGATAGTGGACTCAGGAGCTTCAGACCACATGACTAGAGATTCAGGTATTTTTAATCAATACAGCCCATGTCATGATAACTTTTATGTTCGGATAGCCGATAGGTCTCTCTCAAAGGTGGCAGGTATAGGTTCGGTAATGGTGTCAAAGGATCTAATTCTTAGCTCTGTTTTACTGGTTCCGAATTTGGATTGTAATTTGCTATCAATTAGTAAACTCACCCAAGAGCTAAATTGTGTTGCTAAGTTTTTCCCTCGATGCTGTGAATTTCAGGACTTGGATTCGGGGAAGATGATTGTCAGTGCTGAGATGTGCTTAGGACTCTTTATCTCCTCAAAGTTCCCAATTATCCTATTAGACAAACTCACAAGGCAGATTGTGTCACCCTAAAGAGTCAGTTTAGTTCTTATTCTCATTCAGTTTTTAAATCGAATAATGATAGTACCGTTATGTTATGGCACTACAGATTAGGTCATCCAAATTTCTCGTATCTTGAAAAACTCTTCCCTTCATTGTTCGTTAATAAAAGTTCCAAGTTTTTTCAGTGTGAAGTGTGTCAATTGTCTAAACATACACGGAATGTCTATCCAAATCAATCTTATAAATCATCTCATCTATTCTCTATGATTCACAGTGACATTTGGGGACTGTCTAGGGTTAATAATGTTACAGGTGCTAAATGGTTTGTTTTGTTTATTGATGATCACACTAGAGTTTGTTGGATATTTCTCAAGAAAGAAAAAACTGAAGTCAGTAAAATTTTCAAAAACTTTCACAAAATGCTCCAGACTCAATTTCAAGCCAAAATACAAATTTTAAGAACTGACAATGGAAAAGAGTATTTCAACTCTGTTCTTGGGGACTACTTATTAAGCGAAGGTATAACACATCAAAGCTCATGTGTTGATACACCTCAGCAAAATGGGGTCTCTAAGAGGAAAATAGACACATTCTTGAAGTTGCTAGGGCACTTATGTTCTCCACCAATGTTCCTACATATTTTTGGGGAGAGGCTGTTCTTACAGCATCTTATCTCATTAATAGGATGCCCTCACGTGTCTTAAATTTTCAAACACCTTGTCAAGTTCTACTCCATTTTCCTAGTACTAGGATTGTTTCCAGTATTCCCACAAAAATATTTGGGTGCACTACTTTTGTTCATATTTATGATCACCATAGGAGCAAACTTGATCCAAAATCAATTAAATGTATTTTTGTAGGATACTCTCCCACTCAAAAAGGCTACAAATGTTTCTCCCCTGTTACTAGAAAATTTTATTGTTCACTGGATGTTACCTTTCTAGAAAATCGGCCTTATTTTCCCAAAACCAATATTCAAGGGGAGAGCCCTGAGAGAGAATATCAGTTTTGGGATGATCTCATTTAATCACTCCTCACATAACCGTGTCTCCTACTCCTCACAAAACTCCCGAGTCTCCTACTCCCAAGTCTCCTGGTACTTCTAGATCTCCTAGTCATTTAAATGAATCAGAACAGCCTGACATTCCCTCTACTTCTCACCTGCCCGAACAACTAAATAGTCCTGCTAAGTCTCCTAGTCTACTAAGTTCTGATCTGACTCGGTCTAAAAACACTAGCGAGCTTATTGTTTATACCAGGAAAAGGAAACCTCAAAACAAAAATAGAGGAGCAAGCACATCTTGAGCAAGTCCAAAAGACTAACCCGAATTCACAAGTCTTGGAGTCTGAACTGAACACAAACTCCTCAGAGACTACTCAAGGTAATCCTTTCTTTGATCCTCTTCAGATTGAGAATTGAGACTATTAATTCTGATCAACTTATTGCTTTGAGAAAAGGGGTTAGAAAGTGCAGAAATCATCCCCTATACCCAATGGAAAACTTTAGTTCCTATGCAGGGCTGTCTCCAAGTTTCCGAGCCAGATACAGATCCCAAATAATATACAGGAAGCACTAAAAATATCAGAATGGAGGACTACAGTTTTTGAAGAAGTTCAGGCCTTAGAGAAAAATGGAACTTGGGAACTCTCAGAGTTACCAAGTGGAAAATCTCCAGTTGGGTGTAAGTGGATCTTCACAGTAAAGCATAAGGCAAATGGTAGTGTGGAAATGTTCAAAGCCCGACTAGTTGCAAAGGGGTTCACTCAATCATATGGAATCGATTACCAAGAGACATTTGCTCCGGTTGCCAAACTGAATACTATTCGGGTCTTATTATCCTTGGCAGCCAACTTAGATTGGCCCCTTCACCAACTAGACATCAAGAATGCGTTTCTGAATGGAGACTTGGAGGAAGAGGTATACATGGAGATTCCTCCAGGCCTTGAGACTCAAGCTAATATCAAGTTTGCAAACTCAGAAAGTCACTGTATGGTCTCAAACAATCTCCTCGGGCATGGTTTGATAGATTTACAAGCGTAGTAAAGAAGAGTGGGTACTCTCAGTGTCCAACTGATCATACTCTATTTGTTAAACATTCTTGTGAGGGAAAGATAGCTATGCTGATTGTCTATGTAGATGATATTGTCCTAACTGGGGATTATGAAAAGGAGATAGGCAGACTGAAAAGTGTTCTAAAAAGGGAGTTTGAGATCAAAGATTTGGGTAACCTCAAGTACTTCCTTGGTATGGAAGTCACTCGGTCAAAAAGAGGTATCTCTGTTTCCCAACATAAGTATGTCTTAGACTTATTAAAAGAAACAGGAATGCTGAATTGCAAACCAACCAATACCTCCATGGACTACACATGTAAATTGGGCTCAATTGAAGGTAGTGCTTCGGTGGACAAAGGAAGGTATCAAAGACTTGTGGGGAAGCTTATATACCTATCTCACACACGACCGGATATTAGGTTCCCTATGAGTGTTGTGAGTCAATTTATGAACAATCCTACCGAAGAGCATATGAATGCAGTCTATAGGATTCTGCGGTATCTGAAAATGACACCAGGAAAAGGCTTGTATTTCAAGAAAACAGTAAGCAAAGACATTGAGATGTTTTCAGATACTGACTGGGCTGGTTCAGTAGTACACAGGCGATCAACTTCAGGCTACTGTACGTTTGTTTGGGGGAATTTGGTCACTTGGAGAAGCAAAAAACAATCGTGTCTCGTAGCAGTGCAGAAGCAGAGTTCAAGGCGATGTCACATGGTATATGTGAAGGAATTTGGTTGAAAAGACTATTGGTAGAACTGAAAATACCATTTGAGAAGCCTATGAAAATGTACTGTGATAACCAGGCTGCCATAAACATTGCCAAGAATCCAGTACATCATGACCGAACAAAACATGTGGAGATAGATCGCCATTTCATCAAAGAAAAGATTGAGGAAGGAATCATAAAACTGTTGTACACACCAACAGCTCTTTAGACAGCAGACATCCTAACTAAAGCTCTACCTAGAACTCATTTTGAAGACCTGTGTTGCAAGCTGGGTATGATCAACATATACTACCCAGCTTGAGGGGGGGTGTTAAGATTCTGTTTTAATTAGTTCTAAATTATAGGGATTGTGCGTTTTAATAGGAATATTTGATTCTCAAATCTTACCTTTAATGTTTCCTTGTTTAGTGGGGTGATTCCTTTTTGTTAGGGAAGTAATCATATCTCTGATTTCGTTGCAGATTAGGTGCTGTCCTTGTATATATTCTTGTAAATATTAGCTGTTTATTAATGGGAAAAAGAAATAACAAGAGAAATATTTCTCTCATTAAAATCTTCACTTTGATCAGAGAAACAAACTTGATAAAGGGAATAGCGGTAAAGTGCACAATGCTACAGAAGTTGCTCATGTATCACAACAACCCATTTCAAAAGTAGATGGATCACATTCTATTACTAAGGAATCATCATCTCAAGATCCAAACTATGAAAAACAAGATAGTGCTCATGTTATTGAAGTTCAGTGACCAATCTATCATCCTCTATTGTGGTACAAACTCCGGTTTTTGGTAAACCTATCGGTTTGATGAAAAGATGCTCAAATGGTATTGAAAAACACCATTGATCCTGTGGGGGTTTCTTTTGTGCTTCCTACAGATTTTTCCGCTGCGGCTCCACCTAAACTTCTTATTTCCTTTCTATTGAGCCTAACAGATATAACAATGGGTTTTGAGATTACTAATTTTCCTATGTCTATGAAGAATGGAACTTGGATTGGTTAATTTATTCCACCAACATGGAACAAGATGTGGTATTTTCTCATTCAACGGATGCAACCTATTTGACTCGCCAAGAGTTGAGTCTTTCTCAACAGAAGAGAATGATAGAGAACCGGAATAATATATTTATAGATTTATAGCTTTAATAGAACAAGATTTTATATTCTTTAAGAAACTAGTTATTAGGGAAACTGATTTCCTACATGTTTTAGGACTCTATTTGCTTCCTAGTTAATTGAGGCCGGAGTTTTATTGTTTAGGCAGACTTTGATTGATAAATTAAGTTGAGTTTTGATTTCCCTCTGCATTTTCTCTCCTCTGTTTTTCCTCTAATATTCTCCCCCTTTCTTTCATAGTTTAAATGACCATTTCAGAATTGAACACGGATTAAAAAGATGGTTAGATTCATAAGATTTGTTGATCAGGCAGCATGAAGATATTGATGGGTTTGCAATAATTGTAAGAATCATTACTCTTAAGAAATATCAGTAAATTTATATCCAACTTCCTTCAATTTATAAATAAAATATGTATGGAAAGTATAGTAAACCATTTTGTCAGCTTCCTTATGCATGGCGTATCATCATTCTCTTTGCAATATTTGAGTTCAGTCAATCTTCTAATGCTTATGCTTAGTATAGCAATTCATCAGTCAGATTAATACATAACTCTCTAGAATTAGCTACTTTTGATATGAACTTTTAAAATACGTAGTCATTCATCCACATAGAATTGTAAGGTTTCTTAGAATAGTCACACTGATTCTAGGAAAAATAACAAGCATGTATTTTTTAGCATACAATCTTAACAATTACTATTAGCATACATAATTCGATCTTAACAATTACTATTATGAAAAGATGTTCTTGAATAATTATTAATCATAAGCACATGATTATTAACTATACAATGTAGGAGAAAGTTTGGTACCTCAAAATTAATTAGTTATAATGGAGGGCAATTTTCTAGTGTCGAATGTCTTGATTTAACAAAAATCTGGATCTAGTCTTGACAGACATGATCAATGATACGGAAGTCTTGATCAAAGCTTTCATGGCCTCAAAGGGTCTTGACAGTCTTAATCATTAATCACCACCCTTCAAGACCATAAAAGCTTCAATCAAAACTTTCATAACAGCAATCTGGACCATCAAGACTAGGTTCGGATTTTTGTTCAAAAAGGTTGTCTGCAGGATAGAAAGACCGTATAATAGAGTATCAATTTATTACATACTCACTATGAGAGGATCAATATTTGTAAGTTCCAGTGAAAGAATTGGGCATGTGTCAACAAAATAATCTGCCAATAAAGATTTAATACCATGCAGATGTGACAATGAGTAAAGAATGTATATATATTCCAATCTCAGAGCCTTAGTGCAAAGTCCCTTTCAGTAACCAATTTTTTGGGTCATCAAACTATATTACAATAACATGCCTCAATTGAAAACAAAACCTTAATACCATCAAATTAAGAAGCAGACAAATACTTACGTGAATTATGAGGATTGGACAATTGACAAACGGTATTTTGTCAATATTCTGCACCATAAACAGGAACAAACAAAAAAGTAGAGTTATTTCCAATGGTACAAGGAATTAAGACATCAAGGTTGTGAAATTTTGCATTAAATAGAGCAAAAACCTTATATATGTCAAACCAATAAGTCCGCTTCACTGGATACATGACCCGGAGGCCAGACATAATAGGACTGTGGAGAATAACAGCCCTCAATCTTGGTAACCTGGTTGCCAAATCTAGAGTAGGTCCACTTCCAACTGATTGCCCATATAAGATAACATCTTCCTCCTTCACCCCATATTTTTCTTCAAGGCATCTATATACAGCTTCTATGTCACAATAAGTGTTTTGCTCACTTGGCTGTTCAATTGATAGAATATACCACAAAAAATTCAGCAATGGAAAGCCAAGAAAATCAGGTAATCAAAGAAAAACTAATTTGGCTTAAAAGAAAGCGAAAATTTCAAAGTGGAAGCCTCAGTGAGGCATATAAGACCATCAAACTTTGTTTAAACAAGCAAATTGTTTTGTTGGAGCTCAATCAATGAAATACTTAATATTTGGGATGCAAAATCTGACTTGTTTTCCCACATTTTCTCGGCAGCCAAACAGAACAAGAAAAAAAAAATCAAATAGCATACCTTCCCAGTTGACTGACCATACCCAGAGTAATCATACCTGCATGAACCATCACAAAATTCAACAACTTCACATACACACAAAGAGACTAACATTTTTTATACAGATCAAAGCAGCCCACATGCAGATACACAAATTCAAATATACTGACCCCATCAAGTTAACTCGAAGATGGAAACTGAGTTCGTAGAACAACTCGTACATTTGACCCAGATCAGCTGCGTTGCCATGAGAGTACAATACAGTCAAACGAGCAGCAGGATTCTTAATGTACACTGCCACCACCTGATTCCCTCTCTTAGTATCCAGTTTCAAAACGTCGACGCTCTCCTTCAGAACCACACCCGACATCCCCAGCTTCCCCTCCTCCTCCTTCGCCGTCGCCGTAGTCACCTCGTACGACGGCGGACTCGGCGGAAAGAACGCGAACTTCGCCGCCATCGTCGACGTCACCCCTCCCATTACTCAATAACTATTTTATTTTATTTTAAAATAATAGATGTAGTAATAAATCCAAAGCTGATTAAAATGGAAGCAAAACTAAAGGTACGTGTAAGTGATTACAGTTGGTTGGGAGCGTGTAGAGTGTTTGGATGGGAGGAAAGTGAAGGAAAAAATGAGAGAATTTGGAAGGTGTTTTTTTTTTTTTTTTTTTCCTTGACAAATTAGAGGGAAAGTGAGAGATTTCCGGCGACGGAAAGGAAGAGAGCACGTTTAAAAATTATTATAATTATAGCTGAATGAACGACACGTGTCCTTGTAGGGCAAACTGAGGGATATGTTTTCTAAATATAAAAAAAAAAATGTTATCTTTAACGGCTGGAAATTGGCTGTGACTCTGTGAGTACTGTGCGGCCAGGTCCGTCACAGACCAGCCATTCTAAACTTCTTTTTATTTTAATTATTAAAGGGATAATATCGTTTTAGTCCCTATGGTTTACCGTATTATCCATTTTGATCCTCGTCGTTTCAGTATTAGTCATTTTGATCCTTCTGTTACATTTTCTGTTAAAAGAGATGGTTGGATGGTGAAATGACCATTATGCCCCTTAAAATGTCATTGGGCTTGTAGGACAATTTTACCCTCAAAAGTTATTGTTGCTTTTCGAGTCAAGTCAAAGTCAGCTTATTAATATATATAAAAATAATTAAAAACATAATAATTAGTATTATTAAATGAATATATTAAAAAAAAAATCCAGACTATCCATCTACATCTTCAGATCTTCATCTTCTTGAGAAAAAATAAATATAATTAAATTAAATTATAAAACCATACTATCAAAAATAATAATAATAATAATACCCTAACTCATCTTCTTCACCAAACCTAGCCACCCATCTCATCATCCATACCATTTCTCTTCAAAATCCACACCGAATCTCTTCCTCACTGTCGTCTCTCTCATCACCACATCTATCTCACGACCGTCTCTCTCCCGAGCCACCGTAGCCGCCGCCTTCTAACCACCACCATAAAACCTAGAAAATAAAAAACAAACACACAATCCCCACTCGAAATCAAAAAATAAACATTCAACAACATCCACCCAAACGGAAAGTCACCTCGGCAGTCTCATCGACACCGTCGACCTCTGCCTGAGCACGGAGACAGATCCGCATTCATGCAGCTCTCTTTCTCTTCTCTGATTCTCTCCTCGACGGTTTGTGGCTGTTTTTGGGGTGGTTTGTGTTTGTGGGTTTTCGGGTTTGATTGGCAGAGTAGAGTGTTTTTTTTTAAGATGGGTTCTATTTCAAGTTCGAATTTTTTCTTCGATGGTGGTGGTGTTTGAGAGGTTGATGTTTATTTGATTATGGATATGATGAAGATGAGGTTGGGTGATGATCATGATGTTTGTATTGTGTTGGATTTACTTGTGAATGAAAAAAAGATGGAGAAATGAGTTATTATAATAATAATAATAATAATAATTAAGGGGGTGGCTATGGTTGGTGGTGGTGGTGGTGTGGATGATGAAGAGATGGCCAGATGGGTGGTGGTGAACCGTGAATCTGGTGAATCTATTTGGGGTTCCCGTGATAGAGATAGAGGAAGAGTGGGTTTTAGGTTTCTGGGTGTGTGTGTGTGTTGGTGAATGGTGAGAGGTGTTGTTGACCGGTGAGAGACTGAGAGGTGTTGGTGAGAGGTTTCTGGGTAGTTTTATGAATGTGTGGTGTTAAATTTAAAATATTTTAAAATTTAATTAATTATAAATTTAATTATTTTTATTTTTAATTCTAATTAGTTTTAATTATTTAATTTAATTATATTTATTAATTTCAATATTTAATATTGTATTAGTTTTTTAATTATTTTTAATATTAAAAAATAATTAAAAATAATATAATGAGGGGAGCGAAATTAACAAAATATTATTTTTTTTAATTGTTTTAATATTATTTTACCTTTTTGCCCTTCTTAAATATTATTATACAACATTCTGAAAGGGGTAGAGATGATTTTACCATTTTACCCTCGCTCTATTAACGTCAGTTTCAAAATTCCTGATAGAATTGGACGGCAGGGATTAGAAGAGAAATTAATTGAAAATGTTTGGATTAAAGTGATCAAAACTGAAACGATGGGGACTAAAATGGATAACATGGTAAACTATAAGGACTAAAATGATATTATCCCATTATTAAATAATAAAATAATTATTATACAGTTGACGCTTCCTTGTTTCGAAGTTCCAACTTCCAATTTAGCTACACATCTAATCTAACTCCAAAAAGAGAAATAAAATAAAAACTTGATTACATTATTGAATACAAGTTATTTGTAAAGATATTTCCAAGAATACCAACTCGTTCACATATTTACATTTGAGTTATTTTTCTCACCCCCTCTTCACATGTTGATATATGTCCATTTATTAATTAAGGGGACAAAATTAATTATCACAAAGGTAAATAGGTAAATTAATAATTAATAAATGGACATATATCAACATATGGGGAGGTGGTAGGGTGAGCAAAAATGAACTTTTCACATTTAAGTATTTAATTAGCTTTCCAAACCACAAATTAAAAAAAAAATTAAAATTAAAAAAAATATATATTAAAAAAAAATCTCTCATTTAACTACTTAATACAATTTCTAGTTAATAATGTTAATATTACATAAACACTCGTCAAAGGCTTCCGTTGTCTATGTATATAGCCGTAGGATCCATGGCTCCATTTTTTCACACAACTTTTGACACAATTTTTAAAACGTGTGATCTAATATACTTGAATGGTCTTGATTTTAACATATGTCTCTTTTCTAATTAATGATTTCTTTCCTCTATTAATATCTTTTATTTCCTTCTCTCCCGTTTCTCTTTTTTATTTATTCCTAAAATATTTCATATCATTTTTTCTCTCTGTTGCATTCCATTCTCTTTTGTTTTCTTGATCTCTTCTTCTCCTCCAATAAAAAAAAATCTAGCAAAGATCTTTGATATTCCAATGGTTGGTTTATGACTACGTTTGGTGAATATGCTTTGTTGTAATAAATCATGAAAATTACATCATTTTGTAAGCAATTATACATCTTAAATACATGTACACTATTTTACATGTTAACTTAATGTTAAATGGAATCACTTATCGTTTCACACATAAAGTAATCAAATTAATTTTATAAGATAATAACTTACTTGATCCATAGCAGAAGACATCTTGGCCATAATCGTTTTTCTCCTCAACCTTTATACTTTAAACTTTTATGTGTTAATTCGTATATCAAAAATAATGGAAATTCTAATCTATATAAAGGTCGAAGAGAAGACGAGTGTTTCTCACATTTAGTTTAACGCAACAATTAATACCCATAAAATTAATATTACGTTAAGAAACAGTTTCTCAAACCAATATATGTGCATAATTTGAGAATTAATTTAATAACTTACTTATTCCACATTAACTTAATATTAAAACCATTAGTTATTAGGACCATAAATCCTACACATTTTTCTTATCCAACAATTTCAAAGTCCTCTTACTAATTATTGGAAAACATTAAAAAAAAAAAATTACTGTGAAAAGTCCTTAAATTTCTGCAACTTGTTTTATTATATTTGTTATTGAGGGTGATTCAAGATTCTAGAGAAAGTATTTGGTTTAATGGAGGAGAAAGAATGAGAAAAAATGAAGAAGGACGATCACGTGTCTGAGGATTAGGTGAAAGATTGTATGTCACGTTGATGGAAGAATGAATCTGTACGTAAAAGAGAAAAATAAAAATATTAAGGGAAAAATATGAAAGTTAATGATGAAAGAGAATTATTAAATTTGAGGACAGTGGGGAGAGTAAAATATTAATGGAAGAGAAAGATAAAAGGTTATTGAAATAATTAGGATCTAATGGACACAAAAGTTTGTCAAATATTTCTATATAAAAAAATAAAATAAAAAATAGAACAATGAATCCTACCTCATATATATATATATATAAAAATTTCAAATGAAGATATTATGATATAACTTTATGAGGATATTGAATGTGAGTCACTAGTTTTACATGTTTTGACTCAAGTGTGTATATTGAATGTGAACAACCAGTTTTACATGTTTTGACTTAAGTGTGTATGTATTTGTAAATCATAATAGTGGCTCACATTCAATATCCCAAAAAGTTATATCAGGACGTCCGTATGAGAACAGGATTATAGGTTAATTCCATAGAATAGACACTTTGGTTTTCCAACTTTTAGATATAGGCACTAGTTTTTAAAAAAACAATTAATTAATACCCTTCTTGGATTAGAGTATTAGACCCTGGAAAACTTTAAACCAAAAACAAATCCTTCCTACGTTTCCTTAATTAAATTAAAATCATCATATGAGAAAAACCATATATCATTTCACAGCTGCATAGAATATTTATTTTTGTCTTTCTTAATTTTTAATGTCAAAAATCCAATAAAATAAAATAAAATAAAATAATTTTAAAATTGACAATTTATATAAATAGTTAGATAGAATTCAACAATTGAGATTCCATGTTTGAACAAATTAGTAAAATGAATATATCAGCATCAATGAATTCTAAGAGTGTTTCCATAATATATATATATTAATAAATTAATTGTAATAAATAATAGCTTGCCTTGTCTTGATCGTTTAATTTGTATTGTTGTGTTGGTGTATATTTTTTTTAAAGGTATTACATTATAAAATCGGGGTTTTTTTAGGAGGGGGAATACTTGAACATGTAATCTCATAGTGTATGTGTGAAGAGTTTACTACCGAACAATCCTCATCTCGTCGTGTTGGTATAGATCTAAATGACACATTTTATGTACTAAAAATGAATAAAATAAAATAAATTGAAACGACACACACAAGCTTATCCTCCTTAGGGATGTCAATGGGGTGGTTACGGAGTGGGGATACCATCATCATTTCCTAAACCCAAATATAACTAAGATTCCCGTCCCCTGCCCCATTTTCCACTTGGGGTGGAGACGGGGAATCTACATTTGGGGAAAAGGTTCTCAGTACTCAACTCACCTTGCCCCACCCCGTTTGATTAAGACAATATTAATAATTATACACCTTATATCGTAAACTACAATCATAAGTGTCAATTAGTCTTTAAAAATATTAAATAATCATCGAAGAAAAAAATTAGTTATAAAAAATAAAATAAAAAATCTAATTTATAGCAAGTCTATCAAAAAATAATTATGCATTGGTTGAAATCTACATAGCATTAGTCATGCATTGGTTGAAAGAATAAAATATATTAAATGATGAAATAATTGTTAGCTACAATTAAGAATGGCAGCTATGTGAGTGCCATGTCAATATTAAAATGAGGTGAAATGGGACGGGGACCAAAATACCATTCCCTGCCTCAAAATTAATCGGATTTTAAAATCAAATATCATCCTCACTCCATACCCTAATTAACATTTACAAAACCCGCCCCAAATGGGGTGGGTCCCCACGAGGCTCCATACCCGTGGGGGTTTTTGACATCCCTAATCCTCTTGTCCCCAAACCTCCACATTTATTAGTTTATCTAGGGAAAACTTCATTATGGTACCCAAATTATTAGCTTTTCATTTTCTATTAACAATGTTTGCGTTTTTGGTTTACGTGGCTCCTAAATAATCAAAAAATCATCATTGTAGTCCTTCCTTCGTTAACAAAACTTAATGGTGTGATGATCATTTTGTCTTTAAGACTTGTATTGTACAATATTTTGACATGTACATATAATTTATTGACAAGTATTTTATTAAAATAATAAAATGCCGTAAAAGATAAAAAAAAAAAATCAATAAATATTATAAAATATATATATATGGAGGACTGTGTAGGCCACCTCTAATTACCTAAGGATGCGGCATCTCCCTCCGATCTAGAGGAAGTTGCATCTTCTTCTGATTAGATATGGATGAAGACTTCCTTCATATCATTACTGGAGGAAGATCACTTCCTCCAGATCGGAAGAAGCTCACTTCCTTTGATATCGACAAAGACAGCTTCCTCCATGGAGGTCACCTAATTATTATTATTATTTTTAATAATATGTAATATAATAAATTGAAAATAAATAATTTTAATTTTTAGTTGACTATTCTTTCAAAAATATTAGTGAACTATTTGCTTTTAAGATCATCTATTTCGATCATAATTTATATTTCTCAAATATGTTTATTTTGTTAAGTAGTTATTTTAAAGTTTTTATATTATTTAAAGTTTTTTTTTTTCTATTTTTTTATTTACTTCAAATATAAAAAGTTATTTTCAATCATAATTTATATTTCTCAAATATCTTTATTTTGTTAAGTAGTTATTTTAAAGTTTTTATATTATTTAAAGTTTTTTTTTTCTTATTTTTTATTTACTTCAAATATACAAAGTTATATGTGTAGGTAAACTTGTAATTTTTTATCAAGTAGGGGACAAATAAGACTTTTAACATAAAAACTTTATTATTAGGGGTAAAACAATCAATTTTTACATTATGTTTAGTTTGACCGTTAAAATTTCAGTTAGAGGGACTAAATTGATGGATGATAATTTAGGGGGCACAAGGACCAAAACCGCAAACATTGTTAAAACAAATGAAAAGCTAATCACTTAGGGACCAAAAAGAAATTTTTCCGTTCATATGTATATTAGATTTTTGTTTCTAACCACATATGAAATTTTAATTATTAATAGCCACATTTTTGAGAAATTACTTGAATGTCCTCATATAAAAACCATCCCCAAACACACACACTCTCTCTCTCTCTTTCTCTCTCTCCCCTCTCCTCTCTCTCTCTTCTCCTTTCTATCCCGTCAAAATCTTCATCTGGTTCATGATCGAATTCCAATCATTGTTCCTACAATTAGAACACCAATGATCGAATTTCGATAGTTTTTCTTGCTTCTATGTTTGTTCTTCCTCTTGCTTCTCTGTTTGTTCTTCATGATCGAATTCCGATCGTTGTTCCGATTTTCTCTAAATCGATTTAAGTTGTGTAAATATCATTCCTTTGTTCATGAATTGAGTTACAAATAGTTACTTTAACATGGTTTTAGCGTTATTGGATCACTTTTGTGTGTTTTTGTGAAGAATCGATTTCAAAAAAGTTTATAGATTTTTCCAAAAGATTTCAAGTTTCACGGGTTCGAAAACTTAAAATCTCAACATTTCAAGTTTCAAAATTTTAAGTTTTTTGTCAACATGGTTTTAGCGTTATTGGATCACTTTTGTGTGTTTTTGTGAAGAATCAATTTCAAAAAAGTTTATAGATTTTTCCAGAAGATTTCAAGTTTCAAGGGTTCGAAAACTTGAAATCTCAACATTTCAAGTTTCAAAATTTTAAGTTTTTTGTCAACATTTCAAGTTTTTATAGAAGATTTCAAGTTTTGTCAACATTTCGAGTTTTTATAGAAGATTTCAAGTTTTGTCAGTATTTCGAGTTTTAATAAAAGGTTTCAAGTTTTCGAACCCGTGAAAATTGAAATCTTCTGGAAAATTCTGTAAACTTTTTTGAAAATGATTCTTCACATAAACACACATAATTGATGCATTAAAGCTAAAACCATGTTAAAGTAACTGTTTGCAACTTAATTAATGAACAGATGAATGATATTTATCGATTTAGAGCAAATCGGAAAAGTTTTTCTCATTCACTTCGTGAAATATATAACAAGATTATGAAGAACAGAGAAGAACGATGATGAAGAACGGAGAAGAACGAAATCTTCAACAATGGTGCGGCCATTGGCGTTCGATTTGTAGGAAGGTGATGAAGAATAAATACAGTGATGAAGAACAGAGAAGCAAGAAGAAGATAGTGAGAAAAATAAATAAAAGGAAATAGAAATATTAATTTGGGGGTATCTTAGTAATTTATGGATATACACTGAATTTTTTTTCAAAATGTGGTTATTAACAATTAAAATTTCGCATGTGGTTAAAAACGAATTTTCCATGTTTGGTGTGGTATTTTTAGTAATTTCCACTATATATAAATCAATTGACACTTTGCTTTGCTTTTCTTTCACCTTTATTTTTATTGTGATTATCCTACTGATGTTGAGAAAATCACAAATATTGAAATTGGAACCAAAATAGAAATCTAAAATAGTATTTAAGCATATCACATGGTGGTAATGAGATAGTCACAAATAGGTTAGGACAAGAAGGAAAATGGGAGAATAGGTGTAGATAAAATAGAAGCACAGTTTCTCATAATTGCACATTATGTTTGACATTTAGTGAGCCATTTTAAACTTTGTGTTCACAAAATGCCTCCACCTATCACTCTCTAAGGCTATGTTTGGTAGGGAGGAAAAGGGAGGAGAAAATACAGAAGTGTGTGTTTGGTATGGAGAGAAAAATGGAAGGAAGGGAAAAGAAAAAGGAAAAATGTGTGTGTGTGACCAACCATTTTGTTTCCTCCCAAAAGTGGGAGGGAAAGAAAGTGAAAATTATTAAAACTGACCATATATATTATGAAAAATTTGTTTTTAACCACAAACGAAATTTTATTTGTTAATAACCATGTTTTTGAGAAATTACTAGAAACCCCTCATATAAAAACCACCCTCAAAACACTCTCTCTCTTTTTTCTCTCTTTTCTTTCTCTCTCCTCTCCTCTCTCTCTCTCCCCCTCGGCGTGCCCGTGCGGCGTCACCGAGCACCGGTGCCCTTCTGGGTTGGACAACAGCACCTTCAGCGTGCTGGTGCTGCCACTGCTTCGCAAACGAAGGGGTGGCGCCGTCGTTCGCACACTGTTGTTGCTTCGCCATCGTCGCTGGTGTTGTTGCTTCACTGTCGTCTGTACAATGCTATTGCTATCGTCCTTCACTGGGATTATGGCCATCGGAGATCCCCTCCGCCGGCGATGAGATCTGCAAAAAAGGGGAATCAAAAAAAACCTAATTGTGAATTTTGGGAATTTGGGGAAGAAAGGATATCAAGTTTCACATATTTCATTTTAGGCATGATTTCAAGTTTCAAATATTTCATTTTAGGCATGATTTCAAGTTTCAAGTTTCAAGTTTCAAGTTTCATTTTAGTTATAATTTCAAGTTTCAACATTCAAGTTTTTAGCCATAATTTCGAGTTTGAGGTTTTTTTTTTTTTTTTTTTTTTTAAAAAAAAAAACTAATTGCAAGGATATTCTAGTAAATTATGGACATACAGTGAATATTTTTTAAAAAAGTGGTTATTAACAATTAACTTTGAAAAAGTGGTTATTAACAAAAGTTTAATAATTCGAATGGTTATTTATAGTTTTTTCTCGTTTTAATATATAAAATATAATGTAAGGTTAAAATAGTAAAAGTGATAAAAAAATCATTTCTTTCCTTCCTGTTTACCAAACAGCTTGAGGGAAAATCATTTTCCTTTCTTTTCCTCATGTTTTCTATCCCTCCAAATCTTTTCATCATTCCTATCTTCTTTTCTCTCTACCAAACATAGCCTAAAGACAACAATAAAATCGTACCTATCCTTCTTTTCATTTCACTTCATTATACCTACCTAACAAGTCAATTTTTTTTTTTATTTTTTTTTTTTAGGATTTATAATCATAAATAAGTGACTATGTGATTATATTTCACAACTATGCCTACTTTTTTTTTTAAAAGTATTACAAAAACTATTACAATAAGACTGTCGGGGCGTGTCAAGATCAAACAATACATGTGCGTCCCGGATATCTACTCCCATAATGGGAGATAACAACTCCCACAATCCGGAAAGAAAACTCCCCACACATGCTTGTAAAATGCGTATGGTAAGATTTGAAGTCCTCACCATTTATATGGAAGGGAGATGTACTACCAGCTCTGCTAAGAGGTGGTGTGCTACTACTATGCCTACTTGTAACCAGACAAAGTAATAGATTCTTTACATTTCTCTCCAATGATTCATATAATAAAAAGAAACTTTAATAAAGAGTGATTATCAATTTGGTATCTAATATATTTGAAAATGTCACTTTTTGACCTATTTCTTAGTTTTTAGCTTGTGTGGTTCCTAAATTATATAAATAATAATAATAATAATATTAATAAATAGATCCTTTTGACTGAAATTTTAACAGTCAAACATGATAGGAAAAAAATACATTTTTAAAGTTAAAATATAAATTGACATTTTCCCCTTTGTATTAAATTATTGTTGTTCATTCCATAACCTTGGTTGAGTGATGATTTGGTTTTGGTAATTTCCTTAATCAAGAGAACGAATCATTTACTTTAATTGGATATACCTAATGTTTAACAATCAACTTGACGTGAATATTTGTTTAGTGAACTTATTTCCCTTGTGTGTCTATTATCTTGCATCTCTCCAAACCACATTGTTTTCATAACGTAGGGTGTCTTGCCTTTGGAAGTAGTTTAATTTAATTTAAGAGTAGTGTAATTTAGAAAGGTAGGCACCTGGTTACTTTTATGCTTTAGTTTTTAGGTTATTTTGTTCACTTGCTCACACACCAACCACATTATGCATACACTTCTCACACATCATTATCACCTCTTCCATATTCTATTTAAATTGCTTTTAATAACACTTTAACTAGAAATGACATAATAACGATGACCCTCCCTGTGGGAATAAACCATACTTGTAAACTGCAGAACCCTATTAATTAATCGCTCATTGCATTCACATAACCTTGCATCAATTTAACAAAAAGGTACATGTAAAAGAACAATGCAAGGTAATATGATTCACCTAGAAACAAAGCTTTATTAAAGCTAACAAAAAAAAAATTGATCAAAGGGATTTGTTATATATGAATAGAATGATTACAAGTATAATAGCATCTTATCATGAATCTCAAGGTAAACTATCATAATGGTCAGTACAAAATAGCTGAAATTAATCAAAACTCAAATATGACCAACCTTGAAATTTCTTTATGAATGCCAAACTAAGAAGTGATTAAAAAAAATGGAAAAAATGGAAAAAATGGAAAAAAAAAAAAACTTACGAGAAATTAGGAAGAGGGTGATTGAGAAGTTTTGACAACGTTTTTCAATTAGTGTTTTAGGGCGAGTTAATTTGGTCTTTCAATTATAAACGATCTGAATTAACTTTCAAGGGAAAATTACACTCAACCCCTTTAGCTTTGGCATGAAAACACTTGGATGGGGGAGTTTGATTAATCATCCAAAATTGCATGATTTTGTTCTCATCGTCTAAATCCATCTCAGTTATTCTAACGACAAAATATTGTAAAACTTTGTTATTTTACACTGCCCGCTAACACAAGAAGTCCTCTCTCTCTCTCTCTCCCTCTCTCTCTCTCTCTCTCTCTCTCTCTCTCTCTCACACACACACATTTTCTCACTCTCACATCTTCTCAATTCATGTTTCCATTTTCTTTCTCAAAACCTCTCCAATCTCCTAAAACATTTTACATCAAACGCCAAAGCTCTCCATCCTCATTTTACATCAAATACAAAAAGCTTTCCATCTCCATTTCTCTGTAAATTTAAGAAGCTCTTGATCTCGTAAGTATTTCTCTTTCATTTACCTCTTTTGTTTTACTTGGATTTCGATTTGGGGTTTTTCATCTAGGACATAGTAATGATTATCCACAAGTGTTTTTGGTGTTGTGGTTGTTGATGATTCTCAAAGAGTGTTTTTTTTAAAAAATAAAATAAAATTGATCTGATATGTTTATATATTATGTAATTAGTTTGATGTTTCAATTTTAAAAATATGTATTTGGAACCCTAATTCGTGAAATTTACAAAAATTGGCTACTTGATTGTAGATTAATGATGGCCTTTTGTTGTGTTTTTTCTTGTGTGATATTGAAGATACGAAACATTTTGAAGAAAAACTCAAGACTAATCAGATCAATTTAAGAGAAAATTCAATATTTGTATTATCTATTTTTTCTTTTTCCTTTGATGACATGAAACTATTAAATCTAATTAGTTTTCTAGTTTTTTTTCTTCTTTTTAGACGAGACTTAGTTTAACAAAAATGCACAATAAGTTTGGTGACTTCAAAAGTTCTTATGTTTTTGTATGTTTGGTGACTTCAAATTCTATAACTATATTAATTTGTTAAAGTGGCATCTCACCACTTTGTATTTAGTAGTTCTTTTAGGGTTACCATTCAAATTGTTTGCAAACTATCTGCACTCTTCCTCTGGTTAATTTTATTATCAGCTTAGAGGAGTGTTAACCTTAGTGATAAACATTGAATTATTTTTTAATTTGAAGGTTTTTTAGGTGTGTGAAATGAGCAAGAAAATTGTTTATGTTGTTTTTAAAGAAAAAAAGCCCAGCATATATCATTCTTGGCCGGAATGTCAAGAATAAATTAACGGATTCCGTGGGAATTCATATGAAAAGTTTGGGTCAATTTCTAAAGATGAGAAGGCTTATATTTAGTTCATAGAGCATGCAACTGGAGACCAAAATAATTTTGCACATGCTACAGAAAATAATAACAATTTTTTAAATATTTTTTTATTGACTGTATGGCTTTTGGCCGTTGGATAATCCAATGGCCAAAAGCCTTTCCCGTACTCAATAACTCCATCCAGGAGATATGAGGTGAAAGTTTATATATATATAGTTAGGTTTTAGATTTATATTGGCTTGATTCCATAACAAATTGTAATGGTTTAGTTGCTTAGGTGGTTCGTGTGGTTTCGAGCTTCAAAAAAGATCGGCAACTTTCTGTGATGCAAGCATAGCAAGCATGCCTTCAAGAGATCGTATCGCCTTCAAAATATTTCAGTATTGAATTTTTATCTCTTACAAGGCATGGATGCATACATACACATTTCATGCATGTGTCCCTACATCGTTGTGCAAATTTTATGTAGCACAGATGTTTACATTGTATGTTCATGTATTAGTTCTTAAATCGAATTAAATTTCTAGTTGAACATTTTCTAGGAATTAGCTTTAAGAAATTGCATACTTGAATGTGTTTGTGCATATGTTTTTTAGTTTGTGTTTTTATGTGGTTGGTAATCTCATGATAGAAATTATATTTATGAGATTTTCCATTCGTTACGGGTCCAACCGTGTATGGTTATGTCCCTAGTTGAGTTCCGAGAGATTCGAAGACTCACCTAAGTGGTTTCAAATGTTTCTGAGCCTTTTCGAGTTCATTATGAGATTCAAAGGTATTTTGGGAAATTCAAATGTGTTTTAGAGATTTTTTGAGATGGTTGGGACATTAAAAATGTTTGTCGAATACTGGGATTAGTTTTCGAGTTGTGAGATTGCCCAGATTTTGTTTCCGAATGGTTGAGACATGTTTGGTCGTCTTAGCGTGGCTAAAATGGTCTTGAGGAGGGCAAAACTCCCCCTAAAATTGGCTTGCTGCCCACGTAGGCCAACTTGCCTTGGCATAGGCTAGCTCTCACTAAAACAAGCTTGCTGCTCACGTAGGCAAGCAAAGCTTGGGGAGAGCCAATCTTCGCCAAGTGAATAACGTGTAAGCTAGCTCTTCTTGGCGAAGGTTAGGCCTCGCCAAGAATGCGCATAGCCAAGGCCTTCTTAGCAGAGGCTAGCCCTCGCGCCTGGCCAGGCATGAGGGTGGCCTTGCCTTAGCGTATGTTAACCCTCACCAAGCCTCCCAATCTTGCCAAATTCCAACTCGCGCACCATTTTTCGATTGGCGATTTCTGACTTGTTTTAGCTTCGTTTTGGGTAATTCAAAATGTGAGATTTTCATATTTTCAAGAAGAACAAAGCCCAAGCATTTTAGAGTCCATAAAATTTAGATTTGATGATTTACACTTGCGTTTGAATGACGTGTACTCAATTCTAAGATAAATCAATTTTAAAATGTTTGATTCATTATGTATGACGATGATTTGTGTGGAAATAGATCTGAATTTGTTTTGTGTGGTAGTCTACTTGATATAAAACTAGATTCATTTGATTTGGGTTTGATTGCATATCTAGTTTTCTTAAAATGTTTGATCTAGCATTTTATTTGGTGATTTACATCAAGTTCACATAGATCATGCCCTCAATAAGATCTTGAGAGATATAGGTTGAGTGTGGACAAACATTTGCTAGTAGAGGCTCGAGGGTAGAATAGTGGTTGTACATGACAATATGAGTGAGTCATAAGGTAGCTTGGTCACTTGAGTGTATACTCTTTATTCGACTGGTGAATTGTTGTGTCATGGTCATGGATTCGACCATGTGGATGTTTCCTTGTTTGAGATTTTACCACGTAAAAAATCCTTTGTGTTAATTTTCTCTATCGAACTCATTTACTTTAAGTTTGTGTTTAGCTTATAGAGTCAGAATTTGACTGGAAATCATAATCTGTATACCTTACGGGAATCAAATCCCCTCCAGAGTATACACGCATATTGTCTCTCGTTCTCCTGAGATACTTGAAAATATGCTTGACTACCGTCCAGTGATCAGGTCCAGGTTTCGATTGAAACCTGCTAACTATGCTAACAGCAAAACAAATATCTGGTTTAGTGCAGAGCATTGCATACATGAGACTTCCAACTGCCGAGGCATATGGAACCCTACTCATGAATTGCTCTTCATGCTCATTCTTAGGAACTTGTTTCTTAGAAAGTTTGATTCCATGCCTGAAAGGTAACATACATTTTTTGGAATCTTGCATGGAAAACCTAGACAAGATTTTATCTATGTATGAAGCTTAGGATAGTGCAATCGTTCTATTCTTTCTATCCCCTATTACTTGGATACCAGGAATATAACTTGCTTCTCCTAAGTCCTTCATATCAAATTGTTTTGCTAACCATTCTTTTACTGATGTCAATATACCTACATCGTTTCTGATGAGTAGTATATCATCAACATAAAGAATTAGGAAAACCAACTTGTCGCCTTTGACCTTTTTGCATAGACAAGGTTCGTCAAGGTTCTGAACAAATCCAAAACCTTTCACAGCTTGATCGAACCTTATGTTCTAGGATCTGGATGCTTGCTTTAATCCATAAATAGATTTTTGCAACTTGCATACCTTTTCCACTTGGCCTTTTTCAATGAATCCTTCTGGTTGTATCATATAGATGCTTTCGTCAAGACTTCCGTTAAGGAAAGCTGTCTTGACGTCCATTTGCCAAATCTCTAAATCTAAAGATGCCGCAATGGATAAGAGTATCCTAATGGATTTAAGCATGGCAAAAGGAGAGAAGGGTTCCTCGTAATCGATACCTTCTTTCTATGTGTAACCTTTAGCTACCAATCTAGCTTTAAAGGTTTTCACCTTTCCATCCATACCTCTTTGCCTCTTGTATACCCACTTGCACCCAATGAGTTTTATCCCTTTAGGCAAGTCTACAAGGGATCAAACTTTGTTATTGAACATGGACTCAATTGCAGATTGCATTACCTTTTGCCAATGACAACTATAAACATCCTCTATTGCTTCCTTATATGTTTTGGGATCATTGTCGTCCGGGAGATTCACCACCAATTCTCCCAGACCGATGTATCTCTCAGGTTGTCTTATAACCCTCCCACTACGACGAGGAATGGTAGGTTGTTGATCTTGTGATGGTTCGGAACTTACAATTGGGCTAGGTTGTGAAACCTCTTATGGAATTGTATCTTCTGACATCTCATTCAGGACAATTATACTTTTAGGTATAAACTCATTCATATAGTCCTTTTCCAGAAATTTGACATTTGTCGAAACAAATACTTTAAGATATGAAGGTTTTATAGAAATAATACCCTTTAGTTCCTTTTGGATACCCCACAAATATGCATGTTTCTGTACGGGACTCCATCTTTTCTGTCTTTCTTTTTAACACATACGCAGGACAACCAAATATCCTGAAGTGTTGTAAACTAGGTTTTCGCCTAGTCCACAACTCATGCGGTGTTTGAGGAACCGACTTCGATGGTACATCGTGTAGAATGTATATTGCAGTTTGTAGAGCTTATCCCTAAAAAGAAATAGGGAGCATTGAATAACTCAACATTGACCTAACCATATTCAAAAGAGTTATATTTCTTCTTTCTGCACCCCATTCTGTTGAGGTGTACCTGGTGCAGAAAACTGAGAAATGATCCCATTATCAATAAGATATTGCTAAAACTCACCAGATAAATATTCTCCACCACGATCAGATCTCAAGATTTTTATGTGTTTCTCTAGTTGATTTTCCACTTCAGCTTTAAATGCTTTGAACATGTCAAAAGCATCCGACTTATGTCTCATGAGATACACATAACCAAATCTTGAATGATCATCTGTGAAAGTAATGAAGTACTCATATCCACCTTTAGCTTGAATGCTCATAGGACCACATACATCAGAGTGTATTAATCCTAAACATTTAGTGGCTCTTGTGCCTTTAGTCGTGAACGACCTTTTAGTCATTTTACCTTCCAAACAGGATTCATAAGTTGGTAGACCATCAACCTTTAAGTCACTTAAAAGTCCATCACTAACCAATCTTTTAATCCTATTAAGGTTACAATGACATAGGCACAAATGGCATAGGTAGGTTTCATCTTATGATAATTTTACTCTTTTATGATTAGGTTGCGTTAATTCCATGTCTAACAAGTGAGAGATATTTCTATGTAAATAGAATAGACCATTTTCCAATGTACCTTTACAAAAAAATTTGTCATCCTTACTAATAATAATTTTTTTATTAAAAGTAACTGAATATTCAAATTTATTTAAACAAGAAACTGAAATTAAATTTCTCTTAAATTGAGGTACATAATAAATGTCTATCAAATTTAAATGCCTACTAGCATCTAGATTAACTCTAATGTCTCCCACTGCACTAGCAGACACCAACGCTCCGTTGCCTAAACGCAAATTGATTTCATTCTTATTCAACCTTCTCCTTTCTTGAAACCCCTGTAAGGAATAACAATCATGATTAGTGGCTCTAGAGTCTACAATCCAAGAATCTGTAGAATCTGCCCAAAAAACATGTTTCAAGATAATTCACATCACCTTGTTCCCTCTTATTCTGAGACTTTGGGCAATTACTTTTCCAATGTCTCTTTTCACCACAAAAGAAACACTTCCTTTTGATCTTGGTTACTTTCTTAGTCTCCTTTCTTGGTAGGCCCAAGTTTCTTTTTCTTCTGTTTTTCCTTGACCTTCTGACGGGTCTTAACAGTAGCAATTTTACGAACCATATGGATCTCTTCTAGAGATATCATCATATCAGTAGTAGACCTCATTCCTACTTCATGTTGCTGTTGCAACATGTCGAAGATGGTAGCCATTTAGCCATCTCATTAGAGGTCTTCCACTGCTCATACTCATCTCATTGCATCAGATTAGATTCATTAGTAGGAGTAGGTGGTTTAGGAGTAGTTAGAACAAATTTATGTTTTCCAGCTTGCAACAACAACCCAATTTTCCTTATCCATGTGACATAATTATCACTAGTTAAAGTTTTATCTTTTAGGATGATATCATGATTTTTTAACAAAAATATATATGAGTAAATAATCATTGTTTAGCATTTTCGAATATTTATCTTGAATTAAATATATATAATTCAATCGTAAAATTCAACGTTTGATCCAACACCCATAAATGTTACTGTAAGATCCTTTATTTGTATTGGCCTGATTCCATTGCAAAACTCTCTATATTTGTATTAGTAGTTGCTTATGTGTTTCTTGGAAGAAAGGAGCCTCAAAGGTGAAGAAGCAACATCTTGTGCAAATATCGACTTCAAGGGGAACATCGCACACTTGGATGCTAAGGTATCAAGATTCTTCTTCCTCTTGCAAGGGGTAGGCGCACACACACACAATTCATACATGTGTGTCCCTGCATCATTGTTCAAACATTTGATATAACACTTTCACACACATTTAGTATGCACATGCATTTATCTCATTGTTGACAATCTTGTAGAATTGCATGTTTTCTCACTATCGTTTAAATATGGCATGCTTGTGTTGCATAGTGTTTATTTGTTTGTGTTTCTTGTGTTTTGGACTTGAACATGGTCTTATTTGATTCCTTATTGAGTTCCGGTCATTTCGGTTACTCATTCATTACGTTTCAAGTCCATACGACGTAGTTATGCTACTTTGCATTCTCATTCCTTGAGTTGTCTTCATCGTCATTTTCCGAGATGAATTCTCAACCTTTTGTCAAAGTTTCATAGTTTTCATTGTGCATGAGAGAGTAATAGTTCATAATCCAAAAATGGATTCGAATTCGGAGTTCGGAGGCCCGAATACGGTCGAAGAACGTGGGAGGTGCGCAAGAGAGGTGTGCATGGCCAAAGACCATGCTTTGGCCACCACGTGTGGAGCCTGTGGGACCCACGGCCAGAGCAGCCCTCTGGTCCCATGGGCCACACGCGTCCCACACGGGAGTGTGACATGGCTGCCTCTGATTCCCTTGAAGCTTCTCTCTCTTGAAAGCTTTTAAACCTCCTTCATTCCCTCTCATTTCTTATAAGGAGAAAAATTGAAAAAGAAGAACACCAGAAATTTTCTCTCAATTTTTGTTTTATTACTTTGATCATAACTCTCTCATACGAACTCGAAATTGAGTGATTCAAAAACCAAAATTGTTGGTCTTGAAGAGAGGTACAAATCCCAAGCATTTTTAGAGTCATTTGAATTCGTGATTGTTCACAGAAAGCTATTCTTCAGTCCGAGTTTCATTATTGTATGTTAAACTTCTTCTTCTCACTTCATCTTTTGATCTGCAATTTAATCTTTCAATTTGATAGATGATTTGTGTTTAGAATGATGTTAGAACATATTCTAGGGGTGGTTGATCATTTGATAATTGAGTTTTAGCTTTGTGATTTCTCTTGAACATATATTTGCTAAACTTGATTAATCTTGAAATTGATTCTAGAAATAACATATATGTTGTGCCTTATGACATTTTCTAGGTTTAATTTCATGATCAAAGAACCAAGATTTTTTGTGTGATATATTAGATATTCATATCTTTTTCTTAGTGATACACATGCTTTGATTTCTAGGTTCAACTTTGTACTCTTGTGATTGATTGTTGAAAGCATAGCCTAGGATGTATCTAAGCATGATCGTATAGCTTGATTGATTATCTAGCTTTATTTGTTTGTAAGTGATTCATCTTCTTTTTACTTTCATTATTGATCATCTCTTTAATCTTCTTATTTGATTGATGAAAAGTAACATGAATGATGTTAATTCACATGCTTAGGTTTCTAGATATATTTTGTGATTGAGGTGTGATAGCATTATTCTAGATTCTCTAGTTGCATGTTCATAGAGTGTGTTTGATCAACTTGCTCTATTTGTTTGTGATTGCATCCTATTGCTTGTGTGCACTTCACTTAGATCATTGCCTTGTGAAAGGTTGAAGTCTCTTGTCAAGGTGAGTGAAGCTTTGACTTGAGCAAGAAGACTTGGCTAGGAACGGATTCCGGATAGCCAAGCAAGAAGCCTTAGTTAGGGTCAAGAGGATCCGGATAACTAAGCGAAAGTCTTAGCAAGGAGTTGTGTACTCCGGATGGTTGAGCTTGGGTAGCTTGACTAGGATCCTAGTGATCTAGATTAATAAGCAAGGAAATCTTCCTAGAGGCTTGAGAGTCTTGGATAGAGAGTAGGCTTTGTAAATCACTAGCCCGAGGGTTGATTAGGATTTGATAGCTTGAAGTGAATATTATAGTGTTGATAGCTTTGAGTGTGTAAATCCTTTTCGTATAGTGGATTTGCTTTGCCGGTGGTTGTGGATTTAATCCATGGATGTTTCCTCTTTGAGGTTTTACCACGTTAAAATAACTTGTGTCTCATTTTCGCTTTGTATTTCTTTATCTTCCATATATTCACTTGTATTGATTCTCTTGTATATTGGTGATTCACATGTATTGATTCCTTCTATACAATTGCTATATCATTTCAAGTTCATTTCATTCTTATATTCCGCATTTTTAAATATTGGAAGAATTTGAGACTATACCTATTCACCCCCCCTCTAGGTATAAAACACTATTTGCTTTAAGGGAATTTCAGTTACGCCTCCTTTGGGAGTTCGCACCACTTACTAGTTGGACGAGGTCCTACCTAATTGTTAACATAACAACCAACGTTTTCAATTTTAGCCTTGTGTTTTTTTTTTTAACAAGAACTCTTTGGAAGATATTAATAAAACCACATTGAGTGTACTACCAAGATTTCGACCCTCAATATATTCCCTTACGAAAAACCCTCCTTTGGGAGTAGATCTCATTTGAGTTAATTGTCTAGTTTATCCTTGTAAGGAAGTATCTTGCTAAATTCCATTCATGGACGCCCCTTGGGGGGATTACCAAAAATAATATAGCTCGACTAACCTTGGAGGCCATAGGTGTTTGCAATACACCTTCTCCCACTCAATTATTTAAGGCATGTGATTAAATCCTATAGAATAATTTACCAAGTTATCTAGATGCCAATTAGATACCTAAATCATTCAATGCATGTTCATATCAAAAGAGATATATGAGTGACACTCTTATTCTATATGACATATTATCAAACAATAACAAATATTGTAATATTTACGCAAAGTAAATAGCCACAATTTTGATCCATCCTAGAAAAGCAAGTAAATTACATTTGTTTGGAATACAAAAAAAATTCCTTTCTTGGTGAACAAGTCTTCAAGCGGCCATTGATCACTTGAGCATCCCACGGCTGCCACCATTGGCGTGCACACTCTACAACCCTAACAAGGGCTGCCATGCGCAGCCCATGGACTCCATGGGGCTGCCGTGCGCAGCCCACAGGCCAACATGCACAGCTGCGTGCAATTTTGCACGCGTGCATGTTGCTATGGTGCGCACAGTCCCAAACTCATTCCGGTTGCTTTTTCTTCTTCAAGTCCTCGAATCTTCAAAGCTTGAACATATTACAACTTTATTTAAACAATAAAATACTACAGTTTTTTTTTTTTTAATCACTGCAGTAATTAATATAAAAAAATACTACACTATTTTTTAACACATTAAAAAAAAACTGCAGTTAAATTTAATATAATAAAAAAATATAGCAACCACCAAGAAGGAAATTGTGGCGATAATAGGCCACCCTTCTTGTTACAATTCCGAAACAAAAAATACATTGAAATTCTAGGATCAAAATTGAGCAATAACAATTCACTTTATATCAACATATAACATATATAAATCCATACATTCCAATGTAATTATATATGAGAATACCTAGAGTGCCATCTCTTTCTAAACATGCATAATCACAATAAAAAGAAAAAGATTCATGTATATATACGTTAATTAATTAAAGGGTACAACCTGGCTCTGATACCAATTGTAGGGAAAAACGTTTGCACGTGGCAGAAGCGAGACTAAAAAAAGTTTAGTATATATTTAAACATTTTCCCATATTGAACTTTAACCCTTTAATTAATTAAACATATATATGAAAAGATAAAATACCTTTGTCGCGTGATCCGATTGACTAGTGTCGATGGTAATCCGCAAGATCTTCCAAACCCGATCACGAACGTGAATCACCTTAGAGCGTGATCTCCCTTCTTTTGAATTGTGAATCTAAGAATGAACAACAAAAAACTTTTATGATTCTGTTAGTCACAACAAACTCCAAAAAGTTGCTAAGAATGTTCCGGTCACTTTTGAATTCACAATCGTAAGATTGAAATCCGGTCACTTGTGCACAAGATCTCTTGATGTTAAGATCACTAGTGCACTATCGAAATAAGAACAATTCTTTTCTCACAACCCCTCTTGGTCGAAATCTCTCACTAGTCTTAGAGTAGGATTTTATTTTTCCACTTTATCAAAAGAAAATTAATTCTTCAAAGGCAAAACCTAGGGTTGGCCGAAATTCATCCCTTGTGTTATATAGGGACCGAATTTTTTGCCCTAATATATTTAGGGTTGCCGAATTCTAGCCTTGTCCAACAAGGTGATCACCAAAGTCCTTTTCCAAATAGGATTTGTGTTTCCACAAAAGACTTCTTAGAATTCAAGCCCTAATCCAACTCTTTAGTGAATTTGTGACTATATAAAAGACTTCCTAATTTGACTAAACAAATAAAGTCTTTTATATTTAATATACTACTAATAGTAGTATACTACTAGGAAACATATTTCTTACTCAGAAAAAAATTTGATTCTTAATTAAATAATTAATTAATATATTAATTAATTTCCATTTAATTAAATAAAAAAATAAAACAATATAATGGGCTTAAAAAATAGCCTTGCCGCCCATGACTATAACATGGACCATATATTGTTTTTCTTATTTTATTAAATCCATTTGGACTTTAATAAAAAGCCCACATGTGAACTAGACTCGTTCTTACTAAAAGAAGCAAGCCCACATGCCTTTCATTAATATATTAATATAATTAAACAGCCCATTAAATAAATAATGTGTAAATTATATTCTTAATATATTAAATACAATTCCAGAGAGACCCATAAATAGTCCGGTAGAATATATCAAGTGATTCATGCAAGTCCGTGCAGATTGAGGATCTTGGCGGGCCTATTTAAATTTAATCTCCAATAGACATAACCCAATCACAATTAACAAATGATTCACTTAGGTTCAATCTATTAATTTTAGTTCATTCCACTAAAAAACTAAAATTGCACTCTTAAATAAAGATGGAATAAGTTAACGATTCTCATTCATACCCTAGAAAATCTTATAGGAGATAGTGAATCCTCGTGAAGAATATCAGTAATCGCCAAGAGCTCATAGATCGCCTATAGCTCTCCAAGTTACCATATTTACTCATATGACCGCACTTTGAACTTGGATATATATTATGACTTGTCCAGAAGTCATCTTTCAATAGACACTATTGAAAACTCAACGTTAAGATTTCATATCCAAAACCACAAAGCATCCATATGATGATATTCTACTCACATTCAATAAATGGAGCCACGATGTCCATATCTATAAATGAAGTCCTCTATCGATTAACAAATGAATCACTATCAAGGATAAACTATGCTATATAATCATACTCATTGATAGCTCAAATGATAACACTTGCAACCATAAGTCCGTCATTTATCTCAGGATTTAGATAGACTCTCCGATTGTCCTGATAATAAAAAGACTTTTATCTATTGACAGTTCTAGAAAAAAAGTATTTCAATTTGATCCAGTTCAATGCACCCAATGCACTAGATTCTTTTACTCTAAGACCCTTCGATGATTTTAGACTCATCACAACACATTTGATCCCACTCAAATGCTAGTAAAAAAATTCTACAACTTTTACAAGATAAAGGTGCCCAACCTTTAAATTAAGTTGTGAACGTTATTCAAGACTAACTAAAGAATTGTGTCTACCTCATACATATCCAGATGTACAAACAGTTCTTCTTTTCTCATAGTCTTTTGACCTTATGATTATTTACTTTGGCAATTATAATAATAAATGCTATAAGATTTTGTTAACAAACAGAAATCACTTTATTAATATGAAAAGATTGTCAAGTACAACATTACACTCTTGCTATTGAGTATAATCCTAACAATTATCTTGCTAAATTCCATTCATGGACGCCCCTTGGGGGGATTACCAAAAATAATATAGCTCAACTAACCTTGGAGGCCATAGGTGTTTGCAATACACCTTCTCCCACTCAATTATTTAAGGCATGTGATTAAATCCCATAGAATGATTTACCAAGTTATCTAGATATCAATTAGATACCTAAATCATTCAATGCATGTTCATGCCAAAAGAGATATATGAGTGGCACTCCTATTCAATATGACATGTTATCAAACAATAACAAATATTGTAATATTTACGCAAAGTAAATAGCCATGATTTTTATCCATCCTAAAAAAGCAAGTAAATTACATTTGTTTGGAATACAAAAAACTCTTTTCTTGGCGAACAAGTGTTCAATCAAGTGGCCATTGAACACTTGAGCATCCCACGGCTGCCACCATTGGCGTGCACACTCCACAACCCTAACAAGGGTTGCCGTGCGCAGCCCACAGTCCAACATGCACAGCTGCGTGCGCACGCGTCCATGTTGCTGTGGTGCGCACGCGTCCATGTTGCTGTGGTGCGCACGGTCCCAAACTCGTTCCGGTTGCTTTTTCTTCTTCAAGTCTTCGAATCTTCGATACTTGAATATATTACAACATTATTTAAACAATAAAATACTACAGTTTTTTTTAATCACTACAGTATTTAATACAAAAAAAATACTGCACTATTTTTTAATACATTAAAAAAAAAAAATACTGCAGTTAAATTTAATAGAGTAAAAAAATATAGCAACTACCAAGAAGGAAATTGTGACAATAATAGGCCACCCTTCTTGTTACAATTCCGAAACAAAAAATAAATTAAAATTCTAGGGTCAAAATCGAGCAATAACAATTCACTTTATATCAACATATAACATATATAAATCCATACATTCCAATGTAATTATATATGAGAATACCTAGAGTGCCACCTCTTTCTAAACATGTATAATCACAATAAAAAGAAGTAGATTCACGTATATATACGTTAATTAATTAAAGGTTACAACCTGGCTCTGATACCAATTGTAGGGAAAAACGTTTGCACGCGGCAGAAGCGAGATTAAAAAGAGTTTAGTATATATTTTTTTTTAAAAATTCCCATATTGAACCTTAACCCTTTAATTAATTAAACATATATACAAAAAGATAAAATACCTTTGTCGCGTGATCAGATTGACTAGCGTCGATGGTAATCCGCAAGATCTTCCAAACCCGATCATGAACGTGAATCACCTAGGAGCGTGGTCTCCCTTATTTTGATTTGTGAACTTGAGAATGGACAACAAAAAACTTTTCTGATTCTGTTAGTCACAACAAACTCCAAAAGGTTGCTAAGAATGTTCCGGTCACTTTTGAATTCACAATAGTTAGATTGAAATTCGCCTGAACCTTATTTGAAATTATGCACAAGATCTCTTGATGTTAAGATCACTAGTGCACTATTGAAATAAGAACAATTCTTTTCTCACAACCCCTCTTGGCCGAAATCTCTCACTAGTCTTAGAGTAGGATTTTTATTTTTCCACTTTAGCAAAAGAAAATTAATTCTTCAAAGGCAAAAACTATGGTTGGTCGAAATTCATCCCTTATGTTATATAGGGACCGAATTTTTTGCCCTAAAATATTTAGGGTTGCCGAATTCTAGCCTTGTCCAACAAGGTGATCACCAAAGTCCTTTTCCAAATAGGATTTGTGTTTCCACAAAAGACTTCTTAGAATTCAAACCCTATTCCAACTCTTTAGTGAATTTGTGACTATATAAAAGACATCCTAATTTGACTAAACAAATAAAGTCTTTTATATTTAATATACTACTAATAGTAGTATACTACTAGGAAACATATTTCCTAATCAGAAAAAAATTTGTTACTTAATTAAATAATTAATTAACATATTAATTAATTTCCATTTAATTAAATAATAAAATAAAACAATATAATGGGCTTAAAAAAATAGCCTTGCCGCCCATGACTATAACATGGACCATATATTATTTTTCTTATTTTATTAAATCCATTTGGATATTAATAAAAAGCCCACATGTGAACTAGACTCATTCTTACTAAAAGAAACAAGCCCACATGCCTTTTATTAATATATTAATATAATTAAACAACCCATTAAATAAATAATGTGCAAATTATATTCTTAATATATTAAATACAATTCTAAATGGACCCATAAATATTCCGGTAGAATATATCAAGTGATTCATGTAAGTCCTTGCGGATTGGGGATCTTGGCGGGCTTATCTAAATTTAAGCTCCAATAGACATAACCCAATCACAATCAACAAATGATTCATTTAGGTTCAATCTATTAATTTTAGTTCATTCCACTAAAGAACTAAAATTGCATTCTTAAATAAAGATGGAATAAGTAAACAATTCTCATTCATACCCTAGACAATCATATAGGAGATAGTGAATCCTTGTGAAGAATATCAGCAATCGCCAAGAGCTCATAGACCTCCTATAGCTCTCCAAGTTACCATATTTACTCATATGACCACACTTTGAACTTGGATATATATTATGACTTGTCCAGAAGTCATCTTTCAATAGACACTATTGAAAACTCAACGTTAAGATTTCATATCCAAAACCACAAAGCATCCATATGATGATATTCTACTCACATTTAATAAATGGAGCCACGATATCCATATCTATAAATGAAGTCCTCTATTGATTAACAAATGAATACCACCAAACTATCGAGGATAAACTATGATATATAATCGTACTCATTGATAGCTCAAATGATAACACTTGCAACTATAAGTCCATCATTTATCTCAGGATTAAGATAGACTCTCCGATTGTCCTGATAATGAAAAGACTTTTATCTATTGACGGTTCTAGAAAAAATATTTCATTGTGATCCAGTTCAATGCACCCAGTGCACTAGATTCTTTTACTCAAAAACCCTTCGATGATTTTTGACTCATCATAACACATTTGATCCCACTCAAATGCTAGTAAAGGAATTCTACAACTTTAACAAGATAAAGATGCCCAACCTCTAACTTAAGTTATTAACATTATTCAAGACTAACTAAAGAATTGTGTCTACCTCATATATATCCAGATGTACGAACAATTCTTCTTTTCTCATAGTCTTTTGACCTTATGATTATTTAGTTTGACAATTATAATAATAAATGCTATAGAAGATTTTGTTAACAGACAGAAATCACTTTATTAATATGAAAAGATTGTTAAGTACAATATTACACTCTTGCTATTGAGCATAATCCTAACACAAACCAAGACAAAAGCAAAGATATAGAATAATATTGATTATTTAATATTTAGCAGGTAAACGGTTCGAGTCATAGTGACAACATTGAATTAAATAGGATTTAGAATCTTATTGAATTTAGGTCACTTGTAACCCTATCATGATATGAGATATCAGAATATTTTATTTTTAAATATTTTGATATTTAAAACAAGATAATAGATATTTTCTTTTTTGAAATGTTTGATATTTGAAAAACCTAAGATATCTATACGAGTTATTTCATTCTTGAAAACACTCTTAATGAACGTGATTGACAGACAACTAAAACGAAGAAGGGTGGGCGGCCAAAAAGAAAAAAAGAAAAGAAAAAGAAAATATAAGGTTTTTTTTTTCTTTTTTCTTTTCTCTTTTAGCTTTTCTTTAGTGTGGCCGAATTCCACCAATTGAAAAACAAGAGTTGTTTTTATCGTGTTGTTTCTTCTACCTCCAAACATCCTCCTGAAGCATGTGATGCGCTCACATGCAGCTGCTAGAACCTAGGAGATAGCGAGGAAGATCCAGTGGTACAAATCGGAAAGCAATATCAATAAGTGAAAGAACGAAAGAATTAGCTTTGAGGTATGATTACAAATCTTGCCTTATTTATTCTTATTTATTGTATAGGTTCATAAAAGTCGCTTAAATATTTTTAAAAGCTTAAAATTTCTTCCATTGTGCTACTCTAGAGCTTACAGTAGCTGTTATGGAAGAGATGAATGCTCTAGCCAAAAATAAAACCTAGGCTATTGACGAGTTACCAAAAGGGAAGAAAACTGTGGGATGTAAGTGGGGTTTCACAAATAATTGTAGAGTTGATGGATCCTTAGAAAGACACAAAGCTTGTCTTGTTACCAAGGATTTCACTCAAACCTATGGCCTCGACTATCAGGAGACTTTTGCACCCGTGGCCAAGATCAACACCATTCGAATCCTCCAATATGTGGTAGTAAATGTAGAATGGTCCTTACATCAGTTTGATATTTTTTTGAATGGCAAGCTGGAAGAAGAGGTATTCATGGACCCCCCCCCCCCCCCCCCCCACACCACCACCACCACCACCACCACCTAGGTTTGAGGGAGAATTCAAGAATGGTAAAGTGTGTAGGTTGGTAAAATCTTTGTGTGGATTGAAGCAGTCACCTAGAGCATGGTTTGAGAAGTTTGGAAAGGTTGTGAGAAGATTCGGTTACAACTTAATCCAAGGGGACCATACACTCTTCTTTAAACATTCGAGTGGAGGTAAGAGTGTTATTCTAATTGTCTACGTAGATGACATCATCATGACCGGAGATGATATTGAGGAAATAGGAAGACTAAAACAGTAGCTAGCTCAAGAATTTGAAGTCAAAGATCTAGGCGACTTAAAGTATTTTTTAGGGATGGAGTTTGCTATGTCCAAGAGGGGGATCTTTGTTTCTCAAAGAAAATACATTCTAGATTTATTAGGAGAGATTGGGATGACAGGCTGCTGGGCTACAAAAACTCCAATAGAACCAAATCTGAAACTTGAGATTGCTAAACTAGAGAGTCAAATAGACTGTGAACAATATCAGAGATTAGCGGGGAAACTGATCTACTTAGCTCATACTCAACTTGACATTTCATTTGCAGTCAACATGGTGAGTCAATTCATGCATTTACCAAGACCAGAACACAAGGAGGAGGCTTTAAGAATCCTGAGATATCTAAAGGGGACACTTGGGAAAGGACTACTAATTTCTAACATGGGTCATTTTTAGGTTGAAGTTTTCATAGATGCGTATTAGGCTGGTAGTATAACAGACATGAGATCTACATCCGGCTATTATACCTTTGTTGGAGGAAACTTAGTGACATGGCGAAGTAAGAAATAAGGGGTTGTAACAAAGAGTAGTGCCGAGGCAGAATTCAGAGCAGCTGCCCTTGGAATTTGTGAAGTAATCCGGATAAAAATGCTTTTTGAAGACTTAAAGGTTCATGTTTTCTCTCCTTTGAAGCTATATTGTGACAACAAGTCAACAATTGCTATAGCTCACAATCTGGTTCTACATGATAGAACCAAGCATGTGGAGATAAACAAGCACTTCATCAAAGAAAAGATAGATAGTGGACAGATTTGTATGCCCTATCTACCTACCACAAAACAAGCGGCAGACATCCTCACGAAAGGCTTACCAAAGAAGCAATCTGAAAAGTTATTGTAAGACCCGAATTCTCTTTTCTTTATGTTTATTTGTTTTCAAAGCCTAGTGGTTGCATTTTTCTTCCCTACTCTAATTTGTCTCATAGGTGGGCTGTAATTTCTACCCACTACTTGACTAATTAGCTCTATTAGTCTCCTAAGTCTATTAGAAATTATTGTTAGAATTTTGGATTGTTATTGATTTGTTTAGGTGAGAGTTGTTGGGTGAGTGGACGTGAGTTAGGAGGCTTCTGAAACTTTCCAAAGACTAAAGCAACATTGTGAAAATTATTGAGTTAGTCATTAATCGAATAAGGGAGGGTGCAATTAGTGGAATAGTGAAGCACCCAAATAAGTCAATTGATCATTATTAATTGTGTTTTTCTCTTTTGACCGATGCTATTAGTGCAATGACTCTCCCTCTCTATATTTATTTGGACAAGACTCAAAAGCAAAGTAGAAGCACTTAGAGAGAGATACGAGAGAAATAGAGAAAAAAATGAGTTTTCTTTGAGTTCTAACCTCTAGAGATTTTTGTGAGAGTGATTCTTGAGCTAGAACGGATTCGTATCTATTCGAGGTAAGAAAACTCAACCTTGGTGTATTATGTTTTCAAATATGTAAATTTTATGTAAAGTATACTTAAATGCTTAGAGGATTCAAGTTAAGGCTTTGATCAAGTTGGAATCCTAGAAGCATATTAAGGTGATTGTTTGGTTTCAATTTTCTAATATCTATTTACTTAGGGCTGATCAGTGCTTATTCCGAAAATTATAGATAAGTTATTTGTGATATTTTTGTGATTTGACTATTGAGATTTGGAACTAGACTGAATAAGGGTCCCAAAGAAATTTGTTTTGATTCAAAATAATAAGTATTGTATTTTTTATGAATTTTTGAGTGTGAAACATTATTTCTGAAAACATCAGTTTTGTAATAAAGTTCGATTTCGAAAATAGTTTTTGCTATGTTATACATATTTAAAAACTGTATTATTTGGTATAGATTTTTATGGAGAGGTTTAAAGGGTTTCTGAATTTATTTCACTATTTTTGGGTCTTTATTTAATTATTTATGAATTTTCAAAATCAGGTACTACAATCTGTCCAGTATAAGACAGATTTCGTAATCCAGAATTATAAATACTTTTAAAATATTTATTTGATGTATTTCGATTTCAAACTTTATCTTGGAATCTTATATGTGTTATTTACACAATCTTGAATATTTCCTATCAATTTGATATATGAATAATTTAAAAAAAAAAATCAAATGGTGAGTAGTGTTCGGACTGTCCAATATCAGGTAGATCAGAATACTAGGAGATTTAAATTGTTTTAAGGTACTTACGAATTTTATTAAATTCTGAAAATAGTTATGTACATACCTATGTTTTTTTTAAAGTGTATTTGAAAATTATCAGAATTTTACGGTGCATGGAAAATAGATTAAAAATCTTACATCAAACATTGTTCGGTTTTCAAAACAGCACTGATTAGTTTCTAGTAATAGGATTTCGGTTTGTGGAACATTATAACAGCCCTTATTCCAGTCCTAGACATGATTAAGCCTCTGATATTTGTATTATTATATGATCTTAGGCTAAGGATTGGATAATTAGCTTCGTGGGCAATTGCTCTTATTTGGATTTGATAAGAGGTAAGTATACTAGACTCATTTTCGAAACGGAATCACAATGTTATATGTATATAAAGTTTGTTTGTGAAGGTTTTCAAAATGTGTTCGAATTGATTTGAAATGTGTTCAATATGCTTGGAAATGTGATAAGTATGCATTTTGAAATGTGAATATATGGTACCATACAATATGTTTTCATTGGGCTGCCTTTGTTTATTGTTGCTAGTAGGCACCTATGTGAATTTATGTGGAACACTATGTGATATGTGATTTGATATGTGTGTGGTATATGGGAAGTGTCCTCTAGAGTACTCTAGGGACTAAAGAGTCTTCACATTGTGTGTCGACATATTAGTGCATGTAGGAGGACTTGTCACTGATCACAACGAGGGTCTAGCTCTTACCTTCGGGCATGAGTGTTTGTGTTTTCAAAAATAAGAAATCCTCACTTGCACATTCCCTATATACATTAGTTGTCGACGGGTGACTTTGGCTCCTCTACTTTGTGATAAAGTGAAAAGTCCTATTATGCAATAATGGATAAAAGGAACCAGCAAAATTTGATAAGTATATGATTCGAATGATTTATGAATTGTGTTTTGAAATATATGACTTTTCGTATTTTGAGATATTTTTGAATATGTATAAAATAATGCCTGGTATGCTTATTGAGTTTCCAAACTCACTTAGTACATTGTAATTCCAGATTCTTGAGATTGTGTTTCGCACATAACATAGATTGGCATCTTAGCAGAGCTTAGTCCTTGGTTCCATAAGTGATAGGAGTTTATTTATCCTTCAAAATGTTGTTAATGTTCTTTTTAATTATGAGATTTGGGAATATGTAATTGTATTGAACTTTTTTTCAGTTCCGCATTTTGTAAGCTATTTGTAAGAAAGTAAGGTCACGTCTTGACCTTCGAGTCAGGGCGTGATAGTTATGTTGCAAGCTGGCCTTGGAAGACATTTTTTGACCAAGTTGAGGGGGAGTGTTGGAAAGTGTTGACTAAGGACTAATTCTAGGAGTAAAATCCTAAGAGGATATCTAGGAATCAATTTCCTATAATTATTGAGTTGTAAATTAATTGTTAGTTGACTAATTGATTAGCTAATTGTTAGAAATTAATTAGTTAGCATTTATAACCTTAATTGTAGGCTAAGTAAGGAAACTTTTTTTGTATATATATGCCATATTGTAACTATTTGAATATAAAAATCTTCATATAACCATCTTCATTAACCCTAGTTAGCTGAGAACTAACCACATCAGGCCCATTATCCTCAGCATCAGCTTGTGTCCCATTGTGATCAGCATATTCGACATTCAAATCAGCTTCATTATCCATATAAGCTTGTGCCCCATTGTGATCATCATCAAGGTTCTCTTCGTTATCACTAATCTTAAAGCTGTGAACTTGAGACTTTGGTTGCTGAGATGGAATCAATTCATCTCCTCTGATTGTTTGCAATGGTTTAATACCATAAAGATATAAATATACCACTGATGAGGTCGTTTGTGTACTCAACAAAAATTAATATTAGTGTAGATTTTTGGTTGATTCTTGAAAACTCTTTAAGCCACTTAATCCTTTTAAAATGTGATTTGATAGCAAAATAGTGAGCAAGTTTGTTCCACAGGGAATGGAGTGTTAATTAGATAAATTGACTAATCTTAGAGCAATAAAGTAAATCATATTGTTTGATAGATGTGTGGTTTCTAAAACCACAAATGCTAACTACTCAAATGAAAATACACAAAATATGTTATGAAAAATAGAATACTCAACACCTTGATAAGAATTGTGATAAAATCAATTAATGAGATAGCTAGGGAATAGATCGATTAACAATTGAATGTGGGTAAGCTAACTAGCTTCATTAATGTACCAATCTCATTATATTAACCACTTAAAGGCTTAGATTAGTGGGGTTGATATGCCCACCACTAATCTATCCTATCCAATGGGTTCTTAATCACACAAGGATTGTCAATCCACATATGAATATATAACAAATTACTCCACTCAAGATAGCAATCAACAAGTGATATACAAGTCAATTATAATGAATGGAATCTAATTAATTTGAATGAATAGAACACATAAGAGATTCATTACAAGCTAAGCTAAACCCACAACCAATTGATCCTCAAATCTATCCCCTAGATTAGGGGTTTAGTTACACATATTTGCAATAAATGAAAAGAAGTAAATGATAAGGAAATAACCCTTGGGTCACCTTCTTTAAGCTTGATCCTTCTTCTCCTCTATGCTCCTAGATGCAAGGAATGAACGTTGAGGAAATGTCTTGGAATGTGGGTGTTTTGGTGGAAAGTTACTAAGGATTTTGGTGGAGAAATGGTGGGATGAGGAATGATGTAGTGAAGTAATCAAGGTTTTGTGTTGAGGGTTGGATGGATTAGATGCGTTCAAGGAGAGAAATGGAGGATGAGGAATGGTGTGCCATGGATGATAGAGCTAGATCTCAGATTTTGTTCTACGTGTTTTTTCTCTGATTTTTGCGATGCCTTTGAAGATGGAGGGACGATCTATTTATATGCACTCTTGGACATGTACTGATAACTGCTTGATTCGCTGAGGTGGAGCCTTGGTTGCTATTTGGTCGCTATGGCGACCCTGGTGCGTAAAATGGTTAGAAGAGAAGGTCGCCACGAAAACCATCTTTCTCGCTATTTGGCAAGTGGCGACCATGAGTATTTTATGTAGAGGTCGCCACTTGCACCTCTAGGTCGCCATGGCGACCATAAGTGGCGACCCTGCAAATGTGAGGAGGTCACCACTTGCAACATCAAGGTCGCCATGGCGACCCTAAGTGGCGACCATGCCTTGAGTGCACTAGGTCGCCATTTGCAAGGGAGGTCGCCATGGCGACCCCACCTGGTTGATTTTGGGACTTTCTGTCGCCATGGCGCTCAAGTGGCGCCCAAGTGGCGACCTTCTGATGTCTTTGGAGAATCCTCTGTCGCCATGGCGCTCATGTAGCGACCTCTCATGTCTAAGTGGCAAAAATGCCCTGTTTCTTCCCATTTGTGAGACATTTTCGCACAAGTCCTCCACTTTCATCTCAATTGCTTCTGAAACCTAATAAAACCTGAAACACTCAATTTAACAACATTAAACACGGGGAAATGCCCAAGAATCAAGCTAAAAGAATCGGAAATGAGGGCCAAAATCATTCCAATTTTGGCTTGATCAACCACCATATTCTTAGGAATCTTATCCCCAAACTACAACAAATCCTGATCGTATTTTAAAGGGTCTCCAAGCCTTGGCAGCTCAATCAAATACCCCACATGTAGCTTATAACCCAGGCTCACAACAATATCATCAAAATCAAGTAAAGACAGTTCATATATACTTACAAAGTAAAAAAAAAAACTAATTTTTACACCATTATACTTTCTTGTTCGTCCATCAAACCCTCAACCATGATGCACCCTAAAAGTGAAGAATTTCTCTATGTCATTAGGATTTACAAAGGAAATCAAGTTAATGGATTAAAGTTAATCACATTAATAGAATCCAAGTCAATCACAGTAAAATTTGGAATTAAAATTGTAACATATCATTGTTATTGTAAATAAAAAATTGGAATCAAAGTTAATCAAAATTGTAGCTTATACCCTAGGATCACAGTAATAGAATCAAAGTTGTAAATCAACAATTGGAATCAAAGTTGTAACAAATAACGTAAAAAATATAACAAATATCACTACTGTTTTTGTAACTTGTAACAAGACACTATAACCAGACACTAAATTTGGACACAAACAATGAAGAAATAAACAAGAGTAATGTTACTCCACCCAAAATTTCAACTCAAATTCCAACCAAAATTCCAACCCAAACGTGAGGTGTCATCACCATACATTTTGTATGGTGATGACACCTCACGTTTGGGTTGGAATTTTGGGTGGAGTATCATTACTCAATAAACAATCCATAGTGTAACTAAAAAGCAAGTGGATCTAATTTCGAGAATTTATTAAGAATTTCGGTGGTCCCCTTCCTTTTATGGTTTTATATATGTATGTTCTGTGAATGATAGAATCTTTTATAAATGTTAAAGATTTCTCATACCCACTCCTATAAATACCCTAAAAACACAAACCACCTCAAGAAAAACAAAACCCATAATGAAAATCAACCGAACTTACCATATTGTGGTTCTTCATCTTCACTTGACCTTGCTTCAACCATTTCTCCACAAAGCTTTAAATTGTATCCCTAAATCTATGCTTCACACTTGATCGAACAAACCTTACTCTTAATCGGGGAGATTTTCTAACCCTAAACCTCCAATTTTATCCCTAAATCTACAAGAAATCAAGAAACCCTAGATTTCTCTAACAAGGCAATCAAGAGAAATTTGGGAAATGTTTTTAGAAAACTGGAAAATGGTTCAGATTTGCAAGATGCCTCTCTTATCCAACTACGAAATGACTCAAATGCCGCTAGTGGCTTCACACGTGACGAGCAACAAGTGACGGAAAAGGGGATCCGTCCCCATTCCACCACTTGTTGCCAATTAAAGAGAGTTTAGGGGGTTTACTGTCTAAAAAAATTATAAGGGGCAAATCGCAAACTCATGAATAGTTTAGGAGGAAATGGTGTTGTTAACCCTAAATCATATACTAATGAATATCACAATCTAATAGACTAGTCTTTAAGCCTTTCAGGTTATAAGGCTATCCAACAAAATGTGTATAAAATCCTACATAGTCACCTCTACACACAAGCCGTGGCAGTTTGTCATTATTGAAACTAAATAATACATTTAGTAAAATCTTTAATGAAAAACACATCTAAGTAAAAAATATAAGTTAGAATAACCTCACTTTGAAATAAATATTTATCGATGAGATAAAGATACTCCGATGGTAAACATTTCACATATACATTACGAGATTGAGGGTTCAAAACTTTCCCCTCTAATTTTTTTTGAATTTATAGAAAAGTAATACTTTTTTATTTAAAGTATTACACAAATTTAAGCTTTTTTTTTTTTTTTTTTCCAGGAGGACTTGAACTCACAACTCATGACATAGGTACGAGGAGACGAGGAGTATGGCAGAAAATTAATACTTAGATGGCTTATGAATAGGTCTCATATTTTATTGTTGTTAATGGATGTCAGGATACGATGGTGGAAACTGGAAACTCATTCATTAAAAATGCTGCTGCAGAAAGTTTTCTCTAAACGATTATTGATTAATGGAGTTGGCTATGGTACAAATCACAAATATGTGTTGTACTGTACAAAACAAGAAAAAGGTAAAAAAAATAAATAATAATAATAAATTAGTGGTTGACAGCCTATAAAAGCAACTGGTTTCAATCGGTTGCTACAAGTTTAATATTATAATAATATATATATTAACAATATAATTATATTATATTACATATTAAATTAATAAAAAATTATATTTTACTTAAAAAATATTTAAAAAAATTTATAATATATGAAAAATAGCTTATTTATTATTTCAATAAAATAAAATAAAATAAAAATTTTGAAAATTTGAATTTAAAGAACGAGTTTAAGGTAGGTTGAACAAGTTTAACATTTAACTGAACGTTAAACTCGTTTAGTGAACAAGTTAACGTAAATCTTCATGAACAAGTTCAACATAGGTTGAACGAGTTTAACGGTCATTCTAACGTTAAGCTTGTTAAATGAACAAGTCAACGTTAAACTTGTTTATGAACAAGTTCAATGTTAAGGTTGAACGAGTTTAACGTTCATCCTAACGTTAAACTTGTTCAGTGAACAAGTCAACGTAAATCTTCATAAACAAGTTCAATGTAGGTTGAACGAGTTTAACATTCATCCTAACGTTAAACTTATTCGGTGACCAAGTCAACGTTAAACTCAACGTAGGGTTGAACCATGAACAAGTCAACGTAAACCTTCCTTCATGATCAAGTTCAACGTAGGTTGAACGAGTTTAACGTTAATCCTAACATTAAACTTGTTCCATGAACAAGTCAACTTAAATCTTTATAAAAATTAATTTTTATAAAAAAATTAATGAAATTTATGAAAACGTAGGTTGAACGAGTTTAACGTTTATCCTAACGTTAAACTTGTTTCGTGAACAAGTCAACGTAAACCTTCTTTCATGAACAAGTTCAACGTAGGTTAAACGAGTTTAACATTAATCCTAACGTTAAACTTGTTCCGTGAAAAAGTCAACGTAAATCTTTCTAAAAATTATTTTTTATAAAACAATTAACGAAATTTATGAAAATTCTTCACAAACAAGTACAATGTAGGTTGAATGAGTTTAATGTTTGTCCTAACGTTAAACTTGTTCCGTGAACAAGTCAACGTAAACCTTTCTTCATGAACAAATTCAACGTAGGTTGAACGAGTTTAACATTAAACTTGTTCAATGAACAAGTCAACGTAACTCTTCATAAAGTTATTTTTTATAAACAAATTTATGAAATTTATGAAAATTATTCTTCATGAACAAGTTCAACATAGGTTGAACAAGTTTAACGTTCATCCTAATGTTAAACTTGATCCGCAAAAAAGTAAACGTAAACCTTCCTTCATGAACAAGTTCAACAAAGGTTGAACGAGTTTAACGTTAATCCTAATGTTAAACTTATTCGATGAAGAAGACAACGTAAATCTTCATAAAAATTATTTTTTATAAAAAAATTTATGAAATTTATGAAAATTCTTCATGAACTAGTTCAACGTAGGTTGAATGAGTTTAACATTCATCCTAACATTAAACTTGTTCCGTGAAAAAGTCAACGTAAACCTTCCTTTATGAACAAGTTCAACATAGGTTGAACGAGTTTAACGTTAATCCTAATGTTAAACTTATTCGATGAATAAGTTAACGTAAATCTTCATAAAAATTATTTTTTATAAAAGAATTAATGAAATTTATGAAAATTCTTCATGAACAAGTTCAACATAGGTTGAACGAGTTTAATGTTCATCCTACCATTAAACTTGTTAGAACATTAAACTCGTTCCGTGAACAAGTCAATGTAAACCTTCCTTCATGAACAAGTTCAACATAGGTTGAACGAGTTTAACCTTAATTCTAATCTTAAACTTATTCGATGAACAAGTCAACGTAAATCTTCATAAAAATTATTTTTTTATAAAAAAATTTATGAAATTTATGAAAACTCTTCATGAACAAGTTCAACGTAGGTTTAACGAGTTTAACGTTGATCCTAACGTTAAACTTGTTCCGCGAACAAGTCAACATAAACCTTCCTTCATGAACAAGTTCAACGTAGGTTGAACGAGTTTAACATTAATCCTAACGTTAAACTTGTTCCATGAAGAAGTCAACGTAAATCTTTATAAAAACTAATTTTTTAAAAAAATTAATGAAATTTATGAAAATTCTTCATGAACAAGTTCAATGTAGATTGAACGAGTTAAACGTTCATTCTAACGTTAAACTCGTTTCTTAAACAAGTCAACGTAAACCTTCCTTCATGATCAAGTTCAACGTAGGTTGAACGAGTTTAATGTTTTTCCTAACATCAAACTATTTCCGCGAACAAGTCAACGTAATCCTTATTGTAAGTGCCTCTCTTTTTAATTGGCTAATTTCGGTGACAAAATCACAATGGGGTTTAATCTTGTAAGGGTAGTTTAGAATTGAAGAAATTCTACTCAAATGCTTAAGGACCTCATTGTAGATTTCAAGAGCTTCATGGAAGGTAGCTACTTGATCTTGACTTCTTAATTTGAAGAGATTTAGGCTGCACACACTCACTTCTAATGGTTGCATATGTATGCTTTGCCTTTGTGTGTATATTCTTCACATGTCACATTTCACTTGCACATTGTTCACAAAGGTCGCCATTTGTGTGGGTCGCCATTTGTTAGGTCGCCATGGCGACAGAATGTTTTTTTATTTGAAAAAGCATCAGGTGTGAGGTCGCCATGAAAGGTCGCCATGAGACAAATGGCGACATAGAAGGTTTTGTGTGTGTTGCGTCAGAGGTCGCCATTTGCACAAACAGCGACCAAACAGCGACCTAGAAGAAATGCTAAGGTCGCCACTTGGTCGCCATTTGCACAAACAGCGACCAAACAGCGACCTAGAAGAAATGCTGAGGTCGCCACTTGGTCGCCATTTGCACAAACAGCGACCTCAAATGGCGACCTCTGATGTTTGTCCATAAAACGACATCATTTTGATTGCATCTCTTTATATATGTTGCCTTGTCTTCTAAAACACTTTGAAGAGCAAAAATTACATCTTTTTGAGAGCTTCTAAGTTGCTTCTAAGCTAAGGTATCAAGAACACTCTTTTATCACTCCAAACATCAAAACTCATCATTCTTGTATGCTTCATTCATCATCTAGCATGTTCTAGTTTGATTCTCATAGGGTTTTCATACTTGCTCACATGACTTGTAGTTAGAACATCTTTGCATCACTTCACATGTTTCTTTCTCTACAAGATTGCTCTTTTATTACTTGACTAGTTTCAAGATTGCTCTTTTATGACTTGAATTAGTTTCAAGATTGTGTTATTGTGTTTTGTGAGTTGTATTGTGGTAGATATTGCATATAGGACTTTGTTTGTCTATTTTGTTATGTTATATGCATGCCACTTAGTAAAATGATATCTAGGAATGTCTAACATGTTCATCCTTGCCTAGATAAGCTAAAATGTCTAACCTTGCATTTTGAGCATCTTGAATATTGCACATATTCACACTAGGTTGTTTTATCTCTTCAATTAGAGTCAAGTCTTGTATTTACCTTTTGGTAGTTTGCAAGCATGAACTAGATTCTCTTCTAAAGGCCTGTGGGTAGCAAAGACGGATTAGTAATCTTAGGGGTGAAGTGGTCAACCTAGATTGTAATCGTATTTGCAAGTAGTGGATTGAGGTTCTAGTGTGGCGCACAAAACAGCCCGTGGTTTTTCCCCGTGTGGGTTTCCACGTAAAAATCATGTGTTATTTACTTTCCGCATTCTCTACACTTGATCTTATTTGTTGACTAGTTGGGGTTGTGTTTGTAATCTTGATTAATCTCGAAAATTGGTAAAAAGGGATTAAAATCTATTCACCCCCCTCTAGATATTATTAGGACTCGTTATATTTATTTTCAATTGGTATCAGAGCGGGTTCCTTAACATAATTAGGAGATCCCTTGCTCTTGTTTGAGTCCCTTGCATTTGTTTGCATTTTCTTTTTTTTGCTTGTTTGTGTGCATTCATATCATTCTCACCCAAACACTATGAGTGGAAATGGTATTGGAGGCGAGGGTGCCTCTAGCACAAGACCTCCCTTGCTCACCGGAGTCAATTAAGCATCATGGAAGGGCAAAATGGAAGCATATGTGTGCCAAATTCATGATCGGGCATGGATGACGATTGAAGATGGGTACACGCCACCTATGATGACTCTTACGGGAGGCGGAGAGGAAGTTCCCAAGCCGAAGGTACAATGGACCCCCCAAGAGTTTGAGGCTTCGAAATGGAACAACAAAGCCATGCATGCAATTCTATGTGCCATGGATTACAACCAATACAAACTCATCCAAACTACAAGGATAGCAAAGGAAGCTTGGGATATATTGGAGACGGCTCATGAAGGAACCGAGGTGGTAAAGGACTCCAAGCTTCAAGTTCTCCAAACACAATTTGAGACCATAAGGATGGATGAGGATGAGTGCTTCAATGACTTCCAAGTGAAGCTTATGGATATAGTGAACCAAAGTCACCAACTTGGTGATCCCTACTCGGATAGAAGAATCAAGCAAAAGATCATGAGGTCGCTTCCCGAGAGGTTTGAATCTAAGGTGACGGCGTTGGAAGAGAATAGTGATTACTCAAAGATGAAGCCAAGTGAAGTTATAGGAAGGCTTTTGGCCTACGAATCTAGGAAGGGTCCTACATCTACACCTCCAAAGAAGCAAAAGAGTCTTGCCTTGAAAAGTATCAAGGTAGAAAAGGATGAAGAAGACTCGGATGAAGAAATTGCTTTAATGGCAAAGAAGTTCAAGCAATTTATGAGGTTTGAAAAGAAAGGGTTTGGCTCCAAGGGAAAGTTTGTGAAGAAGAAGGCTCCCTTCAAGAAATTGGAGCAAACTCAAGAGAAGGACCACAAGAAGGGTGTCCAATGCTATGAGTGTAGTGGCTTTGGACACATTGCTCCCAAATGTGCTAACTTGAAGAAGAAGAGAGGAAAAGCCATGGCGGTGACATGGAGTGATAGTGATGACCTAGAAGAGGAAGATAAGTCCTCGGATGATGATGAAGACCAAGTTGCCAACTTCATTGCTTTCTCATCTTCTCACAATAGCAATGAGGTTGTGAGTGACAAAAAAGAAGAAGAGGACAAGCAAGAAGAAAGTGACTCAAATTGTGAAAGCAACTCTTCTAGCTCAAATTTTGAGTTTGATGAAGAAATGGACTATGATGACTTCATGAGATTCTTTCATAATTCAAGATCAAAGAAGAAGAAGGAAATTCAAAAGTTGAAAGAGGAGAAGCTTGAATTGACTTCCAAGGTAACTCATTTGAGCAAGGAAATGAGTAAAGCTAAAGAGATAGAAGAAGGTTTAAAGATGGAGCTAGTCTTGGCTAAGAAGAATGAAGAAAGCTTGAGGAAAGAGCTCATGGAAGCAAGAGGGTTGATGGCTAAGATGACTTCCGAAACCGAGAAGCTTGACAAAATGCTTTCTTGTGGGAAGAGTCCTTGTGACAAAAAGGGTTTAGGATATGTGGAAGAAGTGGAAGCCACACCTTTGAAGAAGACAACTTTTGTTAAGAGCAAAGAAGTTGAAAGTGCTCAAACCCCACAACATTCAACTAAGTGGGTTGAAGTTGGTGAATCCTCCAAGCAAGCACAAGCAAGGATTCCAACAAGAGCTCCACCACAAGCTAGAGCTCCTCAAGCTAGACCCCCACAACCAAGATCTCCACAAGCAAGAGCTCCACCACAACCAAGACCTCCACAACAAAGGATCCCACAAGCTCAACATGGGGTCTTTCATGCTCAACCTAGGAGACATGTCAACCTTACTCAACAACAAAGGAGAGAGTTGCCTCAACACCCAAGAGCAACTCAAAATAGAAGGAGGCCACAAATGCTTGCACAAGGCTATGGTATGAATCCCTATTTCTCTCATACTTGCCATTTTTGTGGAATTGAAGGCCACATTAGGCCTAATTGTTTTAAGTATATTAAATTTTGTAGAAGAGAAAGCATGATTGAGAAAAATATGCTTAGAAGAGCCACAATGCATGCTCCTAGGAAATTTAGAGATAATGGACCCATGGCTCCTAGGAATAACTATGTTTCACCTAGGTTGAATAGAAATGATGAATACTATTGCTATGTGGCCCAAGTTGCCTTGAAAGCCAATGCCTCTAACACTTGGTACCTTGATAGTGGGTGTTCTAGGCACATGATCGGAAACAAGAGTTTCTTCAAAACTCTTGTAATGGAGGATGATGGATTCGTCACCTTTGGTGATGGGTCTAAGAAAAAAGTTATAGGGAAAGGTAATATATCTATTCCCGGTTTGCCCTCCTTGCCCAATGCTCTTTATGTAGATGGCTTGCAAGCCAATCTTATTAGCATATCACACTTGAGTGATGAAGGGCTTTCGGTTATGTTTGGCAAAATTGATTGCTCTATTCTTAAAGAAAATGGGCAAGATTTGTTGAAAGGCAAGAGATCAAGTGACAATTGTTATTGTCTTGAGTCAAATCTCATCTCTTGTAACTTGTCCACTAGTGAGCAAGTTGAAGTGTGGCACCAAAGACTTGGCCATATGAACTGTAGGGACTTGAAAGTCCTTGATAGATTGAATGTTGTTAGAGGCCTTCCCAAGCTTGGGAAAAAGTTTGAGGGTGTTTGTGGACCTTGCCAACAAGGCAAGCAAACCAAGAGTGTCCACAAGAAAGGCAAATACCTTTCCACCAAAGAACCATTGGAGCTTCTCCATATGGACCTTATGGGTCCCATTCAAACCGAAAGCTTAGGTGGTAGAAGGTACATTCTTGTGGTTGTTGATGACTTCTCTAGGTTTACATGGACTTACTTCTTGAGGGAAAAGTCCGAAGCCTTTGAGAAATTTAAAATGCTCTGTGTCAAAATTCAAAATGAGAAAACTTCTCACATTAAAAGCATTAAGAAAATTAGAAGTGATCATGGGAAAGAGTTTGAAAATGCTAGCTTTGAGAATTTTTGCAATAGCTTAGGCATTTCCCATGAATTTTCGGCCCCTAGGACTCCTCAACAAAATGGAGTTGTTGAGAGGAAGAATAGAGTCCTTCAAGAGATGGCCCATGTGATGTTGCTTAGCAACAAAGTCCCTAGAAATCTTTGGGCCGAAGCCATTAATACGGCTTGCTACATAGGGAATAGAGTATTCCTTAGGCCCGGGACTAAACAAACATCCTATGAGTTATGGAAGGGTAGAAAACCCAATGTGAGCTATTTCCATATCTTTGGAAGTAAGTGCTATATACTTAATGACCGTGATCAACTTGGCAAGTTTGATGCTAAGAGTGATGAGGGTATTTTTATTGGATATGCTCTTAATAGCAAGGCTTATAGAGTTTTTAATCTTAAGACTCGAAGTGTGATGGAATCATCAAATGTGGTCTTTGATGATTGTAGGCCAAAACATAATGACCATGAGGAGGATGTTTGTGAGTTAGATGACCTTCCTTTGAAGGAAAGTGGTGAGACTTCAAGTGGTGTGAAGTCAAACCAAGATGAAGAGAATGATTTGCCTCTAAATAGAGTTCCTCCATTGGACTCTAATGAACCCGCTCCTTGGGTTAGGAAACTCCATGATAAAGATGATATCATTGGAGAAGTTAGAGAGGGTGTTAGGACTAGACGTCAAATAGCTAATCAAATTAGCTACACTTGTTACACCTCTCAAATAGAACCCAAAAAGGTGGATGAGGCCTTGAATGATGAATATTGGGTTCTTGCCATGCAAGAAGAGCTAAACCAATTTGAGAGAAATGAGGTTTGGACTCTTGTTCTTAGACCTAAAAACACCAATGTCATAGGCACTAAATGGGTGTTTAGGAACAAATCCGATGAGGATGGCAACATTGTGCGAAACAAGGCAAGGCTTGTTGCACAAGGGTACTCTCAAATTGAGGGTATTGACTTTGAGGAGACTTTTGCTCCTGTTGCCCGCTTAGAGTCTATTAGGCTTCTCTTGTCCATTTCTTGTGTGTACAAGTTCAAATTACACCAAATGGATGTCAAGAGTGCCTTCCTCAATGGCTTCTTGCATGAGGAAGTGTTTTTTGAGCAACCCAAGGGGTTTGTGGATCCACACCACCCCTTTCATGTCTATCGCCTCAAGAAGGCCTTATACGGGTTGAAACAAGCACCGAGGGCTTGGTATGAGCGCCTCACTCTCTACCTTGTTGACAATGGCTACTCTAGGGGTAGTGTTGACAAGACCTTGTTCATCAAGTGCACTAAAGATGAGCTATTCATAGCTCAAATTTATGTTGATGACATTGTTTTTGGTTCCACTAACAACTTGAAAGTTCAACAATTTGTTGATGTCATGTCTCATGAGTTTGAGATGAGCATGGTTGGTGAACTAAATTACTTCCTAGGCTTGCAAATTAAGCAAATGCATGATGGGATCTTCATATCCCAAGCTAAATATGCCAAGAGCCTAGTGAAGAAGTTTGGCCTTGAGAATGCCAAACATTGTGACACACCCATGAGCACCACCTTGAAACTAAGCAAAGATGCTAATGGAAAGGATGTGGAGCAAAGTCTATATCGTGGCATGATAGGAAGCTTGCTTTACTTGACCGCAAGTAGGCCCGATATAGCATTTAGTGTGGGTGTATGTGCTAGATACCAAGCTAGTCCCAAGGAATCTCACCTTGTTGCGGTAAAGAGGATCATTCGGTTTGTGAATGGTACCTCAAACCATGGGATTTGGTACTCCTTTGACACTAATCCTAGTCTTGTTGGATTTAGTGATGCCGATTGGGCGGGAAATTGTGATGATAGGAAAAGTACATCGGGCGGTTGCTTTTTCCTAGGAAACAATTTGGTTTCTTGGTTTTGTAAGAAACAAAACTCAATTTCTCTCTCCACGGCCGAGGCGGAATACATTGCCGCCGGTAGTGCTTGTACTCAATTGATATGGATGAAACAAATGCTAGCCGACTATGGCTTGGAGCAAGGTACTCTCACTTTATTTTGCGATAATATGAGTGCCATAAACATTTCAAAAAATCCCGTCCAACATTCTAGAACTAAGCACATTGACATAAGACATCACTTCATAAGAGAGCTAGTTGAGAGTAAAACCATTGCATTGGAACATGTGGGAACAAATGACCAACTAGCGGATTTGTTCACAAAGCCCTTAGACACTCTTAGATTTGGGAACCTTAGCAAGTCTATTGGGATTTGTCACTTGGGTTGAAGTGGTATGTCTTGACCCCATATGGGGAGCTCAAGCAAAGAGAGCAAAGTTGCATGAACATGCATTGTGCTACATTGAAATATTTTATGCCTCTTATTTAATTGCTTGAGATGATTGGTTGTACATGCTTATATGTATTTTTTTTTAATAAGTGTGATTTATTGACTTGCTTGCAAACCATGTCATATTTATGCTCAAACATGCATTTTTGGAATAGGAAATGTACTTTGGAAGTACTTGATGAATGACCTTTAATTGATTCCTATGACATGATGATTCTTTTTGTTGACATGCTTAAGTGAAAAGTATGATATGCTTAATTGCTTTATCTTGAATGGAAAATATGTGTGCAAAAGCAAACTTTGAGACTTCAATCAATAAGGATTTTTATATCCATAGTCTCTCCCTCTTTATTTGTAGAACATGGCTACTATCATACGGGAATCTCACCCGGAAAAATCAAATAAGGTGCAAAGTCGCCCATGTCTTGTTTTGCTTATAAAGTTGGATATAGTTGCTTGTTAAAATTTGAAATGTTTAAACTCTATATCCTTATCTTTTTCCATGCAAAGGGTGAAATTGGTTTGAATTCCTTTAGGAAACCCTTGTTGTTTGCTTTGCCAAATACCATTGCTTTTGTGCTTAAATGCAACATGTCTTGCATGCAAAGCATACTTGTCACACAATTTTCTTATAATAAAACTCCTTGAATCTCTCTTACTTAATTGAGTTGCATAAAATTGCTCATATGATTATGCATATGTTTTTGTGCTACAAGCTCTCATTGCTAAATGCTTCCTATTAGGGGAGACTCCCTTTGCCTATCTCATGACAAAAAGGGGGAGTAAGGTTGGGGAGAAATTTTATTTTTTTGGCATTGCATTTAGGGGGAGTTGAGAGTGAAAGAGTAACCCATGTTGGGAGTTAATGCATTTAGGGGGAGTTGCATTGCATTGCATGATTACATTAATTGATTGTATTTTTTTTCTTTGGCAATTGCAATTTCTTTTGTTCAAGCACCTCTCACACACTTGCTCTTGAAAGGTATATTTCTTATTGATTGTGTGTAGGTTGGAATTTTCTACAAGCTTGGAAATAACTTGAAGATGTTCAAGACTTAGACTAGGGCTTAATTGTAATGTAGAAATTTTTGTTGACCATCTTTTTTGTTTTTTGTGAGGTTGCTTGTGAGTGGTGATTTTGTCACGAAATAGCCAAAGGGGGAGATTGTAAGTGCCTCTCTTTTTAATTGGCTAATTTCGGTGACAAAATCACAATGGGGTTTAATCTTGTAAGGGTAGTTTAGAATTGAAGAAATTCTACTCAAATGCTTAAGGACCTCATTGTAGATTTCAAGAGCTTCATGGAAGGTAGCTACTTGATCTTGACTTCTTAATTTGAAGAGATTTAGGCTGCACACACTCACTTCTAATGGTTGCATATGTATGCTTTGCCTTTGTGTGTATTTTCTTCACATGTCACATTTCACTTGCACATTGTTCACAAAGGTCGCCATTTGTGTGGGTCGCCATTTGTTAGGTCGCCATGGCGACAGAATGTTTTTTTATTTGAAAAAGCATCAGGTGTGAGGTCGCCATGAAAGGTCGCCATGAGACAAATGGCGACATAGAAGGTTTTGTGTGTGTTGCGTCAGAGGTCGCCATTTGCACAAACAGCGACCAAATAGCGACCTAGAAGAAATGCTGAGGTCGCCACTTGGTCACCATTTGCACAAACAGCGACCTCAAATGGCGACCTCTGATGTTTGTCCATAAAACGACATCATTTTGATTGCATCTCTTTATATATGTTGCCTTGTCTTCTAAAACACTTTGAAGAGCAAAAATTACATCTTTTTGAGAGCTTCTAAGTTGCTTCTAAGCTAAGGTATCAAGAACACTCTTTTATCACTCCAAACATCAAAACCCATCATTCTTGTATGCTTCATTCACCATCTAGCATGTTCTAGTTTGATTCTCATAGGGTTTTCATACTTGCTCACATGACTTGTAGTTAGAATATCTTTGCATCACTTCACATGTTTCTTTCTCTACAAGATTGCTCTTTTATTACTTGACCAGTTTCAAGATTGCTCTTTTATGACTTGAATTAGTTTCAAGATTGTGTTATTGTGTTTTGTGAGTTGTATTGTGGTAGATATTGCATATAGGACTTTGTTTGTCTATTTTGTTATGTTATATGCATGCCACTTAGTAAAATGATATCTAGGAATGTCTAACATGTTCATCCTTGCCTAGATAAGCTAAAATGTCTAACCTTGCATTTTGAGCATCTTGAATATTGCACATATTCACACTAGGTTGTTTTATCTCTTCAATTAGAGTCAAGTCTTGTATTTACCTTTTGGTAGTTTGCAAGCATGAACTAGATTCACTTCTAAAGGCCTGTGGGTAGCAAAGACGGATTAGTAATCTTAGGGGTGAAGCGGTCAACCTAGATTGTAATCGTATTTGCAAGTAGTGGATTGAGGTTCTAGTGTGGCGCACAAAACAGCCCGTGGTTTTTCCCCGTGTGGGTTTCCACGTAAAAATCATGTGTTATTTACTTTCCGCATTCTCTACACTTGATCTTATTTGTTGACTAGTTGGGGTTGTGTTTGTAATCTTGATTAATCTCGAAAATTGGTAAAAAGGGATTAAAATCTATTCACCCCCCCGTCTAGATATTATTAGGACTCGTTATATTTATTTTCACTTATTTCATGAACAAGTTCAACGTAGGTTGAACGAGTTTAACGTTAATCCTAATGTTAAACTTATTCAATGAATAAGTCAATGTAGATCTTCATAAAAATTATTTTTTAAAAAAATAATTTATGAAATTTATGAAAAGTCTTCATGAACAAGTTAAACATAGATTGAACGAGTTTAACGTTCATCCTAATGTTAACCTTGTTCCAAGAACAAGTCAACATAAACCTTACTTCATGAACAAGTTCAACATTGGTTGAATGAGTTTAACATTAATCCTAATGTTAATCTTATTCGAAGAACAAATCAACGTAAATCTTCATAAAAATTATTTTTTATAAAATTTTTTATGAAGTTTATGAAAATTCTTCTTGAACAAGTTCAATGTAGGTTAAAAGAGTTTAACGTTCATCCTAACGTTAAACTTGGTTGGTGAACAAGTCAACGTAAACCTTCCTTCATGATCATGTTCAACGTAGGTTGAACGAGTTTAACGTTAATCCTAACGTTAAACTTGTTCGATGAAAAAGTCAACGTAAATCTTTAAAAAAATTATTTTTTAAATTATTTTTATGGAATTTATAAAAATTCTTCATGAACAAATTCAACATAGGTTGAACAAGTTTAATGTTTATACTAACATTAAACTTGTTCCGCGAACAAGTCAACGTAAACCTTCCTTCATGAACAAGTTCAATGTAGGTTGAACGAGTTTAACGTTAAACCTAACGTTAAACTTGTTCAGTGAACAAGTCAACGTAAATCTTTATAAAAATTATTTTTTATAAAAAAATTTATGAAATTTATGAAAATTCTACATGAACAAGTTCAACTTAGGTTGAACAAGTTTAACGTTCATCCTAACGTTAAACTTGTTCCGTGAACAAGTCAACGTAAACCTTCTTTCATGGACAAGTTCGACGTAGGTTGAACGATTTTAACATTAATCCTAACGTTAAACTTGTTCCGTGAACAAGTCAACATAAATCTTTATAAAAATTATTTTTTATAAAAAATTAATGAAATTTATGAAAGTTATTCGCGAACAAGTACAACGTAGGTTGAACGAGTTTAACGTTCATTCTAATGTTAAACTTGTTCCGTGAACAAGTCAACGTATACCTTCCTTCATGAACGAGTTCAACGTAGATTGAACGAGTTTAACGTTAAACTTGTTCAATGAACAAGTAAACATAACTCTTCATAAACTTATTTTTTTTATAAAAAAAAAAAAATGTAATTTATGAAAATTCATCATGAACAAGTTAAATGTAGGTTGAACAAGTTTAACGCTCATCCTATAGTTAAATTTGATCCTCGAAAAAGTCAACGTAAACCTTCCTTCATGAACAAGCTCAACATAGGTTGAACGATTTTAACATTAATCATAATGTTAAACTTATTCGATGAACAAGTCAACGTAAATCTTCATAAAAATTATTTTTTATAAATTTTTTTTATGAAATTTATGAAAATTCTTTATGAACAAGTTCAACGTAGGTTGAATGAGTTTAACGTTTATCCTTTTAAACTTGTTCCGTGAACTTATCAATGTAAACCTTCATTCAGGAACAAGTTCAACATAGGTTGAACGAGTTTAACGTTAATCCTAATGTTAAACTTATTCGATGAATAAGTCAACGTAAATCTTCATAAATTTTTTTTTTTATAAAAGAATTAATGAAATTTCTGAAAATTCTTTTTGAACAAGTTCAATGTAGGTTGAACGAGTTTAACGTTCATCCTAACATTAAACTTGCTCCATGAACAAGTCAATGTAAACCTTGCTTCATGAAAAAGTTCAACATAGGTTGAACGAGTTTAACGTTAATCCTAATGTAAAACTTATGAAATGAACAAGTTAACGTAAATCTTCAAAAAAGTTTTTTTTTTATAAAAAAAAATTATGAAATTTATGAAAATTCTTCATGAACAAGTTCAACGTATGTTGAACGAGTTTAATGTTCATCCTAGCGTTAAACTTGTTCCAATTACAAGTCAACGTAAACCTTCCTTCATGAACAAGTTCAACATAGGTTGAACGAGTTTAACATTGATCCTAATGTTAAACTTATTCGATGAACAAATCAACGTAAATCTTCATAAAAATTATTTTTTATAAAAACATTTATGAAATTTATGAAAATATTTTTTCAACAAGTTCAACGTAGTTTGAAAGAGTTTAATGTTCATCCTAACGTTAAATTTGTTCCATGAACAAATCAACGTAAACCTTCCTTCATGAACAATTGAACGAGTTTAACATTAATGCTAATGTTAAACTTATTCGATGAACAATTCAACGAAAATCTTCACAAAAATTATTTCTTATAAAAAAATTTTATGAAATTTATAAAAAAATTTCATGAACAAGTTCAACTTAGGTTGAACGTGTTTAACATTAATCTTAACGTTAAACTTGTTTCGTGAATAAGTCAACGTAAATCTTTATAAAAATTATATTTTTTATAAAAATATTAATGAAATTTATTAAAATTCTTCATGAACAAGTTCAACATAGGTTGAACGAGTTTAATGTTAATCATAACGTTAAACTTATTCGATGAACAAGTCAACGTAAATTTTCATAAAAATTATGAAATTTATGAAAATTCTTTATGAACAAGTTCAACGTAGATTGAACGAGTTTAACGTTCATCCTAACGTTAATCTTGTTACGTTAAACTTGTTTTGTAAGCTTGTCAACGTAAACCTTCCTTCACGATCAAGTTTAACGTTCATCCTAACGTTAAACTTGATCCGCGAAAAAGTCAACGTAGACCTTCCTTCATGAACAAGTTCAACAAAGGTTTAACGAGTTTAACGTTAATCTTAATGTTAAACTTATTCGATGAAGAAGACAATGTAAATCTTCATAAAAATTTTATGAAATTTGTGAAAAAATTTCATGAACAAGTTCAACGTAGGTTGAATGAGTTTAACGTTTATCCTAACATTAAACTTGTTCTGTGAACAAGTCAACTTAAACCTTCCTTCATGAACAAGTTCAACATAGGTTGAACGAGTTTAACGTTAATCCTAATGTTAAATTTATTCGATGAATAAGTCAACGTAAATATTCATAAAAATTATTTTTTATAAAAGAATTAATAAAATTTTTGAAAATTCTTCATGAACAAGTTCAACGTAGGTTGAACGAGTTTAACGTTCATCATAACATTAAACTTTTTCCGTGAACAAGTCAATGTAAACCTTCCTTCATGAACAAGTTCAACATAGGTTGAACGAGTTTAACATTAATCCTAATGTTAAACTTATTCTATGAACAAGTCAACGTAAATCTTCATAAAAATTATTGTTTATAAAAAAATTAATGAAATTTATGAAAACTCTTCATGAACAAGTTCAACATAGGTTTAACGAGTTTAACGTTAATCCTAATGTTAAACTTGTTTCACGAATAAGTCAACGTAAACATTCATTCATGAACAAGTTCAACGTAGATTGAACGAGTTCAACATTAATCCTAACGTTAAACTTGTTCCATGAAGAAGTCAACGTAAATCTTTATAAAAATTATTTTTTAAAAAAATTAATGAAATTTATGAAAATTCTTCATGAATAAGTTCAATGTAGATTGAACGAGTTAAACGTTCATCCTAACGTTAAACTTGTAACGTTTAACTCGTTCTGTGAAAAATTCAACGTAAACCTTCCTTCACGATCAAGTTTAACGTAGGTTGAACGAGTTTAACATTCTTCCTAACGTTAAACTTTTTCCGCGAACAAGTCAACATAATTCTTATTTCATAAACAAGTTCAACGTAGGTTGACCGAATTTAACGTTATTCCTAATCTTAAACTTATTCGATGAATAAGTCAATGTAAATCTTCATAAAAATTATTTTTTACAAAAAAATTTACGAAATTTATGAAAAGTCTTCATGAACAAGTTCAACGTAGGTTAAACGAGTTTAATGTTCATCATAACGTTAAACTTGTTACATGAACAAGTCAATGTAAACCTTACTTCATGAACAAGTTCAACATTGGTTGAACGAGTTTAACATTAATTCTAATGTTAATCTTATTCGATGAACAAATCAACATAAATATTTATAAAAATTATTTTTTATAAAAAAATTTATGAAATTTATGAAAATTCTTCTTGAATAAGTTCAACGTAGGTTAAAAGAGTTTAACGTTCATCCTAACGTTAAACTTGTTTGGTGAACAAGTCAACGTTAAACTTGTTCCATGAACAAGTCAACGTTAAACTTGTTCCATGAACAAGTCAACGTAAACCTTCCTTCATGATCAAGTTCAACGTAGGTTGAACGAGTTTAACATTAATCCTAATGTTAAACTTGTTCGATGAACAAGTCAACGTAAATCTTCAAAAAAATTATTTTTATGAAATTTATGAAAATTCTTCATGAACAAGTTCAACGTAGATTGAACGAGTTTAACGTTCATCCTAACGTTAAGCTTGTTCTGCGAACAAGTCAACGTAAACCTTCCTTCATGAACAAGTTCAATGTAGGCTGAACGAGTTTAACGTTAATCCTAACGTTAAACTAGTTCCGTGAACAAGTCCATGTAAATCATTATAAAAATTATTTTTTATAAAAAAATTAATGAAATTTATGAAAATTCTTCATGAACAAGTTCACGTAAGTTGAACGAGTTTAACGTTCATCCTAACGTTAAACTTATTCCGTGAACAAGTCAACGTAAACCTTTTTTCATGAACATGTTCAACGTAGGTTAAATGAGTTTAACATTATTCCTAACGTTAAACTTGTTCCGTGAACAAGTCAACGTAAATCTTTATAAAAATTATTGTTTACGAAAAAAGTTTATGAAATTTATGAAAGTTATTGACGAACAAGTACAACGCAGGTTGAACGAGTTTAACGTTCATCCTAATGTTAAACTTGTTTCGTGAACAAGTCAACGTATACCTTCCTTCATGAACAAGTTCAACATAGGTTGAACGAGTTTAACGTTAAACTTGTTCAATGAACAAGTCAACATAACTCTTCATAAACTTATTTTTAAAAAAAAATTAATGAAATTTATGAAAATTCTTCATGAACAAGTTCAACGTAGGTTGAACAAGTTTAACGTTCATCCTAACGTTAAACTTGATCCGCGAAAAAGTCAACATAAACCTTCCTTCATGAACAAGTTCAACATAGGTTGAACGAGTTTAACGTTAATCCTAATTTTAAACTTATTTGATGAACAAGTCAACGTAAATCTTTATAAAAATTATTTTATATAAAATATTTTATGAAATTTATGAAAATTTTTCGTGAACAAGTTCAACGTAAATTGAATGATTTTAACGTTCATCCTAATATTAAACTTGTTCCGTGAACTTGTCAACGAAAACCTTCATTCAGAACAAGTTCAACATAGGTTGAACGAGTTTAACGTTAATTCTAATGTTAAACTTATTCGATGAATAAGTCAACGTAAATCTTCATAAAAATTATTTTTTATAAAAGAATTAAAGAAATTTGTGATAATTCTTCATGAACAAGTTCAACGTAGGTTGAACTAGTTTAACATTCATCCTAACCTTAAACTTGTTTCATGAACAAGTCAATGTAAACCTTCCTTCACGATCAAGTTCAACGTAGGTTGAACGAGTTTAACGTTAATCCTAACGTTAAACTTGTTCGATGAGCAAGTCAATGTAAATCTTCGTAAAAATTATTTTTTTAAAAAAATTAAAGAAATTTGTGATAATTCTTCATGAACAAGTTCAATGTAGGTTGAACGAGTTTAACGTTCATCCTAACATTAAACTTGTTCCATGAACAAGTCAACGTAAACCTTCCTTCATGAACAAGTTCAACGTAGGTTGAACGAGTTTAACATTAATCCTAACGTGAAACTTGTTTTGTGAATAAGTCAACGTAAATCTTTATAACAATTATTTTTTTATAAAAACATTAATAAAATTTATGAAAATTCTTCATAAACAAGTTAAGCGTAGGTTGAACGAGTTTAGCGTTCATCCTAACTTTAAACTTATTCCGTGAACAAGTCAACGTAAACCTTCCTTTATGAACAAGGTCAATATAGGTTGAACGAGTTTAACGCTAATCATTCGATGAACAAGTCAACGTAAATTTTCATAAAAATTATTTTTTGAAATTTATGAAAATTCTTCCTGAACAAGTTCAACGTAGGTTGAACGAGTTTAAAGTTCATCCTAACGTTAAACTTGTTCTCTGAGCTTGTCAACGTAAACCTTCCTTCACGATCATGTTCAACGTAGGTTGAACGAGTTTAACGTTAGACGTTAATCCTAACATTAAACTTGTTCAATGAACAAGTCAATATAAATCTTCATAAAAATTATTTTTTAAAAAAAATTAATGAAATTTATGAAAATTCTTCATGAACAAGTTCAACGTAGGTTGAACTAGTTTAACATTCATCTTAACCTTAAACTTGTTTCGTGAACAAGTCAATGTAAACCTTCCTTCACGATCAAGTTCAACGTAGGTTGAACGAGTTTAACGTTAATCCTAACGTTAAACTTGTTCGATGAGCAAGTCAATGTAAATCTTCGTAAAAATTATTTTTTAAAAAAAATTAAAGAAATTTGTGATAATTCTTCATGAACAAGTTCAATGTAGGTTGAACGAGTTTAACGTTCATCCTAACATTAAACTTATTTCGTGAACAAGGCAACGCAAACCTTCCTTCATGAACAAGTTCAACATTGGTTGAACGAGTTTAACATTAATCCTAACATTAAACTTGTTTCGTGAACAAGTCAATGTAAATCTTTATAAAAATTATTTTCTTAAAAAAATTAATGAAATTTATGAAAATTCTTTATGAACAAGTTCAGTGTAGGTTGAACGAGTTTAATGTTCATCCTAACGTTAAACTTGTTCCGTGAACAAGTCAACGTAAACCTTCCTTCGTGAACAAGTTCAACGTAGGTTGAACGAGTTTAACGTTAAAGTTGTTCGATGAACAAGTCAACGTAAATCTTCATAAAAATTATTTTTTATAAAAAAATTAATGAAATTTACGAAAATTCTTTATAAACAAGTTCAATGTAGGTTGAACGAGTTTAACGTTTATCCTAACATTAAACTTGTTCTGGGAACAAGTTGTATCCTAAATCTTACAAAAAAAAAAAATTATAAAAAAATTAATGAAATTTATGTAAATTAAAAATTGTTTTAAAAAATCAAGTAAAATAAATTATAAATTGTTTAACATATAATTATCGCATTTACTTCCATGAGTTGTATAGTTAATTAACTATCACCAAAATTCCTAGCAGTATTAACAATAATATCACTACTAACTTGCCTAATAAAATTATGAGCATGTTTACACCACATTGATGCAACTTGGTACGATCAAAATACTCCAATAATACCCCCAAATGAATTAAAATTGTATGCTTTGCACATACAAATTCAACAATTAAGTCAAAGTTTAACCCCACTGAGCATGCAATAATAATTGTTAAAACATAATTAACTCTTACCATTCTGCTATACTTTTAAAAAAAATCAAAATGAATAACTTATCAAAATTATATAGTTATATAAACAATAATTCAAAACTTGTAGAATGATTAATGATGTCAAATAAAATGTTTAACCTTTATATTTTTGATATTCAAATAATTTATTTTGATTAATAAATATATATTTAATAATGTAAATTTCAGTTGTGAATTTGGTAACCATGTTATAATTTCTAAAATTTTGACTTGTAACCATTTTCACGGCCATAGTAATCACTCTCACAAATATGGTAACGATTTGTACAGAGTTAGTAACCATTTAATAATTTTTAAAATTTTGACATGTAACCATTTTCACGGTTTTGATAACCACATTCATGGCTCCGTAACCATTGTTACAACTTTGGTAACAATTGTTTTATTTCTATACTTTTCACTTGTAATTTTCACTTGTAACAATTCATAAATATACTTGACTTATAAACTTATTGCAAATAGTGTGTTCAATGAATTAATAGGAAATTTAGTAAATATTTAATAATATATATCAATAATTAATTTGTAAAACATAAATACATAATAGTAAATTTCCAAACGCACAACCGAAAACAATAAAACTATGCACAAAGATCATCTACACTCTTACTCTATAAAAAAAAAATACATAAATAAAAATTATACCAAAATAGTAATTCAAAATAAACAAATATGTCCATAAAGTAATAAAACAGTACTATAGTAGCAATACTTAAAAAGCGAAAGTAGTTTAAAGATAAAAGTCTAACAGAAGCAAATAAAAGAAAACAAAGCAAAAGTGAGTGAGTGGCGACTATGGTCCCTGATGCAGAAAATTAGGGTCATGAACTAGCATGTTTGGGTCTGGTGGTGCTTTTTGTGAACTGGTCCTTGGCCCTTTGGGTGGTGGTTACTGTGAAATGGTCCCTGACCCTGTGGAAGAACGCCTATTTTCCTTTCGGTACATTAATGGGATCTCGAAGCCATGACTGACCAAACCCCTTTGGAAAGCATCCAACATCTGATTTATGTTTGAGAATTCAGCTATATAGGCTTGGTGGTTGGAGTTCATCTACTGGCCCATTAACTGAAGGTACTGGGTGTTGGCTTATAGTTGCAAACTCATACTCTGCATCATCTGAGCCATGGTGGGGTGCTAATTACCTATGCTCTCATTTGGATCACCCCTGAGGTTTTGGTCATTATAATCTTCGTCATCTGGATCATCTTCGATAAGGTCATCTTTATTGAAGCCCATGTCATCATCATCAAGCACATTAGCCCCGATTGGCCTAACCCTCCTACGTTTTGCAAGTTCATTGTATGTCTTCTTCCCTATGTCAGCTGTAGGAGTAATCATGTTGCCTTCTTCCTTATTCCATTCAATACTAGCCTCCTCCCAACAATGGGTGATAAGGTGGCAGCAGCCCTTTTGTCTTCGCACCCTTATGTATGCTCTGGACAATGATCTAGCCAATGTCCATTTGAAGCATGTTTCTTGCACAAAACAGATGGCGTACGAAGTCAAAACGTAGATCGGAGTGGTGGGTCTTTGGAGTCAATGAGTAGTCAAATAACATAATCTAGAAAGCCGCATCTAGCTTGAGTTGGTTGAGCAACAAAGGTTCGTGGTATTCATTCCAAAGTGGGCTTCCATCCATCCTTAAGTCTGCGGCCAAATATCCGTTGTATGGCTCGAAGAACTCATGATTCAGAACGCCGTCAACATAGTGGCTTATTTCTTGAGACGTCTGAAACCACTCGTTGATCCTAGTGGCTGTAATAAGGACCTCCCTTCCCCGAACTATCACGGGAATCCTTTGAGTGAAACGATGAGGGACCATGGCGTAGTAAAATTCTCTAACCAAATCCAGTGCTGCCATGTTAGGAGTCCTCACAAATCCAAACGAATACAATGCTTTGACAGCCACCGGAACGAAAGTGGAGCCAAAAACATTCACATTAATTCCCCTTTCCGGCCAGACCTTCCTGTTACCATACAATGCCTATCTTTTCGGGTTATCTGGGTCTAGGGGCGGTGAGACTATTTAACCATTTCCTTTCCCTGAGGGAGGAGGCAACGCGAAAGGATCCAAAGCTCTCGAGGATTCCCTTTTACTAAGCTTTCGCTTGATTTTCTTACCACCCGCCATTATCTTAATCAAACCGCACACCAAATATCACACCACACTTAAAGTCTAAGCACAAATGCCACACCACACTTAATCTAACATACGATCTTCAAAACAACAAAAATCAATCTTGCATTGATCCTCTAATCAAAACCCAAAGAACAATTTATCACAAAAAGCACTAGAAACTCAAAATAATCCTCAATATCCTCTATTATCCTTCTCAAGTGAAGCAAAACTACAATGTAGATAGATTTTGAACCAAGATGCTTCTTTTGAACATAAATGAAGAAGATTATGGGTAGGATTACCTTGGAGAGAGACTCTTATTTGCTGCAGCCGTGGAGAGAGCCTTTGTGGAGAGCAATTTTTGTTTTGCTTCATCTTCCACGACCTAGCCCTTTTCAGCCAGAAATTACGTCGAGGTGACCTTGGGGAGACCTTGGTGAGGTCGTCCCCAGGTCGCCCTTTCATAAATGACACCGTTCTACTTGGATGGATTTTTGCCTTATAAGGGCGACCTTGGGAAGAGCTGCGTGAGCTCGCCCTTGGGTCGCTAACCTCTCGGTTTATTGGAAGACTTTTTGTCTGATAAGGGCGACCTTAGGGAGATCTGAGTGAGATTGCCCTGGGATCACTATCGTCAAGGTTTCTTGGATGGATGTTGGACTAATAAGGGCGACCTTAGGGAGACCTTAAGCAGATCACCTTGGGGTCACTAACCTCTCGGTTTTTTGAATGGCTTTTTTCCTGATAAGGGCGGTCTTAGGGAGATCTAAGTGAGGTCTCCCTGGGGTCACTAACTTCTCGGTTTTAGCAATGGATGTTGTACTAATAAGGGCGACTTAGGTAGATCTGAGGCAGATCGCCTTGGGGTCGCTAACCTCTAGGGTTTTTGCTTGGTTGTTTGACTGGTAAGTGCGACCTTGGGACGAGTTGAGAGAGCTCGCCCTAAGGTCGCTATTAATCACACGTGTCCAATTTAATGTGGTCCACCAACCCAAATTTCTTGATATACACTCTGACAAACAAGTCACTTGCAACAAATCTCTTCTTTCTCCGACTCATTCTACTCACTCTACACACTCAAACTAAGGATTTTTCCACCAGATTTCTATGGACCTAAATGCCATTCTTCCAAACATGAAACCTTCAGCTAATGATTCCCAAATAGCTAACGTTTGAGCCGCCTTTGAACCTTCTCCAAGTAAGTGAAATTGATAAGTAATTGTTTAGTATTTCATAAGTAACTGTATCCTTGCATTATGTTCAGCAATTTGTTTATAGTATTGTATTGATTTTATCTGAATATATTTCCACTCAAAATATGGAATGTTCATGGCTTGTAGGTAGTAATATGGATATGAGTCATGGAACGTTTAGCAATGGAACTGGACATCTGGATTTGAACAATGAAGGACACTTAAAGTGGCATATGGCAGACCTAACACATACAGACAATGAGGAGTATAATCCAAATGACACTCACAACAACAATGAATGGTCATATCATGTGCCGTTTGCACACGGTAATGTTTCCATAGCCACAGGTTTGTCTGCTGATAATTTGATGCAACCACCGGATGATCTCTTACATAGTGAATTTATAAGTTTACAAGTCAGAGATATTATAGGGAAAGAGTTTATATTTGTTACTGATGCTGAGGAATTTTACAAGAAATATTCATTTAGTATGGGGTTCAGCATGCGTAAGGACAGGTTGTGTCAGGACACACATGGATTAATTATAATTCGTAGGTCGGTTTGTTCAAAAGAAGGGTATAGATAAAAATAAAATGTTGACAGAACCGATAGGGTACGTGAACCAAGAGGGTAGACTCGGGAAGGTTGTCAGGCATCATTGAAAATAAATTTGGACAGGGAGAAAATGTTATAGGTTGTTACATAGTTTGTCACTGAGCACAATCATAAGTTATCATCGGGAGATCACAGCCAATTCCTTCGTTCTCATAGAAATGTAAAAGATTGTGAAATAGCACAAGTGCAATCACTCAGATCAATTGGAATGAAAACTTCTCAAGTGATGGACCAACTTGTGGATCAAGCTGTTAGTTAAACGGTTGTTGGACACACCAGGAAAGACTTATAGAACCGGCTCAACGCCATACACTGGTTTGCTTCCTATAATTCCGATGCTGATTCAATTATCTATTACATTGAAAGTTCACAAATAAACACGGTGTGTATATAAATATTAATCTATAGGGAGGGTGAATAGATTTTAACTAATTTTCACCCAATTTTCGTTGAAGGTCAATATTACGAAAATACCCCTAATAGTCAATATAAAAACAACAAGTGTAATATGGTGCGAAATTATAAATGACACTTGATGTATACGTGGAAAACCCAACCACTGGGAAAAAACCACGGGCTGTTTAGTGCGCCACACTTGAACCTCGAAATCCACTAATTGAAATGAAGTTTACAACCTATGTAGACCTCGTCTAACACTCTAGTCTGTAACCCCCCACTTCTACCACGCGGGCCTTTAAAAGTGGCTCTAGTCCATATTGCTTGTGGCCTAAGCAACCTTAGCCAACAAGACTTAAATTCTCAATGAAGAGATAAAACAACCTATGTGTGAATATATGGAAATACTCAATACATGCATATAAGAGCTAGGCAACCCTATATGCTTATCTAGGATGATAATATGGCAACAAATGCAATCCTAGATATCAATTGCTAAATGACATGTCAAATAGCTTAGCTAACAATAGATTATAAAAACCTAGATAGCTATCACAATACAACACTCAATCATGTCATCACAAACAATCTCTTTTTTGAATATAAGATATTAATCTAAGATCATTCAAATAATAAAAGAGATGCCTTGATAAATAAAACACTAAATATCAATGATAAAAGTGAAGAGCATACCAAGGGAAGTGTGATGACCAATACTCACTCAAATAAGCAAACTAACTATGCTAGAAAATGCTTAGATGATCTTTGATGCATATGTGTATACTTTGAGTGTATAAAAATGAGTTCTTGATTTGATTTTCTCTCCAAAATCTCTCTTTCAAGTTTAGGGTTCTTTTGAGTCAGAGAACTGAGTTAGAGAAATGAGAAAGTGTGATATTTATAGGCATCAAGAACAGGGCAAGTGAAAAGACAATTTTGCCCTTGAAATCACCGATCGGCGGTTTCATTCTGCTGTCGTGGCCGCAGAATGTAACTGCCGAATTGAACCCGAGAAGCAGGGGAACATTCGGCGGTCAATCGAAACTGCCGATCAAAACCTAAAAAAGAAACCGACCTAAAATATCTAATTCGGCGGTTTCAATTCGGCGGCCAGGCCGCCGATTAAACCGCCGAACAGAACCCGAGAATAATAAATTCATCAGGTCTATTCGGCGGTTTCGATTCGGCGGCTTGACCGCCGATCGTAATTGCAGATTCAGTCCAGAGCTTTCTGGAATCAAACGGCGATTTCATTCGACGGTCATGGCCGCCGATCAAACCGCCGTTTCACCAATGATAGTGAAACCAAAGGAGAAACCAAGGGCATTCTCCGAAGGCGATCTTCGCGTAAAACCAAGCACATTATCGTGAGAGCGCGGACGTTTCCGAACATATTCGGGAAACGAATTACACGACGTAAAACACACAACAAGATATGACAAACAATGTGCTAGTGTGAAAAGTGACATTTGAAGAGAATGCACACTAAAGTAAAGCATACATATGCAAACATTACAAGTGAGTGTGTGCAACTAAATCTCTTCAATAAGAAAGTAAGCACAAGATATACCTTTGAGTGCTTGTCCATCTTGAGGTCTTGAGAAAGGTCATTGAGCATGAACACCTATCACTTAAGCTACCCTTTACAAACAACCCCAATATGTGGTTTGCACACGAAATAAGCCAATCAAAAACCGGGAATCCTTACATACATGATTGCAAAATTGGAAATGGATCCAGAATTCTTCTTTCAGTACACAATTCTTGAAGATGATAGCATGAGTAACTTATTTTAGACCGAAGCAATGTCACGATGTGACTACAGATACTTTGGTGATGTGATTTCATTCGACTCAACATACCAAACTAATTCTTATAGTTGGCCGCTTGTGATTTTTGTTGGTGTGAACAGTCATACGAAAATGATAATTTTTGGGTTCGGGTTGTTGGAGGATGAGACGGTCGATACTTACACTTGGATATTGCAGACATTCTTAGAAGCTATGCATGGTAATTGTTCAATTTCTGTAGTTATTGATGGTGATAAAGCTATGAGTAAAGCCATAAGTTTAGTAATGCCTTCCGCCGTACGCCGCCTTTGTCCTTGGCACCTTGAGCGAAATGTGTAGACGAACGTAGGTGATAGCGGGTTTACTCAAGCATTTACCCATTACATGTTGACCTACATGATGGAGTCAGAGTTCGAGACTCAATGGTTAAAGGCCATTAAGACGTTTGGTTTGCAACATAATGAATGGGTGAAAATAATGTATTGTAAACGGAAGCTATGGGCAGAAACCTTCTTATGAGGTACTTTCTTTAGTGGTTTGCGGAGCATATAACGGTCTGAGAGTATAAACTCTTTCTTTAATCGATTTTTACATAGAAGGCTAAAATTGTATGAATTCATGAGCCATATCGATAAAGCAATGTCGTGCTTACGAAACAAGGAGATGAATGATGATTTTAATAGCTGTAATGAGCTTCCAATCCTAGTAACACATCTGTTAACACTGGAAAAACATGCTACCGAAGTTTACACTCGAAACACATTTACTTGGGTGCGAGATGAAATCAAATCAGAGGCAAAACATAGCATAGTGAATTACGTTGCTGATATGGAGAGTGTGATGTATACATTTAAGAAGTTTGCTAGTGGTGATAAAACCTAGAATGTGAGGTACACAACATCTATAAACATGTTCCAATGCTCATGCAAAATGTTTGAGACAATAGGTATTCCTTGTTGTCATGCATTTAGTGTCATCAAAGCCATGAACCAACACCACATACTTGAGACACTCGTAATGTAGTTTGGACAATGAATGTGAAGGATGTCTCAGAAGTTGAATCGTCTTCTACCGCGACTACTCTAAACATAATGCAAATTGCCAGGTCTGTATCCTCTCATTGTTATTATAGCATACAAAGAACATATTTTAGTTATTGATGCTCGGTTACAAATTATTTATCAGTTCGTATCAATTATAGCTAGTACTATGATCGTGATTGAAATGTTGAGGCTTTTTTTTTCCAATTTTAGGTTGATGTAGATATGGGCCATTGAGTTCAAAGTGTAGCAAAATGAGCTATTATGCATTAATGTCAACTAAAGGTTACAAAGAAGCAAACGTAGAGATTGATAAGTTAACAATTCAAATGAATGGATTATTGCCATCATCAAGTACAGCAACAGAAGAAAATGTACATCGTTCAAGAACACAATCGAGTGTTCAAGTTAAAGATCTAGTTATAGCAACAACAAAGGGGTTGATGAGACAGAACAAAAAATCCAGTGGGAAGACACTTAAATGTGGGAACTGTGGATAGCCTGGGCACACAAAAAAGACATGTCATGCCCATGTTAAAAATAACATCAGTGCAATGTAAAGCAATGGAGTTGTGACAACGGGGTCCACATTACAACCAACCGCGTATGCAGACTTAGTGCAGTCTTGTGACTCTAAATATATTGTGGACAGTGACGGTCGTTGTCAACCATTTACTTTTCAAAATAGTGAAGATCCAATGGCTAAGTTTAGCAACCAGTTGAATGACAATGTTTTTTCCATGACAAGCTCAACACTTGATATGCACATGCAACAAAACCAATGGAGGAGGCCGCATAACTTCATGTGATATATTCGTGAGACAATTTGAATTTTGTCATGAGCTACGTTGTGTGACTCCTATAAATAGGCTAATTTGTGCTTCCAAAAATAGTCGATTTTGAAACTAATGGGTATTCCGTACCTTTTTTTCCATCCATAGTGGGTCTCAGCTAGTTTTCGTAGACTTTACAACCTTTTCCATAAAAGCCAAAGAATGGCTCCAGCTCCTATTGCTTTATTTCAAGTTTCTTGCTAAAGAAATGCTTGTCTCTTACCTTTCTATCTTTGCAAAAGGCCATTTAAGTGAAATGTGAAATCATAGTTTGTTAAGCCGGTTAGCTATAAAAGCCAGAATAAATTCAAAAACCAATAAAGCATAATATTGTCTATTTGTCTGATCTAGAAGGATTACTCAACACAATTTTTATTTTTTTTTTGTATGTGGAAGTTAAATAATTGTTTTCCGTTGAACAAACAAACCAATTCAAATTTCTGTCTTAAACACCTTATGCACATATCAATGCAGGAGAAGAAATTCTTGATGAGACAATGACCACTACCAACATTTCAGATTGCTTTCCTTGGTTTAAACTTTAAAGTGAGAGTAATTTAAACCAAAATTTGTAAAGTGTGCATGAAATTATGATTATTGCATGGCCATTTCAAGTCACCAGTAAACACAAAATGCAAAAAAAAAAAAAAAAAAAAAAAAAAAAAAAAAAAACCAACATAATATATCCGATAAAAAAAATAGACAATCATCTTTTGTGACAAAAAACAATGATCACTAACCAAAGGTCGCCAATGTTGACGTGTATATCCTGTTCCATATGTGGACAGATACCTCCTTGTCAAGATAAGAAGCTTTTGAGAAAGAACCTCCATGTAAAAGTCATTTTACCTTGCTTTTGAATTTCAAAAAGGAACAACTATAAAATAAAATGTTTGGTTGCTCTTGCAAAACTACAGTAAATTCATATAAAAGGCTTTCAATATTTAATCATAAGTAAAGACATGCAGCTAATAGTAGAAATGCTGATTTCATCCAAATTAACCCAACCTAGAATTGACAAGCATATATATATATATATATATATATACCTTTCGAAAGCTCTTTGAGCATCCAACCTCCAACTCCTGAGGTTCAGATGAGGTCGCCCTGGGCTTGCTATCAACTTGGTTGTTTGGATGGATTTTAGCCTGTTATGGGCGAGCTTAGGGCGACCTTGGTGAGATCGCCCTGGGGTTGCTATCGTCTCGGCTATTTGGATGGATTTTTGACTGATATGTGCAAGCTCGGGGCGACCTTGGTGAGCTCGCCCTGGGCTCGCTATCGTCTCAGATTTTTCGATAGATTTTTGTCTGTTATAGGCGAGCTCGGAGCGACCTTGGTGAGCTCGCTATTGTCTCGGATTTTTGGATATAGGCGAGCTCTGGGCGACCTTGGTGAGCTCTCTCTAGGCTCGCTATCGTCTCGGATTTTTGGATGGATTTTTGCTTCTTATGGGCAAGGTCAGGGCGACCTTGGTGAGGTCGCCCTGGCCTCGCTATCGTCTCAGTTTCTATTGGTTAAGGCTATCTTCGAAAACTCATTCATTTTCCAGACCATCACATTATCCATTGTAACATTTGTGCAATTCAGTTGGGTTATATTGCTATTATATCAGGAGTAACTTCAGTTAAATTGGGTTATATTGCTATTATATCAAGAGTAACTTGAGTTAAATTAGGTTAAATTTATATTTTTTCAAGGCTGACTTCAATTAGAACTTTGAGACACAGTGAAATTTATAAAAACTAAGCATAGACAAATGAAAGGATGTTGGAAAATAAGAACACCTGTTAACTTGCATTTATACTGAACCACTGCCATGTACACATAAGTTTATGATTATATTACACTTGAACTGAAAAAAGGAGGACTTACCCACCCTTTTGAAGGGTCTCTTACCAAGTGGCACATTTACAAACATAACAAAATTGTTTAAGATTTTTCAAGGGATACAACCAACAGATTAACATGCCATTTACAAAAAGAATACGAAAATCAAGCGATGCAACTTCACTTACAACATTCAATCCATGAGGGCCACCGTTTTACGTCTTAACTTCTTGATGGGTGCCGGTCTCATCGGGCACAACTTCATTATTGACCACTAATTTGTTATAGTGCTCTTGGGCATTATTCTTCAGGCTCAAAGGATTGCTTTTACCAGGGAAGAGTGTAAGGAAACGAGCCCAAAATAAATGTTGACACTCAGACTAGAACTATAAAAAAAAGTAACAAATGTCATGGATATGTAAACCCAAATATAGGGCAGTCGAAAAAATAGCTATCAGAATATTTTGGTTAACATGCCGATTTCATCTGAAGTGGTGTAGGGCAGTTGTCATCCATGAACACGCAAAGGAAAAGGCCACAATCATAGCCATTGGGTTGAGTGGGTGCTTCCGCATATGAGATACTGAATGCTATGAATGAGAATGTTGTTGGGAAGGTAACAACAATGTCATCAGCAAGGACAATGTCAAGCGATTGCACCTAAATGAAATTCAAAGTGTACATTAATGCATATCGTTATGAGAGTGGAAAAAATGGGGATCACTAAGGGGGTAAAACAACATGTGTTAGGGCCATACCAATTTACAAACTTGATTCAATCGCGTCAGATCTTCCTTCCAACGAGGTGGATTGGAGTCCCAAATTTGGCAGTCTCGTTTGTCAAGGTCAAATACCGCTAAATACCAATGGTTGCATAGATCATTGATAGGAATGTAAATATAATATATGCACGAAAATATTATTATAAGTATACATATTAGATAGTATTAACATGAAATAATAAAGGTGTACGAAAAAATAAACAGGGTAATCATGTGTTACCTTTTGACATTTACGAAGATCGGACATGTAAGACTCCCACAATTTTGAAAGAGATTTAGATAAAGAATATTGTTGCCCATCCGCACAAGTGAAACCAGTGTACTGCGTACGCAAAACGTGAGAAATATACTAGTTACATGTTCAATATCATAAATAATGGGAAACTATAAACATATAAGCAAATAAATGAATAGAAGTATACCGCATAGTTCGTAGGCAAGAACCAGCTAAGTTGTGACCTTTTTGACTTCAAAATCATTGTTTTGTACTCAGGAATAAGATTAGTAATCTAAAAAGGAAAATTGTGCATGAGTAATGGTACGTTATGAAGAATAAAACACAGTGAACTTTATACAATGTATACAAGCCATAGGTTATAAGCTGAAAAGATAATTAGCAATCAACCTCACTATAAAAAAACTTGGTAGGTTTTAATGTTCTGAAGCTTTTCCGGGTTACAAGTAAATGCCCAAGATCGACAATAACCTCACTGCAATTTTGAGAACAACAAGTATACGAAACTGGTAAACATCCAATAGTGGATATAACAACTCAGCATAATTGCACAATTTAGTGTAAGTTGAGGATTAAACTATACATAATGCATTATTAAGATGATGGTAGGTGTCATCTGAAAATCGTTAATGGGATGAAATTCTAAATAACAACTTTAAAATGACCAAGATCGAGATTGATCCGGGTTGGAGGGGTATCACGTAGTTTGATACCGACTATGTCCTTATCAATGCCAGTACAATATGGAATATATGAAATTAAACAAAAATAAGCTTTTATTGGTCGTCCCTTTGCATTACAAGTATATAGACCATGTACTTAGGGGGTACAATAATGTATGAAGATTGGTTAAGTAAGGGAGATGGTGGTGATGGCGAATCCGTGCCTGTCGATAAGTAGAACTTGAATGTGAGTTTCTGGAGAAGATTTTTGGTCCCCTTTTCCGATGAATAAGTAGTTATATATATAGGTCTGTTGCTTGCCATGTACTCCTATAATTTCGGTCTAGGGTTTGGCCAACGCAGGATCCTCTTCTTTTTAGGAAATAATCTTGGAGCTTTTATGTGTAGAATCTAGACTTTCCTTCCTAGAATGACTCTAACTGAGTTAACCTGCTCAAAATTGGACTCTATGGCGGAAAGGAATATATCTCCTCTGTATGGCAGTGTTTTAATGGGTCTTTTAATGGAGCTTTTAGTTTCTGATATGAGAATTTTGGCGCCTGTTATCTTTCTGCTTGGCGGGCTGGCTGTATCTGAAAGTGCAAGCCAGTAGGCATCTGGATGGTGGAATAGGGGATATCTGGCTGGTATTATATCAGGATACTTCCGTGGTACTCTATATCAGGGTGCTGCGGGGTCCATAGGAAGCCGTGTCGGGGTGCTGCGGGGTCCATAGGAAGCTCGGTCATAGCTGGGTTAGATCCCGCTGTGAGCTCTAGTGAGTAATCTGGCTCACGGTCATATTTTTGAGCTAAGATGCTGGCGGGGTCCTTGAGAAGCTGAGAAGAAGCCAGACTGGACCCCGCTGGAGGGGGTGTGTATTCGGACTAGTTGGAGTCCGCCTTTGTCGGGGTAGCAGGATGGTGTTTGTGCTCCTATATTCTCCTTGTGTTAAGGTGGAAAATTCTTCCTTGGTCATTCGCCAATTTTGGCAGTTAATAGAAGTCCCCCCTGACTTGGACACTGATACCTTGTCGGGGTCGGAGTCAGGATCTTGTCATTACTTGAAGGATTTTCTGCCTCATCTGCTTGCTTCCTTGTCTGACTAGGTTTCCACTTAGGAGGAGGAAATCTTTATTTTGTACGTTATAACTGGTTGCGTGTCGATCACAGATTGGGTTCCTCGTTTTCAAAAAGAGCCGTTTTGGCGCAATTAATGCGAAAAACGCCTCTACCCATTCTTCCGGTCACCGATTCCAATTTTCGGGTGTGTAACCGTCATCCCTCCTCTATAAATAGACCGGCTTTACTGGTGCTTCCTTTTTTACTTCTAATTTTCCAAACTTACGACTGAGAACAAACCCTTTCTGATTTGCTTTCTTTCTCCTTTACTTTCAATCTTCCAGAAATCCCTTTTTCTTTCTTCTTCTTTAATCTTCAAGAAATCGTTTTTCTCCTTCCTTCTCCTCAATGGCTTCTCCTTCACGAGTCCCAGCCTTTTAAGAAATTACTACCGAACAAAACCCTCCTGTGGTAACTTTCACCCATCCTGACCCCGCCTCACCGCCCCAGTCCGATAGCATCGACACCCTCTTCAACATGGAAAAAGGTGACATGGAGGAAGACTCTCTTACCTCAGAAAAGAGGAAACGGGGTCGAGAGGGGAGTGGTGCTGCTGATGATACCCCACTGGCTCAACGCCGTCATTCTACTCAAAACCCGCGAATCGGGTCGGGTTTTCGTAATAACCAAAAGACCCAGTCTTGATCAGTGATGAAGTGGGGGCCATAAAGTCTGGCAGTGGTGATTGAGGCAACGATGAGAGGGTTACTCTAGTCGGGGTCCAGGTCGGCTCATTCGCCATCTTTCATGACGGGAGAATAGTTCCTAATTCTGTCAGCACCCTGGATACCCTGGCCCAGTTGAGGGAGGAGTACAAGATTCCAGACAACATTACCCTCTCTCTTCCTCATCGGGGCTACGACGTCTATACCCCGCCTCACGATCGCCTGTTAATCCATAAGGCGGCCTTCGAATGTGGTGTTCGACTACCACTACATCCCACGCTCTGTCGGGCTCTTGTCACACTGGAGTTAGCCCCCCTTCAGATCTCGCCAGGGTTCTGGAAGCACCTGACGGGGTTCCTGGTGCTCTGGAAGGAGAAATGTGAGAAGGATCTTATCGAGCAGGAGCCGGGATTGGATGAACTCCGCTACCTCTTCAACATTGCTAGTATGGTGCCCCGAGGTCAATTTTACCTGAGGGCAAACAACAACATGAAATTTATTGTCCCAGGGGCAAACGTGAAGTATGCTGCGCCCTGGAAGGAAGAATGGCTCGTGGTGGAGGGCGAATGGGGGCGTACTGCCTTCATTGGGGGACATGAGTACCCCATCCCTACCCAGTTCACGGCGAGGGACAAGTGGGTGAAGGGGGTGCTAGCTCCCGAGTCCCGGGACATTCTAATAAGGATCATAAAGAAGGGGTACATCAACATGCAGTATCCCACTCTGGATCCCTTTGAAGGAGCTCGCTTGGAGTGGTACTTGAAGATATCCCTCGCTCTTCCTGGTAAGTTGACTGCATCTTGCTCTTCTACTTTTTCATTTACACATTCTCCTTCTTTTTCTCATTGAGCTTCTTCCCTTTTTGTAGTGTCTGCTGCCCCTATGACAGTGGGGTCTCCAACCTCCCCTGGAGCGGGGAATATGACTCTGACAGCTCATGTTTCTCCTGTCCCTTCTCTTACAATTGCTGCCAGGACCACGTCGGGGTCCATCCGAATGGGAACTGACCTCAACCCTCCTCCTGCTCCATCAAAGACAACTGCTCCCACTCCAGCGGGGTCTAGGGCCAGGACTCTAGCTCGCCTTCCTTCTACTCCTTCATCCCATTTGAAGATCACAGCAATGCTGGCCAGGGCAGCTAAGGCCCGAGGTTCTGGAGGGTCGGCACAGAAGAAGGCCACTCCTATACAAAAGACTGCTCCTGCTTCTCCTCCTCCTCCTCCTCCTCCTTCTCCTACTACAACTTTTCCTGAAGATCCCGTTAGAACCTTGGTGGAGGAGGCAGTTATCCACATCCCTGCCTCTGCTGCTGATGTGGCTTCTGGATCGGGGTCAAGGGATGCTACCTTTAACGAAGTGGTATCCCGATTTGCAGCTACATGCCCCGGTGGAAATCTGATGGATATGGCCAAGCTTCCTACCGACATCTTGGTCACCAAGGGGGCCTCGGTTCTGGCTGAGGTAACACTCTACTTTACAGTCTGCTATGAGGTGGCCACAGCTTTGCCTTCTCCTTTTGACCTTGAAGCAGCTTTGAACTGGGACTAGGAGCAGATAATGGCGAAGGCTACCCAGCTAGCTGGAGGGGATCAAGAAATAGAGGCCCCTTCACAAGAGGTAGCTCACCCGGGCCAAGAGGGAACTGCTCAAGATCCTCTTACCATTGAAGAACAAGTGGTGGATCCCGCACCTACATCAAGAGTAGTCCTGGTGGTGGAGGAGGAGGAGGAGGAGGAAGAGGAGGAGGAGGAGGAGGAGGCAGCTAGATCCGGGTTCCCAGTAATTGAAGGGACCCGGATTGAGTCTTCTGTTGTGGAGGAAGGCGCTGCCATTCAAGTTATAGAGGTTGAGGGGGCCCAAAATGACGCAGTAGCCATGGGCTTAGTAGAGGAGGCAGCCGGTCAAGAAGAGCATTTGGAGGAGAATGAGGGATGATCTGGGTCTTCCTGTTTGCTTTTTGCATATATCTTTTTTTGTAGCCCGAAATGGGAGTTGGGTGCCCCGCTTTATTTAATACAACAACTTTATTTATTCACTTCATACTGTGTCTTGCAAGAACTTCCCAAAGCATATGAACTTGTGAGTGACTAGTCCCCGAATAAGTAATTTGTACTAAGACAAAACAAAACGTAGGATTCTTGTATCTTGTAACCGTAGGAATCAGCGAGATCTGGCTTTGGTCATACCCTCCTTTGATCGGATTCTCATGAACATGTAACAGTATAAAGTGAAGAGCATCATGTTGAGGGAACCTGATACTTGCAACAATTTGACTTGAGGAAGATAAATTTCTAAGCCCCTTCTGACTATTGATCCTCTGTCGGGGTAAATTGATACTTAAAACAATCTGCCTTGATGAACTTTTAAGCCGCCTCTGATTGTTGATCCTCTGTCGGGGTAGGAAGTGAAGACATAAAGGACCAGGTATCCCGACGGGGATCCCGATCTTTACAATAAATCTGTCCTGGTAGGCAACTAAGGTCACTTTAGCACCAGGCTTCTTGGAGGAGGGTATTCCCCGACCAAGGCAGCAGGAGTGCCCTGAGGCTATTTCTTGGTCTTGAAATGGCGAAGTAAGGAACCAAGTACCCTAAGGCAACCCGATCTTACTGTAAGTTTGTCCTGGTAGGCAACTAAGGTCACTTTAGCACCAGGCTTCTTGGAGGAGGGTATTCCCCGACCAAGGCATCAGGAGCGCCCTGAGACTATTTCCTGGTCTTGAAATGGTGAAGTAAGGAACCAAGTACCCTGAGGCAGCCCGATCTTACTGTAAATCTGTCCTGGTAGGCAACTAAGGCCACTTTAGCACCAGGCTTCTTGGAGGAGGGTATTCCCCGACCAAGGCAGCAGGAGCGCCCTGAGGCTATTTCCTTGTCTTAAAATGGCGAAGTAAGGAACCAGGTACCCTGAGGCAGCCCGATCTTACTGTAAGTCTGTCCTGGTAGGCAACTAAGGTCACTTTAGCACCAGGCTTCTTGGAGGAGGGTATTCCCCGACCAAGGCAGCAGGAGCGCCCTAAGGCTATTTCCTGGTCTTGAAATGGTGAGTCAGTAATGGCAAAGTACAAATACTAATTAGGAGATACTAGAGAGTCAAGTAGGAGATTTTGAACATTGAACATTGAACATTGGAAAACCATACGGGAGAATAAACTGCTTTTATTGATTTTCTTTAATCAGTATAATATAAAATTAGGGGGAGCATTCTTGTTGAAATGATCTAAACTTCTAAGGGTAGAATTTCCTGAGGTGATCGGCATTCCAAGTGTAATCCACTGGGCAACCCTCCATGTCTTCCAACTTATAAGCTCCACCTTGGAGCAATGCCTTAATCAAGTATGGACCTTCCCAGTTTGGAGCTAGCACTACGTCAGACCTTCTTCGTGTGTTCTGAGGTACTTTCCTGAGAACTAAGTCTCCTTCTTTGAAACTCCGGATCCTCACCTTTTTGTTGAAGTGTCGGGCTATCTTGCTATGATATATAGCCACCTTCTCAGCGACCCTGATTTGTCTTTCCTCTAGTAAGTCCAAACTAGCTCTCAGTTTAGCCTCATTGTCTTCTGGTTCATAATTTTGGACCCGGAAAGATTTGAGTTTATGCTCAATGGGCAAGACCGCTTCTGTTCCGAATACTAGGGAGTAAGGAGTTTCCCCTATTGCGGTCCGCCTGGTTGTTCTATAAGCCCACAATACATTGGGTAACTCTGCAACCCATAACCCTTTCTTCTGCTAGAGCTTCTTCTTCAGGAGCTTTTTAATAGTCTTGTTGGTAGCTTCAACTAGCCAATTGGTCTGAGGATGATCCACTAATGCAAAACGAAGGTCAATGTTCCGGTCTTCGCAGAATCCCCTGAAGTTGGCATTATCGAATTGCTTTCCCAAATTAGTTATGATGGCCATCGGGGTGCCAAATCGGCAGACAATGTGTTCCTTGACAAAGTTGGTGGTTTTTTCTTCGGTTATCCGGGTGAGGGCCTTGACTTCTACCCAACGAGTAAAATAATCTATAGTCACTACTGCATGTTTGGCTTGGCCGGGTGTAGTGAGAAGTGGCCCGATCAAGTCTAGTCCCCAGATGGCAAAGGGGTAGGGAGTACTGATTGAGAAGAGTCTCTCTGGTGGGAGATGATGGAGGTTTGCTGTTTTCTGACAAGCCTCGCATCCCGATGTATAGTCGGCCAGTAGTAACCCATCCTGATTACCTGGTAAGCCAAAGTTTTCCCTGATACGTGGTTACCATAATCCCCTGAATGCGCCTCATTGAGCGCCCAGTGCGCATCGTCGGGATGGAGACATCTGAGTAGAGGGAGAGATTTCCCCTTACGGTATAGGTGCCCTTCTACCAAACAGTACCGGATAGCTATCCTCTTGAGCCGACGGGCTAGATCCGGATCTGCAGGGAGAATGTCATTTTGGAGATAGTCTGTTATTGGATCCATCCAACATGGGAGGCGGTTCACAGGAAGGACCTTTGCCTCTTTAGCTATGCTGGAGAAAGGAACTAATTGGAGGGGTACTCCTTTTGGTAGGACATGCCCTTCTCCTGTGGCAATCTTAGCTAAAACATCTGCACGATAGTTCTTTTCCCTGGGCACTTGCTTTATTCTTACACCCTTAAACTTTTTCATAGCCTCCTGAACTTTAGCCAAATAAGCCACCATGTTGTCACCTTTTGCTTGGTACAACCCTGTCACCTGATTGACCACTAACTGGGAGTCACTCTTGATTTGAAGGTACTCAGCCCCTAGAGCCCCTGCTACTTTCATCCCTGCTAGTAGAGCTTCGTATTCTGCTTCGTTGTTGGTGGCTCTGAATCCAAACCTGAAACAATGACTAACCTCGACTCTTGCGGGGTCGATCAGGGTGACCTCGGCTCCGCATCCTGCTTGGTTCGAAGCTCCATCCGTGTAAAGGATCCAAATCTTACTGTCTTCAGGCCATCCCGGATCGGTTTGATCCGGATCTGGGTTTATTGACTTGTCCGGGTTTGGAGTCGGGCTAAGTTCTACTATGAAGTCAGCCAGGGTTTGGGCTTTGATCGTGGTCCTTGCTTTGTACCTGGTGTCGAACTGGGTGAGGGCTCATAGAACCAACCTGCCCAACACATCTAGCCTCTGGAGGAATGGTCTCAATGGTTGATCTGTGACAACCACGATGGTATGAGCTTGGAAGTAAGGCCGGAGCTTTCTGGATGCGGTCACCAAAGCGTAGGCGAGCTTCTCTAGTAAAGTATAGTTTTTCTTAGACTTAGTAAAAGCCCGGCTCACATAGTAGATTGGTCTCTGCACCCCGTCACTGCATTCTTTTACCAAAGCTCCACTGGTAGCAATATCAGAAACTGCTAGGTAGAGTAGGAGCTCTTCACTCGGGGTCGGTTTGACTAGTAGTGGCGGGCTTGACAAGTATTTCTTTAGAGCTTGAAAAGCCTGCTCGCTCTGCTCATCCCACTTCATCTTTTTCCCCTTTTGATGACTTTGAAAAAAGGGAGACATTTATCTGTGGAGCGGGATATGAACCAGTTCAGGGCTGATACTCGTCCGGTTAATCCTTGAGCCTGCTTGAGAGTTGTAGGGGACTCGAGATCTAGAATGGCTCTGATCTTTTCAGGATTAGCCTCAATTCCCCTTTCATGCACCATGAATCCTAGGAATTTGCCTGCTGCTACACCGAATACACACTTAGCGGGGTTCAACCTCATCTGGTTCTGCCTTATTATCTAGAAAGTCTGGCGCAAGTCCCCTGTATGTTGTCCAGCTTCTAGAGATTTCGTGATCATGTCATCTATGTAAACCTCCATGGATCTTCCTATCTGCTCCTTGAACAGTTTGTTCACCATACGCTGGTAGGTGGCACCCGTTTTTTTGAGTCCGAATGGCATTACCTTATAACAACAGAGGCTTTGTCCGGTGATGAAGCTGGTCTTGTCCTGGTCTGAAGGATGTATCATGATTTGATTGTACCCCGAGAAAGCATCCATGAAGCTTAGGAGCTTGTTTCTTATAGTGGAGTCAATGAGCTGGTCTATTTTCCGCAAGTGGAAGCTATCCTTGGGACAAGCCCGGTTGAGATCGGTGTAATCCACACACATTCGCTACTTCCCGTTAGACTTGGTTACCATAACCACGTTGGCGATCCACTGGGGGTACCGGGATTCCCTGATGAATCCGGCCTTCAAGAGCTTGTCAACCTCTTCTTGGACCGCGACATTCCGTTTGGCATTGAAGTGTCTTCTTTTCTGCTTAACTGGCTTGAATGTCACATCTACGGCCAACCTGTGGGTAGCCAAGCTAAGAGGAATGCCGGGCATCTCCTCATGGCTCCAAGCAAAGATGTCGTTGTACTCTCTGAGAAGCTCTATCAAATCCTTCTTAATCTCTGGGTCCAGACCTCCTCCCACTTTTACTATCTTTGTTGGATCTTCGCTCCGGATAAGGACCTCTTCTAACTGCTATGTGGGGTGCCCACTGGTCCAACCTCGTTCCTCTTCTTCTAGCTCCTCCACAACCATGTCTGGCACCTCGCCTTCTTCCAGGGCGTAATCATCCCGCTCTATCACTCTCGGACCCGGGTCACTAGTTACCTGTGCGCATTGTTTAGCTAATACAATGGGGTTGGTGGACACTGCGTAACATTTGCGAGCTGCCTACTGGTCTCCTCTCATTTCTCCTACTCTTGTTCCCACTGGAAACTTCAACACATTATGGTAAATGGACAGCACCCCCCTGATCCCTGACAAGAAAGGCTTGCCCAAAATCGCATTGTAAGCAGACGGGGTGTCTACTACAATGAATTCTATCATTATGTTCTGTTGTAGGGGAGCTTCTCCGACTATCACCGGTAGAATCTTCGTCCCCATCAGCATCACTGAGTCTCCTGTGAATCCATACAGAAGGGAAGTGCAATTGTTGTAGCAAGAATTCTTCAAGTTGAGCTGCTCATGAGCCCCTTTGAACAAAATATCAACACTGCTTCATGTATCAATCAGGACGCGGTGTACCAAGCAGTTGGCGATTTGTACCGTGATTACCATGGGGTCGTCGTGTGGTTGAACTGTATTGTAGATGTCCTCCTCTGTGAAGATGATTTTGGTGGAGCGGGATAGATCCCGGGATCCACTACTGACTTTGAGTACCTCTTGGTCAGCGTTAAGTCCGGGAATCTTCCTCACGTGATTCTTTCTCTAATTATTGGAGATTCCAGCTAAGGTAGGGCCTCCACTGATGGTGTGGATCACCTGGATCTGCTGTATCAGGTCCTTCTCCCCATCTCTCTTTCTTTCTGCTGCCTCTTGCATCCCGCTTTGAACCTGTTTTCCTTCTTTGATGCTGTCCCGTACCTGTTGCAAAAATTCGGTTAAGAGACCTCCCCTTACCAATCCTTCAATCTGATTGTGGAGGCTGTAGCACTCTGAGGTGTTGTGCCCTATATCCTCGTGGAAGTCGCAATACTTGTATTGGTTCCTCCTGTTAACCGGGATTTTCATAGGACCTGGCTTTCTGAGTAGGCCCTTATCCCGAATGGCGAGATAAATAGTTTCTCGGGAAGCATTGAGAGGGGTGTAGTGATTATACCCTTCTTCTTCTCTTGCCACCCTAGATACTTCCTTCAGGGGAATCTCTCTGGGGGGTGATCTCCTGACCGGATACCTTTCCTGGTATGGAGGAATATGAGGCGACCTGTAAGTAGACCGGTTCGGAGGTTGATTCTGAAATTTCCTAGATGGTGCGGGCTTCGGAGCTTCCTTCTTAGGGCACGGTGCTAATCGGGCTTCATCGTGCTCGATTTTGATCCGGAGTTGTTCCTCAATGTCCACCTGTTCCAAAGCCAGTTGTAGGCTTCCTAGTACGTCTCTGGAGGATGCTTGGTGAAAGACCGGAATAGTCTGCCTGCCCATAAGTTCCTCCGGAAGTTGGCTAGAGTTTCCTTCTCGTTGAATACACCCATCTGGATAGCCTCTTTGTGGAATTTCTCCACATAAGATCTCAGAGTTTCACCCCGCTCCTGGACTACGTACTGTAGCAGGATAGGATCCTTGGGACGGGGTTTGATTCCCTGGAACTGTGCACAGAAAGCTTTGGTGAGTTTAGAAAAAGAATCGACACTACTTGGTGGTAATTTTCTGAACCATGTCTTGGCACAGTCAGTCAAGGTCGAAGGGAACATTCTGCACATGGCCAGTCTGGTCGCACTTTGAACCTCCATCTGGTGGACAAAGCTTTCTAGGTGGCTGACGGGGTCCTCTGTCCCAGAATACTTCTCTGTTGGCATCCTGAACTTGGGGGGCAACCCTGCCTCTCTAACTCTTTTGGAGAAAGGTGCATTCATCTCGCCTAGGGGGTTCATCTAGATTCCTTGATGTTTTCCCTTCTTCAACTGCTCCAACTCCTTCGCCATCCTTGTCATCTGATCCTTCAAGTGCTGAGACTTTTTGGTTCCGGATCGGGCTACTGAAGCCTCTTCATCCGAAGGTTCTGAATCAGTGACTACCTCCTTTCGCTTAGCTCTCTAACGCTTCTCTTTGGAGCTCCTTCGGGATTTGACACTTCCTTTCGAATCGGAACGCAGATCCCTCTCCTTTGCCCTTGGTCTTGGTGGAGACTGAATCCTCCTAGGAGGAACCTCAATCGCGGACTTCACTAGCCTGGGTCTGAGTTCCACCTGTCGAATTGGGAGAGGTGGACCCAATCGGTCAAAAACTGGTACCCGGATACTTGGGCCAGCATCTCCTAGGACCCCGGCTGCTTCAAAGGGGATCCCCTGGGCTATCATCCGGAGTCGGATAGCTTCCACGTAGGCTGCAGCGTGTTGTTCCAAGACATCTCGATTGACTTCCTGCCTAGCGGGGGTCTTGAGGGACAGGGTTTGCAGCCGGTGGAGGCACTGGTGGAGGATTCTCATTCCTGGTGCCCTTACCCCACCTCTGGGCTCTTTCAGTGGAAGCAAGGGACTGGAGTCCTGATGGCTCGGGATGACCCTGGGAGGATCGGAGTCTCATTCTAAATATCTCTAGATGGAAATAGGTTTTTTTTTTTTTTTTTTTTTTTTTTTTTTTTTTTTACAATGATTGGGATTCGTTCCCACAGACGGCGCAAAAAGTGTTATCTGAAAATCGTTAATGGGATGGAATTCCAAATAACAACTTTAAAAGGACCAAGATCGAGATTGATCCTGGTCGGAGGGGTATCACGTAGTTTGATACCGACTATGTCCTTATCAATGCCAGTACAATATGGAATATATGAAATTAAACAAAAATAAGCTTTTATTGGTCGTCCCTTTGCATTACAAGTATATAAACCATGTACTTAGGGGTTACAATAATGTATGGAGATTGGTTAAGTAAGGGAGATGGTGGTGATGGAAAATCCGTGCCTGTCGATAAGTAGAACTTGAATGTGAGTTTCTGGAGAAGATTTTTGGTCCCCTTTTCCGATGAATAAGTAGTTATATATATAGGTCTGTTGCTTGCCATGTACTCCTATAATTTCGGTATAATTTCGGTCTAGGGTTTGGCCAACGCAGGATCCTCTTCTTTTTAGGAAATAATCTTGGAGCTTTTACGTGTAGAATCTAGACTTTCCTTCCTAGGAGGAGTTAATCTCTTAGGCAAATCTTTCCTTCCTAGAATGACTCTAACTGAGTTGACCTGCTCAAAATTGGACTCTCTGGCGGGAAGGAATATATCTCCTCTGTACGGCAACGTTTTAATGGGTCTTTTAATGGAGTTTTTAGTTTCTGATATGAGAATTTTGGCGCCTGTAATCTTTCTGCTTGGCGGGCTGGCTGTATCTGAAAGTGCAAGCCAGTATGCATCTGGATGGTGGAATAGGGGATATCTGGCTGGTATTATATCGAGATACTTCCGTGGTACTCTGTATCGGGGTGCTACGGGGTGCTACGGGGTCAATAGGAAGCTGTGTCGGGGTGCTGCGGGGTCCATAGGAAGCCCGGTCATAGCTGGGTTGGATCCCGTTGTGAGCTCTAGTGAGTAATCTGGCTCACGGTCATATTTTTGAGCTAAGATGTTAGTGGGGTCCTTGAGAAGCTGGGTAGAAGCCAGACTGGACCCCGCTGGAGGGGGTATGTATTCGGACCAGTTAGAGTCCGCCTTTGTCGAGGTAGCAGGATGGTGTCTGTGCTCCTATATTCTCCTTGTGTTGAGGTGGAAAATTCTTCCTTGGTCCTTCGCCAATTTTGGCAGTTAACAGTAGGTTTTTGTTAAAAATGTAGGTTATCAATTGCTCATCATATTTATTCAGTTGAATGCCTATTTAGAAAGGGTCATATCGGTACTTTGTCGACGCATTAACAAGTTCGGCAATGTACGATGAAATTTGATAGCGGCTCGGCTTTCATTTTGAGGTTGATTTTGTTTGGATTACTCTTCTCTTGGTAGAAGACAGCGACTCATGTTCAAGATTATCATCATTGAAGGTATCTTACAAAACAGTTGATAATCAAATTCAATTGTCGTTTAAGTATTAATAAAAAAGATATTTATATATAGCAAATATATAAAACAAACAAGATCAAACCTCATCTACTAACGACGGTATGGTAAAGACCGCAGGTACATGATAGAGATCATCAATTCGCTGATCTTCCATAGGTAAATCAGGTGCGTTCCTATCTTCTAATGTCGCCTCAATAGGTGCATTCATCCAACTCATGTTGGATTTGGAAATGTTCTGTTGATGTTGGGGTAATGTTCGGGTGTTATTTGATGATAGCTCAACAATTGGATGTTATATTGTAGGAATAGAAAGAGGTCGTGATGGTGGTGGGGGTGGAGAATTTGGGCTAGGATTTGAAGGCATGTGATTCTTAGATTTCTGATGGCTGTTTGTATTATAAAAGTACTTTTCCAAGTTCTTGTCCTCCGAACTGAATTTCACATATAGGAAATTGACCTTTGTTCTGATATCATGAAGTTCAGTCTTCAATGTAGCCTGAATTTCTTTGACCACCTGTAGGACATCATGAATACCTTTCATGTGCACATTATTGCCTGTACCAGGTTCTTGATTGGCATGACTGGTTTCTCCATGTGCAGCAGCATTATATTGACCTTTTGATGGTGCTGGTTCCTTGAAAAAATCCTCAATCGAAATCTGCTCATTTAATGAAAATATATATGTCATCATGCATGCACTTAAAGTTACTTCATTTACATAGAAATTGGGTAAATAAATTACAGAATGTAAACCTGGTTAGTTCCAACACCTCCTTCGGTGTGCAGCCAGGTTACACACTTCTTTACCTTCACGTTTGTCCAACAAACGACGGGTATTACTGTTTTATCCACCATCGGAGGCTCTATTTGCAGTGAATGCAAGCAAAACAACTATATCAAAGAAACAAAGTTCAATATGACATTGTACAATGATATTTCATAATAATAGATATAAAATGTAATCAATATTTTGTACCAAAAGAAACAACACACATCCGGAAATGCAACATGTCTTCAGTCGTTGCTGGTTCTTCTGAAACTTCTCAATCCCTTCACAAAGTGCGGAGAAGCACCAACTGGACCAGTTTTTCATACCAATACTTCCAACTTCCCCTAAAGGAATCAAGTACCCCGTTTGAACATAATCAATAGCTGAAGGAGAGAGGATGGTGCCTAACAAAAATAAGCACAATGTCACCTAGAATTCATCATCAGCAATGGTCATCTCCTCTAGGCTATGTTCTATGTCTTTCAAGAAGATGCCACGAGATGTGATGGAAAACTTTGATTTCCAAAAATCAAAGTTAAGGACATCTCCAGATATAGAAATCTAATCTCCTTAGTCAGAAATCCCTAAAACTCGAGTAAAAACAAAAGAGTTTATGACAAACCTCCGGCCATGGATATCAAGTGCACAAGCTTTTGTGTCGAAGTTATCAACAAGCCATCGACAGATCTTCTACCATAGACGTCCACAATTTAGGGCGAGTAAGTTTCCAAACCCCAAGGCACAAACAACCTCTTTATGCTCTTCGGATAGTTTCTTTACAATCCAACACCACTAAGAGGGCGTACACCTTGTGTTGATGGTTTGATCTTCATGGCCCATATGATTTGTTGTGCCTGGGATTTCTTCATCCATAGGAGGCAAGTCAGAGTTGTTGGGGATGTCATTATGGCGATGGTGAGGTTGCTCACCTATCAGATTTCTATCTGCAACTTCAATCACATCAGGTTGTCGAAATTTGGCCTTCTCTTCTATTGGTAACAAATTCCATGTTTTTCCAATTTCACTTAGTGACTACCAAAACATAACATTAACATGACATAATGTTATATTTATGGTAAGAATATCAACAAAGAAAATGAATAGACTTACTTGTAGTAAATGTATATAACTTTTGCGTTCCCATTAGCATCTTTCTTTTTACATTCCGATGCGCTGGATAGATAACAGCCACATGTTTAGTTTACATAGACAAGATAGCAAGTTGACAAACTAAAGTAAAGCATATTATAAGGTTTACATACAAATAATTAATCCATACCATCCTTCCAATCTTCGGTTTTGACAAGTTATTCATGGATGTTGTTTTATCTAAACCACCATTCTTCTTTTCACGAATTACTTTTTTCACCATTTTCGGTGTGTACATCATTGGTAATAAATGTCCAGTCAATAACATGAATAAGGAAAAGAAATTGATATATACATTGATTACAAAATCCAGTTCCTTATCTTAATATATTATGCATATATTCAACGAGATTACAAAGTAGACATCTTCAAACGAAAAAACGACGACTTTAATGTTTTGTTTGTTTTTAAACCAAAAAAGAATAGGAATCATACTTTGAATCTTATGTCATGTGCAATCTAATGTAAAGTACCTCGGATCCAAGGTTCATATTCTTCTCTCCCACCTTGTTCACTTTTGTCCACAGACAAAGTACCTTGTTCTGCTCTGCTTAAACTCAAATACCCACATTATATCCAAAAATACAAAAAATGCAGCTACCGCACAATAGAATGTACAAAATATGCATTATATCCAAAATGCAGCTTCTAAGACGTAACTCTAATATATAAAATAGAATGTACATGACAATATATACAGAAAACCGAATAGCATAAATGGAACAAATGGACACTAAGTACGAGGCATTGTCTCATAAGTGTAATCTACCGGCACAATTTCGAGTATGAGTAAGTCTGAGTATTCCAGCCAATATACTTTGTGACCAATAGAGAGTAAAGAATAATAACATAACTTAAATTAAATTAACTTTCATATTGCAGCTACCAACACTTAGCGATAATATATAAAATAGAATGTACTGAATACCATAAATAGAACGAATAGACACTCAGTACGTGGCGTTGTCTAACAAGTGTACTCTACCGGCACAATTCCAAGTATGAGTAAGTCTGAGTCTTTCAATCGATATACTTTGTGACCAATAAAGAATAAAGAATAATATGATAACTTAACATTAAATTAACTTTCAAAATACAGCTACCAAGACGTAACTCTAATATATAAAATAGAATGTACAGGACAATACATACAGAAAACTGAATGCATAAATGGAACAAATGGACACTAAGTACGTGGCGTTGTCTCATAAGTGTACTCTACCGGTACAATTCCAGGTATGAGTAAGCCCGAATATTCCAGCCGATATACTTTGTGACCAATAGAGAGTAAAGAATAATAACATAACTTAACATTAAATTAACTTTCAAATTGCAGCTACCAAGACGTAGCTCTAATATATAAAATAGAATGTACATGACAATATATACATAAAACTGAATAGCATAAATGGAACAAATGGACACTAAGTACATGGCATTGTCTCACAAGTGTACTCTACCAGCACAATTCCGGGTATAAGTAAATCTGAGTATTCCAACCGATATACTTTGTGACCAATAAAGAGTAAAGAATAATAACATAACTTAACATTAAATTAACTTTCAGATTGCAGCTACCAACACTTAGCCCTAATATATAAAATAGAATGTACTGAATAGCATAAATAGAACAAATAGACACTCAATACGTGGTATTGTCTCACAAGTGTACTCTAACGACACAATTCCAGGTATGAGTAAGTCTGAGTATTCCAGTCAATATACTTTTTGACCAATAGAGAGTAAAGAATAATAACATAACTTAACATTACATTAACTTTCATATTGCAGCTACCAACACTTAGCTCTAATAAATAAAATAAAATGTACTGAATACCATAAATGGAACGAATAGACACTCAGTACGTGGTGTTGTCTCACAAGTGTACTCTACCGGCACAATTCAGGGTATGAGTAAGTTTGAGTATTCTAGCTGATATACTTTATTACAAATAGAGAGTAAAGAATAATAACATAACTTAACATTAAATTAACTTTTAGATTACAGCTACCAATACTTAGCTCTAATATATAAAATAGAATGTACTGAATACCATAAATGGAACGAATAGACACTCAATACGTGGCGTTGTCTCACAAGTGTACTCTACTAGCACAATTCCGGGTATAAGTAAGTCTGAGTACTCCAGCCGATATACTATGTGACCAATAGATAACAAAGAATAATATGATAACTTAACATTAAATTAACTTTCAAATTGTAGCTACCAAGACGTAACTCTAATATAAAAAATATAATGTACATGACAATATATACAGAAAACTGAATAGAAAAAATGGAACAAATGGACACTAAGTACGTGGCGTTGTCTCATAAGCGTACTCTACCGGCACAATTCCAGGTATGAGTAAGTCTTAGTATTCCAGCTGATATACTTTGTGACCAATAGAGAATAAAGAATAATAACATAACTTAACATTAAATTAACTTTCAAATCGAAGCTACCAACACTTAGCTCTAATATTTAAAATAGAATGTACTGAATAGCATAAATGGAACGAATAGACACTCACTAAGTGGCGTTGTCTCACAAGTGTACTCTACCGACACAATTCCGGGTATAGGTAAGTCTGAGTATTCTAGCCGATATACTTTATGACCAATAGAGAGTAAAGAATAATAACATAACTTAACATTAAATTAACTTTCAAATTGCAGCTACCAAGACGTAGCTCCAATATATAAAATAGAATGTACATGACAATATATACAGAAAACGGAGTAGCACAAATGGAACAAATTGACACTAAGTACGTGGCATTGTCTCACAAGTGTACTCTACTGGCACAATTCTGGGTATAAGTAAGTCTGAGTATTCCAGCCAATTTACTTTGCGAGAGAGTAAAGAATAATAACATAACTTAACATTAAATTAACTTTCAGATTGCAGCTACCAACACTTAGCTCTAACATATAAAATAGAATGTACTGAATACCATAAATGGAAAGAATAGACACTCAGTATGTGGCGTTGTCTCACAAGTGTACTCTACCAGTATAATTCCGGATATGAGTAAATCTGAGTATTCTAGCCGATATACTTTGTGACCAATAGATAATAAAGAATAATATTATATCTTAACATTAAATTAACTTTCAAATTGCAGCTACCAAGACGTAACTCTAATATGTAAAATAGAATGTATAGTACAATATATACAGAAAACTGAATAGCATAAATGGAACAAATGGACACTAAGTACGTGGCGTTGTCTCATAAGTGTACTTTACCGACAGAATTCCGGGTATGAATATATCTTAGTATTCCAACCGATATACTTTGTGACCAATAGAGAGTAAAGAATAATAACATAACTTAACATTCAATTAACTTTCAGATTGTATCTACCAACACTTAGCTCTAATATATAAAATAGAATGTACTGAATACCATAAATGAAATGAATAGACACTCAATACGTGGCATTGTCTCACAAGTGTACTCTACCGGCACAATTTCGAGTATAAGTAAATCTGAGTATTCCAGCCAATATACTTTGTGACCAATAGAGAGTAAAAAATAATAACATAACTTAACATTAAATTAACTTTCAAATTGTAGCTACCAAGATGTAGCTCTAATATATAAAATAGAATGTACTGAATACCATAAATGGAATGAATAGACACTCAGTACGTGACGTTGTCTCACAAGTGTACTCTACTAGCACAATTCCAGGTATGAGTAAGTCCAACTGATATACTTTGTGACCAATAGAAAATAAAGAATAATAAGATAACTTAACGTTAAATTAACATTCAAATTGCAGCTACTAAGACGTAACTCTAATATATAAAATAGAATGTACAGGACAATACATACAGAAACCTGACTAGCATAAATGGAACAAATGGGCACTAAGTACGTGGCGTTGTCCCACAAATATACTCTACCAACCCAATTCCGAGTAGGAGTAAGTTTGAGTATTCCAGTCGATATACTTTGTAACCAACAGAGAGTAAAGAATAATAGCATATCTTAACAATAAATTAACTTTCAGATTGCAGCTACCAACAATTAGCTCTAATATGTAAAATAGAATGTACTGAATACCATAAATTGAACGAATAGACACTCAGTACGTGGTGTTATCTCAAAAGTGTACTCTACCAACACAATTTCGGGTATGAGTAAGTCTGAGTATTCCAGTCGATATACTTTGTGACCAATAGAGAATAAACAATAATATGATAACTTAACATTAAATTAACTTTCAGATTGTAGCTACCAAGACGTAACTCTAATATATAAAATAGAATGTACAGGACAATATATATAGAAAACGGAATAGCATAAGTGGAACAAATGGAGACTAATTACGTGGCGTTGTCTCACAAGTGTACTCTATTGGCAAAATTCCGGGTATGAGTAAGTCTGAGTATTCCAGCTGATATACTTTGTGACCCATAGAGAGTAAAGAATAATAGCATAACTTAACATTAAATTAACTTTCAGATTGTAGCTACCAAGGCGTAGCCCTAATATATAAAATAGAATGTACTGAATACCATAAATGGAACGAATAGACACTCAATACGTGGCGTTGTCTCACAAGTGTACTCTACCGGCACAATTCCAGATATGAGTAATTCTGAGTATTCCAACCGGTATACTTTGTGACAAATACAGAATTTAGAATAGTAAGACAACTTCATAAGACAAGTTACTTGATGTGTAAATTCTACAAGGCTCATAACTTTATAAGAGAAGAAGTAAATTGTAGCACTTCTTTTTATTCACAAGCATTTAGAGTATAAGAAAATAATCAGTTGCTGCTTTAGTGGGCACATAACTACAATTACATTCTTAATTTACAAGATCCAACAACTTATACAATTTAAACCATGACATAATAGATATTGGATCACTACAACAGCTGGAAGAAAAAGTAAATGCCTAGAGCAGTACGTTATCAGGGTTTTTTGTAAGCGCAGCTCCAACAACACCACCAAAAAAACCAAAAATTTAATAAATAAATGGAGATTGAGAGTGGTTGCAGTTCAAAGAGATCCCATCCTGCCAAAGGAATGAGCACGACTAAACGAATTAATAAAAACAACCTTAAATAAATAACCTTATATTTCAAAATGCAAGAAGATGGGCACGAATCGAATCCATGAACTTATGGATGTGGTTGTAAATAGATTACCATCGAACCAATCTCATTTTGTCAATTCTATTATAGTTCAACTTATATGAACCTAATATATAAACAACTTCGATTGAAATGATATTTCAATTTATATGTTTTATAACTAAAATGAACCCACACATCAAACACAAATCCTAGCTATATAGACTATTAAACTTAAAATCCTAACTCTAATTTCACATTTTACATATTCCTATATAATAAGAGGAATTATTGCATTTTCAAATCCCCCACCATATTTGTACCCAAAGACTTTTGTTGATTTCACTAATAATTCATATATATATATATATATATAAAGAAAACATCAAATACTGTAAAATGTATATAGATTATAAAGCTTCACACCTAACAATCATATTCTATGAACAAGAAAATCCCAAAACTTTTTGGGTTCACTGCACACCGTAATTATATAAGAACTAAACATAAGTGAGGCTAACTTATTTACCTTCATCAAGCTAACTAACACTAAATCTTGATAATTTTAAAGGGAACTACTACTGATTTCAATAATGCATCAGAATTGAGAATGATAATCAAAATAGCAATGCAACACATTGTAGAGGCTCATAAAGTAAGGAGTTTTACAGACTATATATTTACAATTATCAATTATAAAAGAAACCCAATCTTTCAAAACACAAATCTAAAGAAAAAAAAAATTATACGAAACCCTAATCTTCAAACTAAACAACAATAAATTACCTTTCAGTTTTGGAATTCGATGATTTAGATGCACCCTTGTCCAGCTACCAAACCGAGATTGAGAGACAATCTAAGAGTGCTTTGTACTATAGCCAAGGCCAATCTGTTGATTGAACAACACACTCTGAACACAAATGCGTTTGACCACAACAACTGCACCCACAAAACCAAACCCAATAATCTATCAATGATCTTGTTGTCTCGTAAATCATATTTAACAAAAAGCAAACACTGTCATCAAATCTTCAACACTCTTTCTTTTGCTTTACAAAAAAAAAAAAAAAAAAAAAAATTATATAAAACCCTAATCTTCAAACTAAACAACAATAAATTACCTTTATTTGGAATTCGATGATTAAGATGCACCTTTGTCCAGCTACCAAACCGAGATTGAGAAACGATCTAGAGAGAGAGAGTTGGGAGAGAAACTGATAATGAGAGGAAGAGGTAGAGTTTGTTTTGTTTGGGTAAGAAACCGGTTTGGAGAATGAGAGGAGAGGTAGAGTTTGTTTTGTTTAGGTAATAAATCGGTGTAACCGGTTGGTGGTCAAAAAATATTTTCTGATTTTCTCTTTTAACCGGTTTATATTTTTTAAAACAAGTATTGTACGATACAAAACACATCCTTATTCGTACCATTGCAAGACCCTTGATTAATTTATATATGTTTGTTGCAAGAAAGCAATTTTGCATTCTAAGTTTTCAACCACCGGGGGAAGAATGAGTGGGTGCCTACATGGATTGATAAAGAGACAAACACCGTTTTGTGGACCCCAATTACATTCACTTTAATAGAAATAAAATCTACATCATATCTAATTCAAACAATCATACTTAACTTGCTCTTCAAATCCTCACCGTCCATCCAATCGAAATTATTTCATCAATCAGACTAATCAAAACGAAAACCGTCTAACAAAAATTCAGTTTGCTGAGCTGTCATACACTAATTGGACAGTGAGCAACATTAAATGTAACTTGTCTTGTCTCCAAATTTAATTTATTTTTGTTGTTTTGTCTTGACATTATATGTGACAAACAAAAAACAAAATTGTCCAGAGACACGGTCTTGAATTATGGAGGAGGCCACGCTAGGTTCTTCTCCAATTTGATAAAGCATTTGCATTGCCCAACTCAAGCTTGAATTTCAAAGGTAACCCACCATCTCAAATCCATCAAAGCTTCAATCTTTGTGTTGTTCTCGTATTGTTCTTTTCTGAAAATACTTGTTTTCTTTATCATATCTAAAGAAGAGCATGAATCGTGGATCTGTGTAAAAGTTAGGGTTTTATCTGGGTAAAAATTTGGGTTGATGTTAAAGTTCAATGTCAGTTTTTAATAGATATTTGGTTGAGTTGAAGTGGTGGGGGTTTATGGGTTTTGTTGTTTGAGACCCGGAAGCATTATTGAGCTTGAATGTTTTGGATCTTTTGGTGTGTAAAAACTAAAATATGATGTTGGTTTATTAAGATTTTTTAGGACTGTATACTATGGATGGTGTTGTTGTTGGTGGGGGATCTTCTGATTCTGGGTCAGGAGTGTCTAGTTCCCAAGAGAGGTGTCCTAAGCAGGTCTCACCTATTCGGGGTGGTGGTACAAGGAATACAAGCCCGATGGGTTGTGTAGGTTCGAGGAATACTAGTCCATCTAGGCAAAAGGTAGTTAAGACCAAACCTCGTGGTTTAGATGAGGAAACAGTGTCTACATTTGGTAAGGCAATTCATCCGGACATTCATATGGAAGATAGCATTTGGGCAATGTTGCCCGAAGACTTGTTGAATGAGATTTTGGCTAGAGTTCCTCCCTTTATGATCTTTCGGCTACGTTCTGTTTGTAAACGGTGGAACTCAATTCTTCAAGATAGTAGTTTTCTTAAATTTCACTCCCGTGTTCCATCTCATGGACCTTGCCTTCTCACATTTTGGAAGAACTCACAGACACCACAATGCTCAGTTTTTAGCTTGCCATTGAAAATTTGGTATAGGATTCCATTTAGTTTTTTACCACAGTGGGCATTCTGGTTGGTTGGTTCTTCAGGTGGCCTTGTTTGTTTTTCTGGGCTTGATGGGCTAACTTTCAAAACGTTAGTTTGCAATCCACTCACACAAGCTTGGAGGACACTGCCAAGCATGCATTATAATCAACAAAGGCAGTTGATAATGGTTGTAGATCGGATGGAACGCTCATTCAAAGTGATTGCCACTAGTGATATATATGGTGACAACTCATTGCCTACCGAAGTGTATGATTCAAAGCTCGACAGATGGTTGGTCCACCAAATAATGCCCGCGGTTAATCTTTGCTCCTCAAAGATGGCATATTGTGACTCCCGGTTATATTTAGAAACCCTTTCCCCACTTGGTTTGATGATGTACCGGCTGGACACAGGTTACTGGGAACACATTCCGGCTAAATTCCCTCGGTCTTTGTTGGATGGATACTTGGTTGCCGGAACACAAAAGCGTCTGTTTCTGGTTGGAAGGATTGGCCTCTATAGTACTCTTCAGAGTATGAGAATTTGGGAATTGGATCATGCAAAGGTTATGTGGGTAGAGATAAGTAGGATGCCACCAAAGTATTTTCGAGTTTTATTAAGGCTATCAGCTGAGAGGTTTGAGTGTTTTGGACAAGATAACTTGATCTGCTTCACATCGTGGAACCAAGGGAAGGGCCTTATTTATGATGTGGATAAGAAGGTTTGGTCTTGGATTGCTGGGTGTGCTCATCAGACATACAACAGCCAGGTCTGTTTTTACGAACCGAGATTTGATGCTTCCATCTACTGAGTAGGGGGTTTCAATTTGTGGCGTCCAGTTTGCATGCTATTGAGAGGATTATGAGGGCCATCGATATCAATTTATCTGTTTGTTTACTGAATCCTTTGTCTCACACATAAAAGTTTCTTTTCACTTTCTGGCTTATTCATAATTCAAGTTCAGTTGCATGCTGCAGTCTGCATCAGTACTATGGGTATACAGCCCTTGTGAGCAGGTTTTGCTGTCAAGATTTAAAAAAAAAAACAGTTCTTAATATCATGTTGTACTGGGGCTCTTTGGACACAGGACTGTTGTACTTTGATGAATTGAACTGAGCTGGACTTAATAAATGATGTACTTCATGGATGATGGTGATGTCTGTGAAAGAATAGTAAGAAAACCCTTTTCTTTCTTTCTTCCCTTTTTTTTTTTGGTGGTTGTACACTTCTTGAAATTGTTTAGCACATGCAAGCTACCTATTTTGAGCATTTGTAACTTGCTGATTTTTGTTAATGTCAATTAATTTATATGATTATGTGGTCTTGGACCTTTGTTAATATGTCTTGAACTCCTGTCACTTTTTTTTATAACCCCGAAATCCCTTGAAGCCACTTAGTAAACTTGAGTTCGAAACTAGGGTCCCCGCTGAACCCTACAATCTTTAGGTAACAGGAAATTATGACCTTTGGCCATGTAGCCATGTAGGTACCCATGAGGGAATTCGATCGCCAGACCTTGTGGGAGAAAATCACAAGCCTAACCATTCTACAAATCCCTCATGGGTTCAACCCACTGTCACTTATGTTATTGGATTCCGGCCTCCTTTCTATTTTGAAATATATTCACATATATTTGAGTTAGTTCTTGCCTTTTTTTTTCCCCTTTTTTTTTTCTTCCTGATTGGTTGAGATTTTGATTTTCCAAGGCTTATGTAGGAAATGCTTTTTATATTTTTTAGTCAAGGACAAGATTCTGGAATGATGTGTGATCATTGCTTCTCAAATTCATATAGTTAAGGAGCTGGGATGGAGATGTGAGAAAACATTTTTGGATAGATTTATCTTTGTATTATAATGTTCTGTTTAGTGGACTTTTTGTTCACATGTATTCTTTTGCAATAAAATTTTCTTGTTTCTATCAAACAAAAGAAGAAAAAAAAAAAACAAGAAAAGAAAAAATTGATATATTTAGATATGAAGTTGGTTATGATGGGTAAAGGGGTGCCAAAATTTTTATTGATTGAACCGTATATTTATAAAAAAAAAATTCATAATCCCATCTAGAGGCTTCAGAATTGTCGGTCTAGTAGGGGTTGTTGTGACTCGATCTTTTCCTTGATTCCTTATCAAGACACTCATAGAGATTTCTCCATTGATAGAAAAAAGAAAAGAGAGGAACTTCCCCTTTGTTGACCAGCATACTGTTTGTCTTGGACAAACTGCAATTCGTTGTTCTTCCAAATTTGCTTGTCAAATGCAGCACCAAGAGTCGCTATTGTAAATGCATCATGAGCAAAGTGATTTGACTTGAGCTTCGATTCAAAATGGCAGTTCACAGTGATTAAACTGTACTTTTGGGTGCTTTAATTCAAGCTAGCTTGTTAGCCATAGAATGAGGTTATATGTTGCTGTGTCTGTTTACGTAACAAACGATTCTTTTCTATGGATCAAATGATCTACTTTATAGGAAGACTAACAACAGTTATTTTACTCAAGGAAGAATTATGTTCTTCCACTTTGGTTTATGAAGCTTTCAATAGATAGAGTGGCCATACCATAAATACCTTGAAAGCGTTACCCACATAGAATTAGGAGTGCTAATAGAAGTTTGGGGTTTGTTTCACAGTGGATTCTTCTTTTCTTTTTTCTTGCCCTTTATAGTTGTGCAAGGTGGTCTATGCTTATAGGGTAGCAATTGGATGCAAACTTGCCGTAGCAGCTCTTAGCTACAATTGCATTGACTGCTTGGGTTGGATGGAAAGAATCCCAGAAGATGTATTGACTTCTGTTAGTGCATGGTTGCTGCAGAGGAAGGCAGGTAAGATCTCCTCCATATCTCCCATTACCACAACATGCTCTGTTAGCTACAACAAACCCTGCAAATCCAGTGCCAAACAACAATTTTAGAAAATTTTGAAATTTAAAAGGGGGTTAACTAGGTGCTAATCATGCATATCAGTCTCAATGTTGGCTGTTTGAGTAAATGCATCTGAACTGGTAATAATGCATCGGTATTAGTTTTTCAATGTCCAAGGTTACATTTTGATTGAATGAATAAGGTGTTACGTTTAGATAGGATATCTCATGATAGGTTTTCCGGCTATACAACATTACTTGGATTCAGAGTGAAGGCCATATATACTACGGAGGATTATGGTGGTTACCAACTTACCATATCTGGCTGGACTGGCAATGATGTCATAGAAGAGATCATAGATATTTTGATACACAAAGAAAGAGCTTGGAAGGCTGGCATTCAGAGTGTTTTTGAGTTGAATGAGACGGCTGTGGAACATGGTAGCCAAGTTGTTGACCTGCTCAATGCAGCTGTAGCTGTTGCTTACCATCGATAGTGGTTTGGTATGCACCCTAGTGGTCCAATTCCGATGAGCAACATTTTTCTTGCGCCAAACCTATACAATGCCTGGAAATACAGGAAGACACCATTTTTATTATGCTCACAAATAGAGAACTTTTTTTATGATTAGGGTAGTGTTTCAATTTTTCAGAATAAGTTTTTAGGATCCTAGTCCCTAGTTGTTCTTCATATGTGGTTTAAAGCTTTTAAATTTTGGGTGTCTTGAGTACTATCTATATAATGGTAAAGAGAAGAAAAGAAAATAACAGATAATAGAAATATTCTTCTGAGAGAGAAGTATTGCATGAAAACCAGCATATTCTATGTTAATAAAATTGGATCTATGTAATTTCCCTTTCCCGTTTTCTCTTTCTTTCTTGTGCAGGTTTTGCCAGCTAGCTGATGGATATTTGGGAGAATTTAGTGCAGTGATTTGTCAGATGACATTCCTTAGTTATTCAACTCAGGCCATCCCTTTTGAGACATTATCTAGGTTCATTCTGTGGATACGTGTAACTGCTTCTGATGATACTCAGGTATGGTTTGGTTTGCTTTCCATCCATATCTTCTTCAGGTTTCTGTAACATGTGTCAACTACCAAAAATTGGTCATTGTATTACCTCAAGAAAATGTACAGAATTTAGTAGAGTTGAAGTCATATTTTCTGTGAATATGAAACAGATATATCGTCATCATAATTATTTCATTAGAGAAACACGCACACTAACAAAACTCTAAATTTGAGGAAATCTAACATACCGATAATTGTTCAGAGAAGCTTTGTATTAGGAGATCTGCAAAAACCTCTCCACTATAGATTTGGTTGCTATGATACCTGTTTGGTTGATATAATCATTGCTGCCTACATTAATCAGGAATACTGATTTTGCCAAGTACTGGTTCAGCATATCAGGGTTTTCGAAAAATAATTGTAGATGCAACCTGATAGTGGTCTCGAATTTTGATATTTGTCCATTAAATGGTATCCTTGCTCCCTGAAAGAAGTTACATTCAAATGTATTTAGCATATATGAATGTAAAATGTTTAATTCCCATATAAAATTAAAATTATTGGGGCAGAATTTTCATGGTTGTATGCTATGAAAGTAGTAATAATTGAGCAAATTTTTTAATACTGCAACTTTAAGATAAACTTACAAATTGCTGCCCTGTTTCATCGAGAATTCCAGCTGCAGTAGATGCATAGTTGAGTCCATTCAAGATGTTTCTTCCTTTTGATGGTGGAGATAGATATGGTGGAATCAATGGCAAACCAAGGTTGAGTGCTACAAATTACAAGGAAGCGAAAAAAAGAAATGAGTTTGATGAAAGTAGTCTGCAACTCAAATAACATTCTCAGCATAAACAGGTACCCTTCTGAGAGAATGATGCATAAGTATTATGTTATGTAGATACCTGCATGATCAGCAGCAGTGAGGCTGTTGCAGAATCTGCCTGAAGGAAGGCCAAAATCGACCCCATAAGGGAAATGGTCTGCTTTTGCAATTGTTGGGATGTAATTGTTGTTTCCACTGTCGATCAAAGAGTCACCGAAGATGAACATAGCTGGTGTTAGAAGAGCAGAACTTGCTTGGCCATGAACATACGCAAGAAGCTCTACAATGACAAGACAAAGAGCTAATGTAGTAAGATTCGCTATATCTTTCTGCATAGTTTTTTTTTTTCTCTTCAGCTATTACTGTTATTTGTTTTACGGCATAGAGGCTCTGTAGAAGTATTCATGCTAGAATAGGTTCCGGATAAAAAATAATTACTAGCCATGCATTTTGGGTTGTTACCTGTTGCTGTCAGTCTTTAATCTACATTTACTGCTGTAAAAAAACTGTAGTAGTATCCTTTTATTCTTGCATTCACTTTGTCAAAATCCCTTGCTCAATTGTAGTTTCTGTTCAATGTTGCTTGTCCGGTGCTCTGGTCAGATTGAACAACCTCCAATGTGCACTAGAAATAGCAATGCTTTTGGCAGGCGTTGGGACATTAATTATTAATAATGTTAAATGAAGGAAACAAAATGTAGAATGATATATATATATATATATATATATAATATGACATGTGATTAATTAATATTAATGTCTTTTTAAAATTACATGGTAAATTAATTAATTAGTATATATTATAATATGATAAATTAATTACTTAATGTAAAAAATTTAAATAATATATGATATTTTGATTAATTAATTTATTAATATTAATGTCTTTTGAGATTACCAAGTAAATTAATTAATTAGTATATACTGTATTATTATATGATAAATTAATTACTTAATATTACAAAATTAAATATTTATTAATAACGTTAAAATAGAAGTGGTTTCAAGAAATGGATAATCAATATAACCAATAATAGGATCAGGTATATAGAAAGCATCTCTGTTGGCATCAAGTTCAAATCTAGATTCGCCATGAATATTCGACCATAAACAACAAGGTCTACATAGCCTTCAGCCAAAGCTTTGTTTCCATCTTCCCTGCCACAACCCCCATTGAAAGCCTTTCTCATAGCTAGCAAACTGTGAGGAGTATCATATTTTTCACCAACAGTTTTCATTCGTGACTCAACCATGTGGCAGTATAAAATACCGTATTTGTTCAAGGACTGCCACGGAGAGACCCAATGCTTCCGGATTTGAATCCCTTGATTCTATTTAATTTGCGAAGGGAGAAAGCCTTATCCCAACTCTATAAGCTCCTTTCTATCTCATTACCTACAACTTCAACTATCTCCAGAGCAAATGGACAACGGTTCTCTAAGGATCCACAATATTGGTCAATCCGGTCATTCACTTGATCTTTCAAAAACTGGTCAATAAGGTAACCGTGTGCCCCATGGATCTTAACTCCATCAAAACCTATACATCAAATAAACAATATCACCTACCTGTTAGAAATTTGAACCGATGAACGTGGAAACGACATGATTAATATTTGCCTATAACTTATAGCAATTAACGTCCATAGTAGAAAAATAAGATGAGAAAAAATAAATAAATAAATAAACAATCATTCAACACAAGATATACGTGGAAACCCTAAATCCGAGAAAAAACCACAAGCCGTCAAGACGATAGAGAAAGTTCAATTATATGATAAATTATTATAATCATATACTCAAGGATTCTCTCTCACACATCAACCTCAAACCACAAAGCCTTACCATGACTCTCAGCACCAAGAACAACACCACCACCCCCCCCCCCCCCCCCCCCCCCCCCCCCCCCCCCCCCCCAAAATACTGTAGGTTTCCCTTGAATATCACCAACGGATCTTTAACTTGATCCACTAATATTCTCTAGATCCCTCCCAGATATCACCATTCTCTAATGTTATAAGGTGTTTCTTTGACTCCACATAAATATTTATACTAGTTACATGGAGTTTAAAACTACAAGGAAATCCATCTCCTCTATGTACAAGACTTTCTTGCTTTACATAAATATTATTTTCTTTTCCTTTTATGCATAAGTCTTCTTGTAAAGAGAGATTATTTTCCTTGAAGCAAAAGAACTTCCCAAAAGAAATAACTTCCTTTTCCACTGAAGATTTCATGTTCTGCACAAATCTCTACTAAACCGCTATGGGTACCTCTGTCTGCAGCACAGCATCTTACCACAGCGTGAATCTATGACATTGGACCGCTGTCCTTATCGCTGTGCAATGCACAACGCAAGGCACACTGATTTCTTCATTGATGGAAACCGCTCCCTAGACCGATATGCAAGGCACAACGCTAGGGACAGCACTAGGCATAGCACAACTCTTCAGTCTTCATTTCTTTAGTTCTTCTTGGTCTTCAACCTCCCTCAAACACCAACTCTAACTTCCAAGCGTTTCCCATGTCTCTAGGAAGTTTCACTTCAAATGATTCTTGTTTGGTTCACATTGGGTTCACTTAAGAATACGAGCCAAAACCTAACACTACCAAAGAGAATGATTCAAGACAAGGTCCGGGTTATGAAAGCTAGTACAAAAGAAGGATTAAATAAATAAAAGGGTTAACAGCACCAGTGCCCCCTGAACTATTAGTGAATTTGCAAGTTGCCCCCTCACCTTTTTTCTGGACAATTTACCCCCTAAACTCTCTTCATTTGGCAAACCGTTATGTCCATTGTCCCCTAAATGCATGTTTGAGGGGGCATCTATAGTCATGTTTTGCCAAATGAAGAGAGTTCAGGGGGCAAATTGTCCAGAAAAAAAGGTGAGGGGGCAACTTACAAATTCGCTAATAATTCAGGGGGAATTGGTGCTGTTAACCCTAAATAAAACTAAACAACATCCACTACAAAAAAAATGTCTATCAGTGATGAACTATTTCCGACGGCGTTAATTGCCGTCGGTAATAGTACCTTTTCCGACGGCCATATCAGTGCCATTGGAAATGAGTAAAAATCTGATATGACATTTCCGACCGCCAAATGGCTGTTGGAAATAGTCTTTTTGCCGTCAATATTGTTCCCATTTCCGACGGCACAAAAAGTGCCGTCGGAAATTGTCTTTGTTCCGTTGGGAATGAGGAAAAAGTAATCCAATACTTCTGACGGCCTAATTGCCGTCGGAAATAATCACATTTCCGATGGTAAATGGTCTTTTCCGACGGCATTTAGCCGTTGGAAAAGATCAATTTTTTATTTTTTTAAGTGTCAAAAGCGTATTTTTATATAATGTTTATTCAAATAATTTGTATAAATAAAAATTTCATGATTTACTTTTTCTTGAAAAATAAAAAGTTAGATAAAATAATTATATAAACTCTATTTTGTAGTAAGTATTTAATACACCCGATTTTCCCTAAATTGCTATCTGGACAATGACATATATGTGCAAAAATCAAGAGTGAACACTTTGACGCAACAGAAATACACAAAACATTTGTCAGGGTTATGATGAAGGGATTTGTGAGATATTGACATCATTCTTTAGGAACTCCCTCTAATTATAAGCAGTTTTATCTTAAGAAATTGCCCAATGGAAAAATATTGCCAATGGAATATTACGACGCCCTCATACATGACATCTGCAAGATTGATTTGGGTTGTGTCAAATTGCCGAGTTATGTCGATGACTTGTGAGACTTTTTTGTGCCGTCGGAAATATATTAAAAAAAAAAAAAACAGTACCGCATTTCCGACTGTTTTTAGGCCTTCAAAAATAGTCAAATTAGCCGTTAATATTACTCACTTTTCTAACAACATAAAAAGTATCATCGGAAATGAAAAAATTTAATTCGAATCACTTTATGGAAACATCTTACTAAATTAACTAAATATAAAATATAGTAAAATTATTAGTAATCACAAGAACATTTAGTTATTTTTAATTATGTTTAGTGACACTATATCAGATTTTTTAAAACAAACACTAATAATTTTAATAAAATATTATTTTAAAAAAACAATATCTCAATAGTTATATTTAAATAGTATACAAAAAAAATATTTAATTAGATATCATACAAAAATATCAATAGCTTATATATAAATAGTATGCAAAACATATCACATAAAAAGTTATAGCAAAATGGTAAGGGTAACCCTTATTGTTACCGAAGTCAAGGGTTCGAACCCCATGAGATTCATGGATTTAACGTTGATGGGTGATTTGGCGCGTGTTAAGTGAGGTGGCGCCTGTCATCAAGTCAAGTCGTGCCATTTTTTTTTTTTTTTTTTTTATATAAGGGAGAATCGCAAATACCCCCCCGACTTTTAAGCTAATGGCAAATCAAACCCTCTGGTTTGAACAATCAGCAAACAACCCCCTACAAATTTGAACAATCAGCAAATAACCCCCTACAAATCAGCAAATAACCCCCTACATGCAGCAAAAAATGCAAGGGTTCTTAACGGTAGGGGGTTGTTTGCTGATTGTTCAAACTAGAGGGTTTGATTTGCCATTTGGTTAAAAGTTGGGGGGGTATTTGCGATTCTCCCTTTATATAATTCGACTATTTCTGACGGCAATAATCTATCGGAAATAGTGGTAAAACCGTCGGAAATATAAGTAATTTTGACCACCTTTAATTACTATTACCGACGGCATTTTTATCTTTTCCGACGGCTATGGCCGTCGGAAAAGGTAGTATTTGTGACGGCCCGTCGGTAAATGGTTTTTTCTGACAAGCGTATTTGTGACGGCCTCCGACGGCCTTTTCCGAGCCGTCGAAAATATAAGTAATTTTGACCACCTTTAATTACTATTACCGACGGCATTTTTATCTTTTCCAACGGCTATGGCCGTCGGAAAAGGTAGTATTTGTGACGGCCCGTTGGTAAATGGTTTTTTCTGACAAACGTATTTGTGACGGCCTCCGACGGCCTTTTCCCGTCGAAACATCCCGTCGGAAAAGCGTATTTCCGACGGGATTTGTAGTGATCATATAACATTGAGAATCGATGATATTGTAGATAAATCTAAAAATCTCCACAAGAAAAGAAAGACTTTTGTCCACGCTTTGCCTATCTTATCTGGCTCATATTGCTACCTAAACAAGTAAGAAACTAGTGAAACTTTTACGGCTTTGGCTCGTAAGTCTAAGGATGCAATTTGGTTCTATGACATTTTCACTTCTCACTTTAAAATGGTAAACCTATTTTTCTCGATTCAGGAGAAGTATACAAGCTACCGAAAAGAAACAATCTACGGCACTGTTTGTTTTTTTGTCTAAAGTCTTATAAGACCTTAATTTATTAGATATATGGATAAGTCTTATAAATTAAGATATTATGATATGTTTGTTTTTTTTCATTTTAGATGACTTATTACAAATATAAAATTGATTAGGTTGTGTTAGAGTTTCTTCAAAATTGGGAATTTTTGGAAAATTGATTTTTAGTATTTTATTATGTGCGGATAAAATCATAAATGTATGAATTGTTATAAGACATTTGTGGAAATTTATTAAAAAAACTCTACTGTATCACTTTTTGAATAAGATAAAAGTCAAAAAATTTTACTTTTTCTAAAAGACATATATATCTTAAAATAAGATATAAGTTGAAAAAATAAACAAACTGATTTATCTTAATTTAAGATATAAGAGGTAATAAGTCTTATTGAGAAAAAAACAAGCAGCCCCAACGATTGCATTCATACTCGGTTTTTATTTTCCTAAAAACAGCTATCGACAGACAGCATGCTTTTTCCCCCCTTAGATCATTTCTTTATATATATAAATTAGTAGCAATCTAGCAATCAATAAACACCATTAATTCTTAAATACAAAAAAGATTAAAGACATGACATTGGTAATTGGAGCCATACTGTGTACATGTGTCCAATCTCTCTCTTTAATCAAGTGGGTTTCTTACACGTAGCTTCTTAATTAAGTAATTAATACAACAACAGCGTTCAATTGAGGGCACTATTTGGGTTTTTATTTTTTATTATTATTTTTTTTTATTTTGAAGTATTACACATTTAATGTTTAGATCAATGACATTTTAACTCTATGATAAGTTATTCGAGAAATCCAGTTAAGATAATAAAATTTCGTATATAACTTGCTGTGCAGTGATTAAAATATTAAATATTATCGGACTGAATGAACATCTTTTACCATCGAATCACAATCATATTTAATTTGTAACAGTAAAAATAGTAATTGTAATGCTGGTTAATTTTATATTGAGGACTAGTTTATTGAAACGAACCGACTACATGACACATATTCACATACTGATTTCAAGAGTTGGAGGGCACGCCCTCGTGTTTTAAAATAAGCAACTTTAGTGTATTAAATTGATTAATTGATTGTTGAAAAATGAAATGATTTAGTAATTCAATGCACAATCACCTGCCTGCCTTGTTCTATGCTCATGCCTTCTTTGGGAACTATGTTTGCTATTCACCACCCTCCCACCCACCCACCTCACCTCCTTTTCACTTTATTTTCTATATACTCAAACATCAAATTCTCTTCTTTCTCAAAGAAGAAGGAAAAAAAAAAAAAAAAAAAAACAACACTAAATTTCTATTTCATTGAAAATGATTATAATATACTACATCATAATATTTTACCCTTTTAAGTGTTTCTTTATTTATTTTTATCATTTCCATTTTTTTTTTCTAAATTTAATGGGAAATTATCAAATAAGTCTCTATAATTTAGAGTAATTTCAAATAGTTTGCAAGTTTTAACTTTAACTAAAATGATCCCTAACTTTTTGCAAAGTACTAAATTAGTCTTTAAGGTCAAATATCCGTCGGTCAAGTTAATAGCCAAATGCTATATTTTTCTTATCTAATAAGAATAAAAAAAAACTTAATTAAAATAAATAATAAATTAATATTGAGATATTGAAATTTAATAGAAAAAACAATTTTTGTAAAAATAAAATATAATTTATAATTTATAATAACAAATGATATATTATTCTAAAAAAATATGAACAAAATTAAATTCATTAAAATTAATTTCAAAAATTAGAAAAATAAGATAACTATTTTTTTACTTGGAAAATAAATTAATTACTACAAAAATATAAATAGATAAAAATCAAAACTAATTAACTAAATGTTTGATCTTAGTTAAATAATTAAAGATATTGAAAAATTTAATAAAATTACTAAAAATAAAAATAAAAATGAGATCACCTTCACCATCATTTTTTTTTTCATTAATTGTTATTTTGTTTTAATAATTTTTGATAAAAAAAATAATTTTTTTTCTTTTATAATTCAAGCAAAGTCAAAATAACAGATTGATAACTGATTTTGATAGCAATGGACTTTTTGGTTAGTTTTGAAAATTTAGGAATTAAATTAGTAGTGGAAAAAACATTAGGGACCATTGTAGTCAAAAACGAAAAATTCATAATATAATTGAAATTAAGTTAAGAAAATAAAGATTTATATAATGATTATTTTAAATTTGTATGATAAAAACCAGGGATGGAGCCAGGAGTATGTTCCAGAGGGGCGCCGTGAAATAACGAGTTAAATAGACATATATCTTAAAGGTTATATTGAAGAAAACATGAATTAAAAAAAATATTGTTTATATTTTGAAAAAGTATTTTTTTTTCATTAATTGTTGAAAATGAATAATAATTTTTTATTGAGGTAAATTGTTTTAATTTTTATATTTATGAAAAACATTTAATATGATACTTGAATTAATAATGACGAAAACATAATAAATATAAGAACAATGTATGATATTTCAACTCATATCTCAACTTATGACTTAGACATATGGATGTGATAAGTGAAATAAATCATAATTAATAAGTATTCCTTTGTCAATTGACAAATCACTAGTTAGAATACAAGTTGAGATATAAAGTTGGTGGGATGTTTAGCTTTACTCTAAAAATAATATAAACTAAAATTTATGGTCATTAATTCAAGATTCATTAGCGTTTAAGATTTAAAAACAAATTCAAATTTAAATTATACTCCAATTATTTTTCTAATATCCAAAATCTTTTCTAATTGTTAACAAATTATACAAGTTTGTTTGGTAAAAGTTCTTAATAGTTAACATAAATCAAATATATACATATATATACATATATTGATGAAATTGGACTGACCTAAAGGGGAAAAGCATCACAAGAGATCATATGCTGAAAAACCTCTAGACAGCATCCACAAAAATATAAATAAAGGAAAAAAGAAACAAAAGAATCCAAATAACACAACAAAACAGAGGACACGGCCCTAAAAAACCCAAAGGCACGCAAGCCGAACAAGAAAAAACAAAACTAGGAAAAGCTGAAGGATTCTCTACCCATACAATCATTACCAACTAATTGAGAATAGAACGAAAGAGTGGAAGACCACCATAAATCAGAAGCAACACCCAAAGCGTGCTTAGAGAGAGCATCCACCACCTGGTTACCTTCACTGAAGATGTGAGAAACGTGGAACTCTATATGCGAGATCTGATAAATACAATGCTGTCAAGCTTGACGAACACACCAGGTAACCTTATTGGACCTATCAGAAAGAAATTGAACCACATAAGAAGAGTTACTCTCGAGCCAGACCTATACCAACCCAAAACTTCCACGAATAATTGATGACTAAAGAAGCAGCAAGGAGCTCAGCCTCAAAAGCAAAAACCTGACCAAGGGGGACCGCAAAACAAGCTTTAACAAAAGATCTGCAAGTCCGGAAAACACCTCCACAACCCCCCACACCTAGAGAACCTAAAATAGCCACATCTGTATTAACCTTGATCCACCCCAGACCCGGAGGCGACCAGACAACACTCTTGATAACCGGAGCCTTACCAGGACAACCACTGAGGCCAAACCGACGGAGAATCAGCAAATCATCAACATAGTTACTCATACAACCGATCCCCAAATGGTTTGTATCATAGACTGAATGCCAAAACAAGAGAAAGAGCAACACTGAAATCAACAGACTTCCCATCAAAAATCCACTAATTACTAGAATATCACACACTCCAAATCATAGCATGAATGACAGCTTTTCACAAAATCCTAATCTGATCACTGAAAGAAACAAGCATGGCCTGACAGAAAAAAGAGCCCCAAGTGTCAACGGAGACAAGACTCTGAAAAGTAGAAAAATCGCCTCCCAAAGAAAGAAATAATAAAATTTTGATTTAGATATAAAGAAAGAAATAATATATTTAGAATGAAATGTATTTTCTATGTGATTGAGATAAAATTATTAATAATGTATTTTATAAAAGAATTAGAAAATCTAAAAATGAAATAGGGATAAAAGCATAAAAATCTAAAATTTTAAGATGAAACTCAAATTAAAGTAAGGGTGGGGGTGTCCGTCTCTAATAAAAATGCTCATTGATCAACCTAACAATGTGTTATGTTCGAGTCTGCTACTGCAAGTGGTATATATATACCTTAAAAATTCCTACCTTAAAAACTGATGTTAAATATAATTATAAAAAATAATAATAATAAAAAATAGTCTTTTAAATAAAAGATTTAAAAGAATATCCTTACTACAATAGTAAGAAAAAAATATATAGTCTTTTGGTTTTTATTTTGTTATAATAAAAGAGAGCTTCTCCTTACAATCCACAAATTATCTATTCACACTCCAAATTGATTTTTTTCATTAATGACAATTTTGACCTAAACTAAAATTACTAAACAAGACAAAAAAAAAAAAAAATTAAAAACACTCCAAACTAATTAAATTATTAAAAAAAAAAAAATTCTCTCTCATAAATCATTAGATTAAATATTACGTATTAAACTTTCTTCTCTAAATCTGTTTTTACCATATTAAACACTCTCTCATGATTAACCTCTCTCTATTAAAAAAAAAATAAAAATATCATTATTTCCATACTTTCTCTATTAATCTCTGATTAATAGTTAAGGAAAAAAAAACTTACGAATATTTTACTTTTTTACTAACAATAATATATATATATATATGAAAGCTTGAATTGTTTCAACTAGATTCGATTAAACTCAGAATTTTTAAGACTAATGAAGGAATTAAAATTCTCTAGGCAAGCATATACCTACAAGAGTAACAAAAAACATTTTCATATTTCGATTTTTTTTTTATATATAAAAAAAAAGGTACTTGTTTTTTGAGTTTTTATATATATATATATATACATACATGTGATTCTTTATTGGAGGAGAGAGAGTTTAATATGGTAATTAAAAATTTAGGAGATAGTATTTAATATGTAATAATTAATCTAATGATTTAGGGGAGATAATTATTTTTTTAATAATTTAATTCAAAAAAGATAAAAAGGGTATTTTTGTAACAAAATGAAGTGTCTTTAGATTTTTTTTAAATTTAAAATTTAAGAATGGAGTGTTTTTAGAAAAGAAGTGTAAAAAGAAAAAATCGGATTGTCAAAAGAAGCTCTCATAATAAAAACTCGTTCTTTACTAGTAAGAAAGTAGCCCGACAAAAACTAGTATTTGAATTTTAAAATGCTAAGCAAAACATTAATGATTCAATATTTAAGGGACAAATGGTATAAACAGAAAGATTCCACAACCCAAATACCAATTTTTTTTTTTTTTTTTCTTTTGTCTTTTTAAAAAAAAAAAATAATTGGATAGCTTATAATCCCTATAGGGTATCCAATGGAAGAAGAATCCGAGCTCTGTTTTATGGCATTCTTTTAATTTTTAAATTTTGAAAATTTAGACAGAATCACTGACTGAGACCTTTGCAAGTTGACTCTTTGTTATTATCTATAAATCTTTCTAACTAATAAGATATTTTTGTTAGCTTAAACATTTGATGATTGAATCCAATTAAATACTTTGTTAATCTATAAAAGCATGATTTTAACACAACTTTGGCCCTAATACATATCACCAGCTAGCTAGCTGCCTATTAAGCTATATTATTATTATTATTATTATTATTATTATATAATTTTTAAATGCAAAACTTATAAGCTCAGGCCAGCTGTTACAACTTTATATTGCATTAGAAAATTAACACAAAAAGCTGCTCCAATTTGCACAATACCTAGAATATTGTTCACTGATTATTGTAAAGTTTAACCGATTTCATTGACTGAAAAACTTGTGTTTGACTATGATACTGTATTTACTAGGGTTTTGGTTTTCCTTATAATAATTAAGAGTAAGCCTGAAAGAACAATTTTATTCATTGAAATCACTAGAAGTGATCAAATTTTCAATAAGAATCAATTAAATTCGTAGAAATTTTACAACTCTTACCAATGAAAATATCTATAAAAACATAAAACATGGAATCCTAAATTATTAAATCTTTTTGCATGCATGGCAAGACACATGTACATACATGCATAAATATATATATATATATTTTTCCATCGAAACAGTATCATATATACACCTTTCGAGGAAAATTTTGGCCGAGGTTGGACCAGTTCATCAACCCATGAAACCACATATATTCAAATTGAGAACTTTTTTTTTTTTTAGTTTTCAATTTCTGATAGTTTATATATATTTGAGTTTTATATTGAAATATATATGTTTCTGCCAAAACCCAGAAGTAATTAATATTTAATTTATGCAGGCAGGTGTCGGAACCCTAGCTTTGACTTGGGGTTTGAACTCTCTATAAAGCCCCACACTAGGTTTCAAGGTTCCTCTCCTTATTCTGTTGAATGACAGACACACTCAAAGATTATAAGCAAGAATCACAACGATATGGTGCACATAAGATTTTCAAGCTTAACGATACTACTAGGGTTTCTCTTTGTTATGCAAGACTCTTCTGCATACGCTCATCACGGTAGATTATTAATTTTATTGTTTTCTTCTTTATAAATTTTATTTAATATTTTCAAGCTCGAGCTTAATTATTCTTTTTATTTCACCTTCTTTTGTAGATGAAGAAACAAACAAAAATGGGTTTGTGGCAAGTGATCATCAAGAATATGTTGTTTCTGCTACAAAGGTATTATAGTTAGGTTTCTTTTATTATTATTGAATATCTATAAATATCTTACAGTACTATACATATTGGTTATTGTTATTTTTGATTAATTTATTTTTAATTGGAAACACAAACATATATGTGCAGGAAGTTGTTGATGGTGTTTCAAGCATCAACCTTATGAGGAAACCATGGCTTGAAGGAAGCAGGAAAATGGCGGCGCGTAAGATGTTTAGGAAAGAGTTGGAGAAGGAGATCATTTCAGGTGCAAACCGTTGTGTTGGAAAATGTGAATTTGAAGGGAGGAGAGATTTTAGTGATACAAGTAGTTCTAGTCATCATCATCATCATCATAAGCTCATCAAAGGAGGTGGTTTTGTGGCTTTTAATGCTGATTATCATGGTCCTAAACGCCACCCTCCTAAGCATAACTGAGTCAAAATTAAGCTAATTAGCTAGATAGAATTAGGAGCCTTTAATTTCTATGTACAATGTGTAGGATATGTCTGATATGTGCCAGAAATATCTTCTTTTTGTTGTTGTTTATATATATAACAAGAATTTTTATCTTCTTGAAGATTATGCTAATTAGTACGATCCTACTCTATCATTTACATGGGAAATCATTGTTTTTGGTATATTCATAGTTGAGTAAGCAACATTAAGGATGTGGGTTGTGGAAAAAGAGGGTTTAAACAATGGTTCATTATAGATATATTTGTTCTTATATTGCAGGACATAGCAATGATAAAGCTTCAATGAAGTCTCTTGGAACAATTCACTACCAAGTTGATGATCAGGTCTCTCTCTCTCTCTCTCTCTCTCTCTCTCTCCACACTAAAAAGTCATTGTATCATATATAATATATATTTCTAGGGTTTTGCTATTATACATAACTGTATTCATACAAAATAACTAATAGAGCTACTAGCGAGAGTCTAGTAATTACCCTTTTCGAACTAATATAATATTTCCATTGATATATCTCGTTATAAGACTAGTTTTTAACTATGTATACATGTTTACAAAGCAGATAAATATGAAGAAGAAGCAATCTCAAGAATCGAAGATGGAGCTGAACCCTAGAAGGTCTGAAGATGATGAGAAAGTTGAGGCAGAAAGGCTTCTAATGGAGACTAAAGAGATAGTGAACCTGATGCACAAGGACTACAAGGGAATGGACAAGCCCCGCCGCAAGCCTCCAATCAACAATCATGAGCCTTGGCACTGACTCAACTCAACAGGGCTTTATTAATTATTAGCTATATAGGATGGATGATCAGTAACTTGTTTTTTATTTGTTTTTAGTTTTTGTTGGGTCATAAAGGCATGCATAGGAACAAGGAAATGTTGTTTCTGTTTTTTGTAACAAGACACTTAGAACTTAGGAGTATTAGAAATACATAAGAATTCTGTACATTAAAGTGTGCCTTCATAAAATAATTAATCTAATTATTTTAAATATGGGTTTGCAACCCATTACTTAATTCGTTCCTCTTCTCTTGACTACAAACTTTAAGATCTAATCATTGACTTGAGATTTTATCACAACTAGATTGCAAACATGAGAGTTATTTCATCTCTTTTGCTTCTCCATCTTAATAGTTTGACACCAAATAAGCCATCGAAGAAATTGGATGTTTATTATTGTACAAAGAGAATATATATATATATATATATATGGATGGCCGGCTATTTTTGACCCCTTTTTTTTTTTTTTTTTTTTTTTTTTTTTAAATATGGAACATCACAAAATGGAGCAAAAATTTTAAAATAGTTATAGTGCTCGACTGCTCGTAAAACCTTTCAAATTTTATTTACAAGTAGATTTTATTGAACTTATCATCTACAAACAAAATCATATCAATATACATTAAAATCGATAGATTCCATCAAGGCCCTTATTTTAAGTTAAAATAATGAATCGCTTACAAGAGAATCATTGTATAATAATAATAATCCTCTCAAAATAAATGTTTATAATAAGTTTACTTTTTGTCAAAAGGTTATAATAATAATTAACTTTAATTAAAATTTGTACATTTCTCTCATTATTTTTATTTTTTAATTATTAGTGCCAAATTTATTAAATACAATTATGTGATTCAAATAAATTATAAGTTTTAGTACTTGTTATAATTTTCATTTTTTATTATTAGAAAATAGTTTCCAATAAATTCTACTAAACGCAACTCCAATCTTGAAAATATCCAAGGGTGTACGTTATCAATAATGTTTTATGGTTTTTTGTTTTTTTTCATTTTTTTATTATTTAAAAACAAGAAATTGATTTCGTATTTTTAGAATTTGAAAACACGTCTGACAATAATCATTGAAAACTATTTTCTAAATAAAAAAAATATAATATTATAATAAAAAATAAAAGTATGGGAGGAATATATATATATATATACACACTAATGGCGCGTTTACTAATCAGTAATCAAACTTAGGAAAGGGAATTAAGTTACTGATATGTGAATTCCAGTGTTTACTAAATTTTTAGGGAATTAAGTTACGTGGACCCCACTCTGAAATCAGTAATTAAGTTACTAATGGAAAGGGAATTTGATTCCCCCCACCCACCCTAAGAATCAAGTTCCCTTTCCTGATTAAAAAAGGGAATTCATATATTTTTACTAAAATATCCTCACTTATAATAATTATAAAATAAAATAAAAATAAAAAAGTTGTATTATTTCCATTGTATCTCTATTTTAGGGATTGTTCTCTATCATTCTTTTTTGTTCATCGTTTTCCTCCGAATCTTGCTACAGGTACGCATTTTTTTTTTAATCTTAAATTTCTTGACTATACAAAGAAATTTTTGACTCATTGGTGTTTTTATTTTCTCTTTAATTTTGTCAATCTACTATGGCTGTTTGTTTAATGTTTTATTTTTTATTTTATTTTATTTTTTATACGTGAACCTTGTATTTGTAGAGGTGTTTTATTTCTCTTTATTTTTTGTCAATCTGATGGCTGTTTGTTTAAGGTATTTTTTTTTATTTTTTTTTTTATTTTACGTGAAGGCGTGAAGCATGTATTTCCATTGATATGTATATATTTTGTTTAGTTTAAGTTTTTTCTTTTTTTTCTTTTTTTTTCTTTCTTCCTTTTTACTAAAGCAGCATAAAGCTGTTACATTTATATACATATATTTTGTTTTGTTTAAGTTTTTTTTTTATTATTTATTTATTTACTAAAAGCAGTATAAAGATCATGACTTGCTGAGGGTGTTCTTCACCATGTCTACTGAGGAGAAGAAGATATATGTTATGGATCTCTTAGAGCATGGACTGTAATTTTTTATGTCATTGTCTTTTGCAGCAAGATCATTGTTATCTTATTATTTAGTTTTATCGGCAATGTTTTAATGTTTAAAAACCATTCAGATCATTTATGTACTTTAAAGTTTGAGACATGTTTATATTTTTGATATTTTAGACTTGTTTTTTGTGTAAGCTAATTGCTGCATATGTCGAGTTATTTTGTGTTTTAATTTTCGAGAGAAGGGAAAAAAGCACCTAAATGTGAGAAATCAATTCAACATCAAATTAATTATGCTTTCAAATATAAATTACTCCTCAAATTTTAATTATTATTGACTAATTAGTTGAAAGTTTACGATATAAAGATGTTAATTACTAGTTATAGTGTTATAAGCAGTATAAAAAATAGTTTTTCATAATAATAAAAAAAATATTTCAACATATTATATAAACAAGGGTATTTTTGTAATCAACTATATATCATTCCGATTCCTTAGTTGAAGTAAACACTAGAAATGGAATAAATTTGATTCAATTTCTGATTCCTAAATTGTTAGTAAACATTGGAATGGAATTTAGTAACTTAATTCCGATTCCTCTCCATTCCCTTTCTAGTGGAACTTGATTCCGATTCCCTCCATTCCTGATTAGTAAACGCGCCCTAAAGGATTAAAGAAGACAAAAATTGGTGTAAAAACACACTTAATCTCATTATACTCTGATGTATATATACATGGCATACATGGCTGAGAGTTGACTTGCAACGGTAATAATGCAATAAGCCTACATTAAGGGTGAGACTATAGGAATTACAAATTACACAGTGAGAGACTCTATAATCAAGGGATTACAAATAAAGGCTAATTATGTATTGATTTGTCTTGATCACAGCCTCACATGATGAAAATGTTTCCTTAATATGCCCCCGCAAGATGGTACTTCCATTGGAGATGCCAATCTTTGGATCGTAGTTGAGCGAATCGTGAACAGTTTGGTGAGTAAATCGGCTAGCTGATCATGTGTAGAGACATGTGAGATACGAAGTTTTCCACCAACCACTTTTTCACGAACAAAGTGAAAATTGATCGCAATTTGCTTCATTCGAGAGTGAAAGTAAAACTGGATTTGCACATAAATAGGTTGTTCTAATGTTATCACAATAAACAGTTGGTGATTTAGGAAGGACTAGACTTAATTCATGAAGTAAAGAAGTGATCTAAGCAAGTTCTGCAGTGGCAAAGGCTACAGCTCTGTATTCAGCTTCCGTGGAGGATTGTGCAACCGTCTTTTGTTTCTTTGATGACCAGAAGATAGGATTTGAACTCAAAAATACTATATAGGCTATAGTAGATGTTTGTTCATGTTTATTTCCAGCCCAATCAACATCAGAGAATGCATGCAATGCTAGTTGTTGATTTTTTTATTTTTTTTAAGATGAAGTCCATGATTAATAGTATGTTTCAGATACCTAAGAAGCCATTTTGTAGTTGACCAACGAACCTCGAAATAACGGTGCATGAATTGTGCCAATTTGTTTACTGTGAATGAGATGTCGGGTCTAGTGAGAGAGAGCGAGTTATTAGATAGCTCCAATAACACTTTTGTATGTGATGGCATCAGTTTGTGAGGCTCCATCATTAGGGACCAAAGATGTAGTTATGGATATGGGAGTAAGGACTTCCTTTGCGCCATCCATTTTGGTAGGAGAAACACTACAAAAAAAATGGTCTTTTCTGACGGCTAAATGCCGTCGGAAAAGACCATTTCCCGTCAGAAATATGCTTTTCCGATGGGAAAAAGTCGTCGAAGGCATCACAAGTACACTTGCTAGAAATAACTATTCACTGACGAGCCGTCACAAATACTATTATTTTCAACGGCCATGGCCGTCGGAAAATATGAAAATGCCGTCGGTAATAGTAATTCAATGTGGTCAAAATTACTTGTATTTCCGACGGCTTTACTGCTATTTTCGACAGTTTATTACCGTCGGAAATAGTAGAATTATAAAAATTTATAAAAAAATGGCGCGACTCGACTTGGTAGTCGCCCCATCACTCGTCACGCGCCACGTCACACAGCAACTTTAACTCCATGAAATTCATGTGGTTCAAACCTTTGACTTAGATGACATTAAGGGGTTACCCTTACCATTTTGCTATAAATTTATATCCAATATATTTTGCATACTATTTATATATAAGCTATTGATATGTTTGTATAATATCTAATTAAAATTTTCTTTTTTTGTATACTATTTAAATATAACTATTGAGATATTATTTTTTAAATAATATTTTAGTAAATTTATTAGAGTTTGTTTTAAAAAATCTGATATAGTAGTGTCACTAAATATAATTAAAAATAACTAAATGTTCTTGTGATTACTAATAATTTTGCTATATTTTATATTCAGTTAATTTAGTAAGATGTGTCCATAAAGTAATTCGAATTAAATTTTAGCATTTCCGATGACACTTTTTATGTTGTTAGAAAAGTGGGCAATATTGACAGCTTATTTAACTATTTTTTGACGGCCCAAAAGCCGTTGGAAATGTGGCATTTTTTTTCCTACGACACAAAAAGTCCCATGATCAAGCCAAAATTGGTATAATTTTGGCCCTCATTTCCGTTTCTTTTTGCTTGATTCTCGGGCATTTCCCCGTGTTTAATGTTGTTAAATTGAGTGTTTCAGGTTTTATTAGGTTTCAGAAGCAATTGAGATGAAGGTGGAGGACTTGTGCGAAAATGTCTCACAAATGAGAAGAAACAGGGCATTTTCGCCACTTGGGCATAAGAGGGCGCCACTTGAGCGCCATGGCGACAGAAGAGTTCCCAAAGGCATCAGAAGGTCGCCACTTGGGCGCCACTTGAGCGCCATGGCGACAGAAGGTCACAAAAACAATCAGGTGGGGTCGCCACTTGGGGTCGCTCTGGCGACCTCCCTTGCAAGTGGCGACCTAGTGCACTCAAGGCATGGTCGCCACTTATGGTCGCCAGAGCGACCTTGATGGTACAAATGGCGACCTCTTCACATTTCCAAGGTCGCCACTTATGGTCGCCAGAGCGACCTAGAGGATACAAGTGGCGACCTCTACACATTTTGGTCATGTTCGCCACTTGACAAACAGCGAGAAAGATGGTTTTCAGAGCGACCTTTTCATCTAACCGTTTTACGCTCCATGGTCGCCATAGCGACCAAATAGCGACCAAGGCTCCACATCAGCGAATCAAGTCGTTACCAGTACATATCCATGAGTGAGTATATATATGGAGCGTCTCTTCATTTTCAAGGATCGAAAAATCAGAGCAAATTTCAGAGAATTTCCATTTCAGATCTAGATCATCATCCATGGAACATTATTCATCATCCTCCATTTCTCTCCTTGAACTCATCTAATCCATCCAACCCTCAACACAAAACCTTGATTACTTCACTACATCATTCCTCATCCCACCATTTCTCCACCAAAATCCTTAGTAACTTTCCACCAAAACACCCACATTCCAAGACATTTCCTCAACCTCCATTCCTTGCATCTAGGAGCATAGAGGAGAAGAAGGATTGAGCTTAAAGAAGGTGACCCAAGGGTTATTTCCTTATCATTTACTTCTTTTCATTTATTGCAATTATGTGTAACTAAACCCCTAATCTAGGGGATAGATTTGAGGAACAATTGGTTGTGGGTTTAGTCTAGCTTGTAATGAATCTCTTATGTGTTCTATTCATTCAATTTAATTAGATTCCATTCATTATAATTGACTTGTATATCACTTGTTGATTGCTATCTTGAGTGGAATAATTTATTATATATTCACATGTGGAGTGACAATCTTTGTGTGATTAAGAACCCATTGGATAGGATAGATTAGTGGTGGGTATATCAACCCCACTAATCTAAGCCTCTAAGTGGTTAACATAATGTGATTGGTACATTAATGATGCTAGTAGCTTACCACATCCAAGTGTTAATCGATCTATTCCCTAGTTCTCTCATTAATTGATTTTATCACTATTCTTATCAAGGTGTTGAGTATTCTATTTTTCATAACATTTTTGTGTATTTTCATTTGAGTAGTTTAGCATTGGTGGCTTTAGAAACCACACATTTATCAAACTCTATGATTTGTTTTATTATTCTAAGATTAGTCAATTTATCTAATTAACACTCCTTTCCCTGAGGAACGAACTTGCTCACTATTTTGCTATCAAATCACATTTTTAAAAGGATTAAGTGGCTTTAAAAGAGTTTTCAAGAATCAACCAAAAACTATTATTATTACTATTTTGTTGAGTACACAAACGACCTCATCAAAAAATGGCGCCGCTGCCGGGGAATGGTAGCGTTGATTACATATATTGACTTTTCTTCGCATTTTATTGGTATTTTGTAGATTGTTAGTTTAATATTTTGTTTTGTGATTATTGATTTGTTCATAGTGCTGTTTTTACTTTCTTTTCTTTCCTTGTATCTCTTTATTTATTCCTCTTTCAGGTGCTCAATTTTATGCACGGTAGGAGATCTCTAGGTAGAGGTGTTCATCCCCCACTAGAAGGCACTAGCCGTGTGAGAGAGTTTGAACCAATTCCAAGTCAAGATATAAGTACCGAAGGACAACAACATGGTAGGGAAGACGAAGCTCCTTTGAGAGAGGAGATGACGGAAGAAACTCAAACCAACCGTGGTCAAAGGATGACCATGGGTGAGTATGCCTTGCCGGATATCGGGAACCAACCATCACCGATCGTGCTAGACCCGGTGGCTAGGGGTTATGAGTTGAAGACGATGCACGTCAACTTATTGCCGTCATTTCATGGGAAGCTGAATGAAGACTGCCTCCAGTTCATGAAGGAGTATAGTGCTATTATAGAGACCTTCCCCATCATGCGGCTCACACGTGAACAATTGCAAATGCGTTGCTTCCAGTATTGTATGAAGGATGCGGCTATGACATGGCTCATGGGGCTTAGGCCGGGATCATTGACAAGTTGGGGCCAAATTTGCAAGGTATTTTTCAACAGATTCTTTCCGGCTAGGAAAGCAAAGGAGTTAAAAGTGAAGATAGCCGATTTTTATGAGAGTGAGGGGGAGCTATTTCATGAGTCATGGGAGAGGTATCAACGCCTTGTGGCCCAATGCCCTCCTCACATGTTCACTGAGGAATACAAGGTGTCTTGTTTCCAAGGAGGTCTAACTCGGTTCTCCTAAGTGTTGGTGGATAACGCTTGTGGAGGTTCTTATGATACCAAGACCGCTTCGGAGATCTACGACATCTATGAGATGTTGGCACAAAACTCTCAACAAAGGAATGCCAACAGTATTCGAGGTGGGAAGTTTGATGTGAATGCTAGTACGGAAGCCGCCATCGAAATTTCTAGGATAAACAAGAGGGTGGAGACCTTAACTTCTCACATTGAAAGTATGGGATTTCCTAAGGCGGGAGTTAAGTTGTTAGGAAGGAATGAAGGAGGCTCTAGCGGGCAATTCAACGAGAATGAAGGGTTTGAGGACACTTTTCAAGGTCAAGAGCAAGAGGAAGTTCAAGCTATGGGATTTCAAGGACAAGGCAACTACTCCTATCCCAACAACTATGCTCATCCGTGGAGGAACCACCCAAACCTTTCTTGGTCAAATAACAACAACATTCTAAACCCACCACCAAGAAATCAACAACAAGGAAACCAACAACAAGGGGTGTTCAATCAAGGAGGTAGCTCACAAGGGGGTTATCGTCAGAATCCACAACAAGGGTTGAACACTCAAGGAAGTAGCTCACAAGGAAGCTATCATCAAAATCAATCACAAGGAGGATTCCCCCAAGGAGGAAATCAATGGGGAGGAAACCAATGGAACAACAACAACAATGCTCAACCAAGCTCGTACCAACCTCGCCGAAATATTGATGAAGAAATGAGAGGTATGATGCAAGGCTTCCAACGAGCTGAGAATACCTTGACAAGCTTCATGCAAGCTAGTGGTCAAAGGTTTGGCAACCTAGAGGCATCTTTTGGGAAATTGGAGACTCAAATGGGGCAAATTGCCGAGGCCCTTCAAAAGCAAGAAAAGGGGAAGTTTCCAAGCCACACAGAGCAAGCTAAAGAAGGTAGTTTTGTCAAGAAGGATGGAGCTAGAGATGAGGCATTGTTGTTTGAAGAAGCATACGTCCAGAAAGTGGAAGATCCGGGAAGCTTTGTGATTCCCATTTCAATAGGAAATAGTGGAGTGCTTAAAGGAGTACTAGATTTAGGGGCAAGTGTGAGCATGATGCCCCTATCTACTTATGAAAAGTTGGGGTTGGTAGGATTGAAGCCATCCGGAAAGAAGCTTATGCTAGCGGATCAAACCTCACTTTCATCAAGTGGTGAAATAAAAGATGTCCCAATTGTCATTGAAGGAGTAGTAGTGCTAACGGATTTCGTAGTTCTAGACATTGGTGACAAGTCAAAAGATGTTAGGGAGTGGCAAGTTCTCCTTGGTAGACCATTCATGGCTACCGCTCAAATGAAGATCGATGTTTGCAAGAGGAAAGTTTATATGCATGCATTTGAGAAAGAACTTGAGATCGATATAACCATATGCAATGATGACCTAAAAAGCATTGAGAGTTGCTATGTGGTTGAGTTGCAACCACCAAGGTCAACGGGTGGAAAGGTGTGTGATTTGGTGCAATTGTTTGAAAAGAATAGCCAAGAGGACGATGTGGAGAGTATAGGTGACTTTGAAATTGAAGAGCTCAAGAATTCTAACCAAGAGCTCATGCTTGAGTTAGAGGTTCTTAAGGCGGAGAAGTATGCCTTGGAAAAGAAGCTTGATGACCTAGCAAGGAAAAATCATAAGCTTAAGAAGGTCAACGTGGCTCTCACAATGGAGAATGAGGTGACGGTGAAAGAACTTGAAGATTTGGCTAGGCTCACCGAAGAATTTGAGGAAGAATCCTTAAGAAAGATGAGGAAGGCTCTCATGAATGTAGATGCCAAGAACAAGGCACTTGAGGAGTTGAAGGAGGAATTGAGCAAGAAGGAGATGTCCTTGAAGATTGCTAAGGTAAAGGAGTGCGACTTTTTGGTGGAGATAGATCGGATGGATCAAGCCATCAAGGAACTCACCAATAACGGTCCCTCAAGACCTAAATCTCCAATGAAAAAGGGAAGATTTCCTTCATATCCTTTAACTTGTTATTTTTGTCATAGAAAGGGTCATGTAAAGTCTAAATGTTTTGAATTTTTGAAGCATGCCAATAATGATAAAAATAGACCTATAAGGAGATCTAACCGTGTTAAGCAAATTTGGGTTAGGAAGGATTTGGTCAATCAAGTCCGGGATGAGTCTAGAGGTCCAATTTGGGTAGTCAAGAAAAAATTGAGTTATAATGTGATTGACTTGGATGATGAGCATCATGATTCCATTTCGCATAGTATGATGCGGTAGTTGGATTTACATTCGGTTTTTACATTTCATGCCATGAATAAATATGTTTGTGTTTAATTTTGCTTGTTGTGTGTTTTTCTTTTGTTTATTTTGTTTTTCTGAATAATTGTCCATCAATTCTTGTTAGAAGTTGAAGTATGAGCTTATTGTGGATTTTGTTCATTGCAGGTGATGAAATGCACTCAGAAGAGGATTTTAAGTCAGGGTCGCCATTTGGTCGCTCTTTGCACGCAAATGGCGACCTCACTTGCATGAAGGATTCAGAGGTCGCCACTTACATGGTCGCCATGGCGACCCACATGTTGCAAATGGCGACCTTTGTTATCAGGTATGGTCGCCATTTGGTCGCCAGAGCGACCTTACTTGTGCAAATGGCGACCACATGCAAACATGAAATTTCTTCTTGGTCGCCATTTGGTCGCCAGAGCGACCGAGTGACACAAGTGGCGACATAGGGCGTTCACTTATAAGGACTGCTGCTCAAACATAACGCCGCACACACAAAAGTTCTCTCTTCTCAAATTCTCTCAATTCCAAAGCCGTGGCACGCACGTAATCTCCAAACTTGGTAAGAAATCACTCTAGTTCTTCAATTCTTTTGATCAAATCCTTCCTACATTGCATCTAGAATTACTAAGGGTGGTTTTGAGTTTGATTTGAAGGGATTAGTGCTTAGGATTGGATTTTTGTGTGATTTGATTCATATAGAAGTGATTGTGATATTATTGGAGTGGTTTGATTGATTGTGGTGCACATTGGTGAGTGCCGGAGTGTTGTTATAGTGCCGTTGTGCTACCGGATTTTTGTCAGAAAATTTAGTCCGAATTTGGGGGTGTGAAATGGCTCCGAAGATGAAGTTGCCGAACAAGGGGGGCAAGGGTAGCAAGACCCCCACTCCTAGGAAGAGAGTAGTTCCCGAATGCAAACTGAACAGAAATTTTGATGATCGTTTGGAAACTTTTGCTGAGAAGAAAATGTGGCCTGAGAAGGGCATTGATTTGGAGAGCTTGAGGGATACCCCTGTCCCAACAACAGTGAATGACATGGGATGGGGAGGATTAGCGGCTACTCCGCCACATTACAGTGAGAGTTTGGTGAAAGAATTCTATGCGGGGATGAATCCGGGAGAGTATATGAGGGGTGGTCCCATTCTTGTGAGAGGGGTTCCCGTGTATTTGAACGCACCGGACATTAACATCTATTTTGGGACGACTTTGTTAGAAATTGAAGGATTATGTGAGAGGATGGTGGAAGGGATCACCACGAATCCTTTGTACGTGAAGAATTTGGTGGAATTTGCAAACACGATGACCATCACTCCTATGACCATATGGATGGCGAAGCGGTTCCCTCTCAGGCAGACAAACTTGAAGATTGAGCACGCCTTTTGGCACATTTTCCTCCATTCTTCCCTTAGACCAATTTCCCATAGGTCCACTGTTCCATTTGAGGCAGCCAGGATTCTACATAGTATTAGTGAGAGGCAGCCTATTGATGTGGGAATTATCATAAAGATGGAGATTCAGCGGATTGGGAGGAATGAATCAGAGACAGATATCCTCCCTTTCCCTTGTTTGATCACAGAGGCCTGCAAGTTGGCGGGTGTAGATATCTCCGGGGACATACTTAAGCCCCCCATGTCAGATATGGACTTGACCACCTGGAGACGTTTGATGATTAAGCGTGGAGAGATACCTACTGGGGGAAAACGTAGGAGAGTGCGGAGTTCAGAGGCCGGCACCAGTGTTAGGGAAGATTTTGAGAGAATAGTCCCTGAGGAGGACGATGATGATGAGGAGGAGGAGATTCCTATTTGTGATGATCACGGGCAGCCGTTGGGAGTTCGGATTCTAGATGGTGTACAGCGCATTAGGAGGACTCAGACTGGTGATTTTGATATCCTTCATGCTGATAAACTTGATATTGAGGGAAGCCAGAAGGCCTTGGAGGACAGGCAGCTGAAGTTGGAAAGCCTTATTCAGGATTTGAGTGAGACAGTGATCACAGGCTTTACAGACCTCCGCCATGATCTTAGGCTCACTCCTTATGTCAGGAGACCGAAGAAGCCTGCCACAGTGATTCCACCTACCCCCACTGCACCTTCAGGACATAGCACAGAGGAGCCTGACTTTGTATTTCAGACTGCACAGTCTGCTGTTGAGGAGGCAGCACAGTTGGAGGAGGCCATGGCCCGTTCCTTGACTGATCAGGGGCCCCATTATGTGGGAGGTCCTCCTATTGATGAGGCAGCCGCACAGAGGAAATGGAGAGAGGAGCAGTCTAGGAGAGCAGCATTAGCTAAGGAGTAGAGAAGGAAGGACCCGAAAGGGAAGGGTAGAGTAGTGCAGGATGAGGTGGATGATTCAGAGTAGTTGGCCTACTAGCATTCCTAGGATTTGTTTTATCTTTTCATCATTTGCATTTTCTATCATTTTATTGGGACATTGCTAGTTTTTATGTTTTTACTCTTGGATTATTTTGTTGGATATTTTTGTTGATTTATGTTTATTCGCATTTCTTTTCCTTTAATCTTTATTTCTCATCTTTGCCTTAATTTTGTTTCCGCATAGAATAAGGGTGTGAATTGGATTTTGGTAGTGGATTTAGGACATTTGTGCTTCATTGTTATATGTGTTGTTGGGATTTTGTGTATGAATATTTGGAGGGCAATATGCCGGATGATGGGATATTTTGTTTTTGCTCTTGCTTGTTGGATTATTGCTTGAAACTTAGTGGATTGCGCTTGTTGTTTTATTTTCCACCTTTGAACATTGAGGACAATGTCAAATTTAGGTTTGGGGGTGCTTTTGCGCAACACCATGATGCTTGGTTTTCAAAAAGAATTGTGTGCCAAAATTTTTAAGTGCCAAAATTTTTAAAAATTTTTGCAATATTGCCATATTCGAGCATGCTTTGCTTGTGGAGATTGTTCTTTACATGATGTAGTGAGGAATTGTGCATGTTTGTGAGTGTTTGGTTTAGATTAACACCATGCCACTTAGGGTGTCATTGAACAAAATGCGTTAATCTTTTTCTCTTAATGTTGAGTGAATGATCAAATTTGCTTGAAGGCTAAGAATTAATAGTGGAGATTCCCATGAGGATCACAAACACAGCCTTTAAAAAGCATACGTTGAGTTGTAAACATTCACTCTTTAAACACTCACTCTAAACACTCATACAAGCATGTTTTGGTCTCATTTGCACTAAATGTTGTTTGCCATAGAATATTATGGTCTGCTTGTGGATGCCTTATTTTGCTTAATGGACGAATCTTTAGAAATGATTTTAGGCGATGCATGTGAAAACCTCTTTGGCCTAAACACTTCCAACCACTTGAATATGTGTGCTCCCAAGCCCCTTTGAAGCCAAACACATTTGAAGCATTTCTTTCATGAACCACATCTACATGAACCTTATAGCCTTAAAATACTTGACCTACCTTGACCAAACGATTCGCTAAGGCTTAGGAACTCAATGTAAAATTTTGAATGTATAAATATAAGGTGTGTACCAAGGCATGTGAATGTGTGTAAGAGTCTTGCAAATCAAGAGATGTTTGAAAATGGAAAAGAAAACAAAAGCTTGTAAAAAATGAGAAAAGAAAAGAAAATAAAAAAAATAAAAAAATAAAAAATATATAAAAAAAAATATAAAAAAGAAATGAAGAGCATGAAAAGAAAAGAATTGGCAAGCAAAGAAAAGCAAAGAAAAAGGAATAAAGAAATTAGGCACAAAGGGCCTAGAAAAGGAAGAGAAGTAATTGAGCTACTCAAGTTGAAAATAGGAGTAGCATACACATGTGTAATTGTGAGCCTGGACACCTTGAAGTGTGAACATATGTGGGAATCTTGTGGAACTTAAAGAATTAGAATGTATGCCTTAATGAGATCATTAGGTCCCTTGATATCCATTTCTTCCATTCTTTGTTTCACCATAACCTTAGGCCCCATTACAACCAAAGAAAAGACCTTCATGATCTTTAGGATTGTCCATTTTGTACAATTTGGTTGATGCATGTTCTTTCTAATTCATGGCTTGCAATTCTATTCATGAGATCACTTTTCAGGAAATTGCGGTTTAATGTTTAGCATGTGCAATCAATTTGTTGCCATAACATGAACTCATATTGCACATGCACATATTTGAGTGAACCTAGGAATCTTGGAGAAAAGAAGAGAGAATCCGGTGAGATTTAGTATCAAAGCGAATTACATTCTAAACTAATAGCACCTTTGCTTTGAAGCTTGGGCATTTTGAATGTAAGATCGCATTGCGTACAATTATGTCTAAGGTGGCACGTTTTTGATCATAACTATACACGCTCTTGCATGTTTAAATCCTCACCATGGCATAACTGTTTTAATCTCTTCATTTTGGCTTCGCACATTGATCATTTGAAGTAAAAACCTTTGAAATATCTCTATGCATGTTTTTGGGGGTGTGCTTGTTATTATGTTTGCTCGAGGACTAGCAAAAGATTGGTTTGGGGGGTATTTGATCAAGCCAAAATTGGTATAATTTTGGCCCTCATTTCCATTTCTTTTTGCTTGATTCTCGGGCATTTCCCCGTGTTTAATGTTGTTAAATTGAGTGTTTCAGGTTTTATTAGGTTTCAGAAGCAATTGAGATGAAGGTGGAGGACTTGTGCGAAAATGTCTCACAAATGAGAAGAAACAGGGCATTTTCGCCACTTGGGCATAAGAGGGCGCCACTTGAGCGCCATGGCGACAGAAGGTCACAAAAACAATCAGGTGGGGTCGCCACTTGGGGTCGCTCTGGCGACCTCCCTTGCAAGTGGCGACCTAGTGCACTCAAGGCATGGTCGCCACTTATGGTCGCCAGAGCGACCTTGATGGTACAAATGGCGACCTCTTCACATTTCCAAGGTCGCCACTTATGGTCGCCAGAGCGACCTAGAGGATACAAGTGGCGACCTCTACACATTTTGGTCATGTTCGCCACTTGACAAATAGCGAGAAAGATGGTTTTCAGAGCGACCTTTTCATCTAACCGTTTTACGCTCCATGGTCGCCATAGCGACCAAATAGCGACCAAGGCTCCACATCAGCGAATCAAGTCGTTACCAGTACATGTCCATGAGTGAGTATATATATGGAGCGTCTCTTCATTTTCAAGGATCGAAAAATCAGAGCAAATTTCAGAGAATTTCCATTTCAGATCTAGATCATCATCCATGGAACATTATTCATCATCCTCCATTTCTCTCCTTGAACTCATCTAATCCATCCAACCCTCAACACAAAACCTTGATTACTTCACTACATCATTCCTCATCCCACCATTTCTCCACCAAAATCCTTAGTAACTTTCCACCAAAACACCCACATTCCAAGACATTTCCTCAACCTCCATTCCTTGCATCTAGGAGCATAGAGGAGAAGAAGGATTGAGCTTAAAGAAGGTGACCCAAGGGTTATTTCCTTATCATTTACTTCTTTTCATTTATTGCAATTATGTGTAACTAAACCCCCTAATCTAGGGGATAGATTTGAGGAACAATTGGTTGTGGGTTTAGTCTAGCTTGTAATGAATCTCTTATGTGTTCTATTCATTCAATTTAATTAGATTCCATTCATTATAATTGACTTGTATATCACTTGTTGATTGCTATCTTGAGTGGAATAATTTGTTATATATTCACATGTGGAGTGACAATCTTTGTGTGATTAAGAACCCATTGGATAGGATAGATTAGTGGTGGGTATATCAACCCCACTAATCTAAGCCTCTAAGTGGTTAACATAATGAGATTGGTACATTAATGATGCTAGTAGCTTACCACATCCAAGTGTTAATCGATATATTCCCTAGTTCTCTCATTAATTGATTTTATCACTATTCTTATCAAGGTGTTGAGTATTCTATTTTTCATAACATTTTTGTGTATTTTCATTTGAGTAGTTTAGCATTGGTGGCTTTAGAAACCACACATTTATCAAACTCTATGATTTGTTTTATTATTCTAAGATTAGTCAATTTATCTAATTAACACTCCTTTCCCTGAGGAACGAACTTGCTCACTATTTTGCTATCAAATCACATTTTTAAAAGGATTAAGTGGCTTTAAAAGAGTTTTCAAGAATCAACCAAAAACTATTATTATTACTATTTTGTTGAGTACACAAACGACCTCATCATCCCACAAGTCATCGGCATAACTCGGCAATTTGACACAACCCGAATCAATCTTGCAGATGTCATGTACGAGGGCGTTGTAATGTTCTTTGACATCCCTACGTGACTTTCCCGGCAGTTGACTGACGATATTTTGCCATCGAGCAATTTCTCAAGATAAAAATGTTTATAATAAGAGGGAGTTCCTAAAAATTGACGTCAATATCTCACAAATCCTTTCATTATAATCCTGACAAATGTTTTGAGTATTTATGTTGTATCAAAGCGTTCACTCTTGATTTTTGCACATATATGTCATTGTCCAGATAGCAATTTAGAGAAAATCAGTTCTATTAAATGCTTACTATGAAATAGAGTTTACATAATTATTTATCTAACTTTTTTATTTTTCAAGAAAAAATAAATCATGAAATTTTTATTTGTACAAATTATTTGAAGAAACTTTATATGAAAATACAGTTTTGACATTACAATAAAAATAGGCTTTTCTGATGGCTAAATGCTATTGGAAAAGAACATTTGCCATCGGAAATGTTGGATTACTTTTTCATCGTTTCAATGGAACAAAGATTATGAAAAAATGTATTACTTTTTCCTCATTTCTAATGGAACAAAGACTATGTCCTACATCATTTAGGCCGTTGGAAATAATGTATTACTTTTTCCTCATTTCTAACAGAACAAAAGCTATTTTTGATGGTATTTAGGCCATCAGAAAAAATGTATTACTTTTTCCCGATTTCCAATGGAACAAAGACTATTTCCAACAGCATTTAGACCTTCAGAAGTAATGTATTACTTTTTCCTCATTCCCAATGGAATAAAGACTATTTCTGACGGCATTTAAGTCGTCAAAATAATGTATTATTTTTTCCTCATTTTCGATAGAACAAAGACTATTTCTGACCGCATTTAGGCCATCGGAAATGTGGTATCATATTTTTACTCATTTTCGACGGCACTGAAATGGTCGTCGAAAATGGTACCTTTTCCGATGACAATTAGCCTCGTCAAAAATAGTTCGTCACTGATAGGCCTTTTTTTGTATTGAAAGGAAATCATGAATGTATTTTGTGTTGGGTGAGAAATAAGCCTTGAGAGGTTGACATCACCTCCACTCCAAGAAAGTTATGTAAGTCACCCAAGTCTTTTGTAGAGAACTGACTTGAGAGAGTTTGGATGAACTTTTGAGTAAATGAGGCTTTATTTCTTGTTACAATCAAATCATCCACATACACAAAAAAATAGAGAATTATGTCGTTAGAGTTAAAAATAAAAAGTGAAGCATCTAATCTTGAGTTGGTGAAGCCAAAAGAAAGAAGAAAAACTTTAAGCTCAATATACCAAGCTTTTGGGGCATGCTTTAGGCCAAAAATTTTCTTGCGTAACCGACAAACATGAGATGGTTTTGTGATATCAATAAATCCTTGTGGTTGGGACATGTAAACTTCTACACTTAAATTCCCATGTAAAAAGACATTATTTACGTCCAATTGACTTATGGACCACCCTAAAGAAATAGAAAGACAAGGTACTATACAAATGGTTTTAGGTTTCACAACAAGGCTAAATGTGTCATGATATTCAACACTAGGCCGCTAGTGAAAACCCTTGGCTACTAAGCGAGCCATGTACCTCTCAATGCTACCAACGGGATTTCATTTGAGTCGAAACACCCATTTGCACCCAATAACATTTTGTTGAGAATTTGGTGGAAACAACCCCAAGTCCCATTCATAATCAATGCATTAAATTTATTAGACATGGCCTCTCTCTATTTCGAATAACTAAGATCAATTTGAACACTACTAGGTTCCACAGGTTCAAGTATGGGATGTTTTGTAGTGTGAAAATTTTGTTTTGGTTTAAATATGTTATTTTGTGACCTGGTTGTCATGGGATTGGTACGTATAGGTGGTAAAGGTACATGTTCAGGGCCTGAAAAAAAGGTTTCAAGATTTAAGTATGTGGGTGAGGGTTCTAGTGAATGGGTGACACATTTTTTAAGAGAGGAAAATATGTTACCTGGTGATCAAGTTTCGGCTTATGGTACTGCAGGAGGTGTGTCCATAGTTGCAGTTGGCATAAATTGTTATGTTGTTGGCATCGATGATGGGACAATAAAATGTGGCTCAATAGTTGCCATAAGTGAAGAGGATCATGACCATTTATTCATAATTTCATATGTGACTTCAGATGTTTGTTGACTGGATAAGGCAAATGGATAAATATGTTCTACAAATTGCACATGTTTGGAGATGAATATTTTATTTGTAGAAATATCAAGACACTTGTATGCATTTTGAAAGTTGAAAAGCCTAGAAAAATATAGGGACGTGACCGAGGTTGTAGTTTATTTTAGGATTAAGGACGTAACCATAGATAACATATGCACCCAAATGTTCTCAACTTAGTGTAATTTGGCTCACTTTGAAACATGATTTGAAAGGGTGAAACCATTTGCAAAATAGGGGTCAAAAAACGATTTATTAAGTCACTTGCTGCTTGAAATGCAAAGGACTAGTAAGTTAAGGGTATATAGGCATGATGTAGAAGAGAGAGACCGGTTTCAACAAGGTGGCGATGCCTTCGTTTAGCAACCCCATTATGCTCTAGGGTGTGAGGTGAAGTTTTTAAGTGTTGTATACCTTGAGATTCAAGAAAAGAGTATAGTTTTTGGTACTTTCCACCACCATATGTATATAGAGAGACAATGGATGTCTTAAAATATTTTTTCAACCAAGGTCTTGAATTTAGAAAACGCATTCATCACATCTGATTTTAATTGCAGGGGATAAAGCCAAATATATTTAGTAAAATGGTCTATGAAAATAAAATAATATTTAAAGTCATCATAAAGGGAATGGGAGCAGGACCCCAAACATCTGAGTAAACTAAATCTAAAGGACCTTGACTTACTAAAGTTGAAACGGTAAATGGGAGCTTGTGACTTTTATTACACATGCATGAGTCATAATGTAAAGAAGTGGACACGGGTGAAGACATAGGCAATGAGTGGATCTTGACAACATGTTGTAGGATTTTTGATGAGGGATGTCCCAAGTGATGGTGTCATTGTTGCAAAGAAGTTTTCGTACCAACTAGTGCACAAGGAGAACTTCTTGCAATACCACCTAGTCGCAGCCACTCATAGATATCATCTTTATTCTGCCCTTGAAGAAGACATGCCCCCGTTTTGAGATCCTTCACAACACAAAATTATGGAAAAATTCAATGGAAGTATTATTTGATTTGTAAAATTTTGAAACCGAGATCAAATTTCTTTGCATTGAAAGAACATATAAAACGTTAGATAATGAAAAATTATTAGAGGGTGTAGAGAGATTAGTGGAACCAGTGTATGTGATAAAAAGTCTAGATCCATCACTAATAACAATATCATCTGAGCCTTCATAATTCTGATGAAATGATAGATTATTGAGGTCTATGGTAACATGGTGAGAGGCAGCAGAATTAACAAGCTAGTTGGATGAGTTGGAGGGTATAGCAACCATATGGTTGACCATAGGTTCTGTAGAGATGATTAAGCAAAGCTTAAAATATTGTTTTGCCACATGACAACGTTTCTCACAAAACTGGCACACACTACCAGTTGATTTTGGTTTGGACTCCACTGGCTGTTTTTAAATTGACTCTAAGCATTAAAATTGTTATGGTTCTGATTCAAGATCTTTCCATTGTTAAATCGAATTTTGTTGGGTTGGTTTTTTCCATAGGAGTTTCAAGTGTGATTGGCATGATAATCTCACCATTAGACTTTGCTTCTTCTTGTTTGAGAAAGGCTTCATGGTCAACAATCTTATCATACAACTCCTCAAAAGAAATCGTGGAATCTCTTATGCGAACAACAACAACAATCTCCTTAAAATCTGGGCCCAAACCTTTGAGCGCATAGATAAAAAGATTTTCATCATCTATAAGTGCGTTGACGAGGCTGAGTTCATCAATAGTAGCTTTGAGATTATTGAGATACTCAACCACTGTTTTTGAAACAAATATATACGTGTGTCTAAATATAACCGGGGGGGGGGGGTGAAATAGTTGTTAATCCGTTATTACCAAATTTTTCAGATTAGTCAATATTACAAAAATAACCCAATTCAACCAACAATAAAATCAAGTATAAAATGCGGAATATAAAGAACACTTGATTTTTACGTGGAAACCCTCAACGTGGAAAAACCACGAGCTATTATGCTACCCACAAACAATCACCGAAATTCACTATATGAAAAGACGGTTACACCCTCAAGCGATACTCGAACTCTCACCCTAGACAACCTCAGGCTATAGACACTACCACTCGTCACTCTTGATTCAATCCCTAGTGATATCCCTTAATCCACTACTCTTTGCATGAGCACCCCCTAATCTACCTGCATGCCTTTTACCATGGTACTTGATCAATATATTGCTTGTGCAATAAGCAACCTAGTCACACAAGACTTAATTCTCAAGAAGAGATCAATAAAAACCTATGTGAATATGCAATGATATCCAATATGGAATTAATACTAGGTTACACTAAATGCTTATCTAGGATTAAATGATGACAATAAAATCAATCCTAGATATCAAAGTTTGCTATATGTCATGACATACAACTTAGCTATGTGAAGGATAACCAATCCTAGATACAATAACTATCACAAACAATCTCAATCATTTTAATGAGGTAAATTAGCTAGATTTATATAAACATGAAATCCTAGCTATCACAAAACAACTCAATCAATAAACACATAATCTCAATCTTGTAGGTAGAAATTAATCTAAAAGCATACAAGTTATAAATGAGATAAATTGCTAAGTAAAAACACTAAGATTAGATGAAATTGGTGTTCAACTTACCATAACATGTGTGTTGAAGAAGACCCATACTTTAGCACATGCTAGATAATCCTAGATGATGCTTAGATGATGATTTATGCATAAGGAAATGAGTTTAGAGAATTAAAGATGCCATCTTTATGCTTTTACTCTTAAGTCTCTCTCAATATCTCTTTAGAGTTCTTCATGTCAAAGACCTTTTTTTTAGAATAAAAAATAATGATATACTTATAGAGAGCAAGAAAAAGGTAGATGAAAACTCAAGTTTGCCCCTGAAACGCACTGATTGATGGTTTCAATCTGCAGTCAGAACCGTCGATTTTAACATGGTTCCATGACCGCCGATCACAACCGTCGATATTCTCAAACAGCGGTTTCAATCAGCGGTCTAGCTGCCAATCACAACCGCCATTTCACCAAAAGTGGTGAAACCAAGGGGAAGGTAAGTGCTTCTCCAATGGCGATCATCGCGCTAAACCAAGCACACCAACGTGCACGCGCGGACGTTTCTGAACATACTTCGGGAAGCAAATTACACCACACTTAAAACTAACAAACATGAAGTGCAAGTATGGGATATGAAGAATGCACACATATTAGAATTGAAGCACGAATGCAAGATGAATAAAACATGCATGAATGTGTGTGTGTGTGTGTGTGTGTGTGTGTGTGTGTGTGTGTGTGTGTGTATGTGTGTGTGTGTGTGTGTGTGTGTGTGTGTGCAACTAATCTCTTCAAGTGGCAAGTCAAATGATTTACCTATCGCTCTTGCTCTTGAAATCACTGGGATGCTTGGAAGCTTGCCATGATAATCATCAAGATGACCTAAGCTAACCATTACATAGACATCCCTAAATGTGGTTTGTCAACAAAATAAGCCAATCAAAATATAAGGCACTTACAATCTCCCCCTATAGCTATTTCGTGACAAAACCACCTCTCACAATTGATCCTCACAAAAATTAAAAGCTAAGGGTCAACAATAGTTTATTCTACATTACAAAGAGAAGCCTAATCAAACTAGATCTTCAAGCATTCCATCTCTTGTAGAATAAAACATCCCTGCAAAATAAGAACTACACTTTCCAAACAAGTGTATATGAGGTGATCAAGTGAGATAAAAATAAGCATTTGCATTGAAGAAAATAAGCAACAACATGCTATGAATGTGCAATGCAATGCTCCCACTCAACGGGTTACTCCCCCTCAATAGGAATTCTCCCTAAAAATATAATTAGCTACTCTCATTTAGCAATCTCCTTTAGCACATACTACTCCCCCTTTTTTTCATAAGATAGGCAAAGGAGTAGTCCCCCAACTGGGTCATTTTAGCAAAGAGAGAAAGTAGCATATAAGACATTTGCATAGTCATATACAAGAACAATATGCAAGTCAATTAATTGGAGAGAACCAAGGAGATTTATTTTAAGAAAATGTGTGATTAAGATGTTTTACATACAAGACATGTTGCATTTAAGTCCAAAAATCAATGGTATTTGGCAAAGAAAATGACAAAGGTTTCTAATAAAATTGAAACCAATTTCACCATTTGCCATGAATTAAAGCAAGGATGTAGAGTTTATCAATCATTCAATTTAAGGTGCAACTATATCCAACATTATAAGCAAAACATGGCATGAGCCACTTTTTGCACCCTATTCGATTTTTCCGAATAAGATACTTGTATGATAATAGCCATGTTCAACAAATAAAGAAAGAGAGACTTTGGATTTTAAAATCCTTCGAATGGATACAAGATCCTTTATTCATTTGAGTCTCATTAGCTTTTCACACACAATTTTGCATTTTGAAATTTGCAATCAACAATCATGCTTTTTATTTTTAAACATGTCATTAGAAATCATGCTTTTCATTTTAAGCATGTCATTTGAAAGAATCATCATGTCATGGAGATAATTATAGGTCATTCAAAGTGTACTTCCTAAGTAAATCTCCTAGTCCAAAAATGCATGTTTGAATATAAATATGACATGGATTGCAATCAAAGCAATTGGCTCACACTTATTGAATAGAAAAACATATAAGCATATGTACAACCAAGATACTTAAGCAATTACTAAAGAAGCATAATGTATATCAAATTTTTGCATGTGACAAGTATGCATATTTGCTCTCTTTGCTTGAGTTCCCCATATAGGGTCAATTACCACATTGCATCAATGAAGGGCATGAGGTCCTATAGACCTACCAAGTCCATTGGACCTAGTTGAAGATATGAGAGACATGATAGCCCAGTAGCAAGCAGGTTCATCTTTTCTCATCCACTTAAGTCACACATTTTCATTCATAGTGGTCATAGTTTGCATGTTATTTGAGTTCCTATGATTATTGTCTCTAGGATTCCTAGGCACATGCAAATTGGCTCTTCTAAGCCTCTTTCTTTCCTTCCATCATGCTATCAACCCTACAATGCTTAATGTATTTAAAGCAATTAGGCCTAATATGTCCATCAACACCATAATAAAGACAAGTTGGTATAAATTGAGAATTCATACCATGTCCTTGTGAGGTCGTTGGAGACTTATCATGCATTTGATGTCTCATTTGGTGTTGAACTGGTTCACATCTTCTTTGTTGTTGAACCGAATTGGGTTGCCTCATTGGTTGAGGTAGCATGGCTTGCCTTCTAGGTTGGTTAAACCTTGATTGAGGAAGGTTTAGGCATGGAGCTCTTGGATATTGAGTTTGAGCAACGCCCTTTGTTGGCATCTTCACTTGGCAAAAGACTCTTCAAGATCAATCTTCCTCCTAGAATAATGAGAAGGTGAAGCTATGCATTTGCCTTAAGCTTGAGGTTGCAAGATCTTACCATTATTCAAGTCCTGAAGGTGCATCGTCTATTTATCCTTGCCAATTCTCAAGGAATTCTCTTTGCTTGCAATTTCATCCTTCATTGCCTTCATCATTTGATGGCAATCTTCAATATCTTTTTCATACTTAAACACATCAACTATGTCTATCATCAAGGAGTCATCTAACTTGGTCCTTAATTGAAGGTTTTCCTTCTTCAACATCTTGATTTCTTCATCTTTTTTCTTTAAGGACCTTTGAAATCTTTCAATGAAGTATTCATAATTCAAACCCTCATCACTTAAGTTGATAGAACTTGAACTTTCCTTATAGAAGCTTCCATAACTTCTGCTCTCATGGTGATCATCATCCAAACTAGCTTCTTTGTTGTTGACCTTAAGTGATGGATGTCTTGTGGCCACCTTTAAGTTGTCATCATGAAAAATGGGAAAAGCTATGTCATTCCTATCACATCTCTTGGAACCCGAAGAGCTCTCTTTACTCTCATTACAAGAGTACGGATTTGATTTGCCTCTTCGACTCTTGGTCTTCAAGTCACTACAATCCGTGGAGATGTTCCCATAGCTGCCACAATCAAAACATTGAAGCTTCATCTTCAAGGTACCCACATTCTTATCTTCTTCCTTCATGGTACCTCCATGGGTGACTCTTAGAATCTCCCAAGCTTCTCTAACATCTCGAGTGGTTCGGAAGAGTTTGGCTTTGAAACAAATTATAGGTGTGTACAATATTAATCTAGAGGGGGTGAATAGATTTTATCCAATTTTACCCAATTTTCAAATAAGGTCAAGATTACGAAAATACCCCTAACTAGTCAATATAATATAGCAAGTGTAATATGTGTGGAATATTAAATAACACTTGATATTTACGTGGAAACCCTCCTAGGAAAAACCACGGGCTAATAAGTGCACCACACTCGAACCTCAAATCCACTAAATGTGATAAAGATTACAACCTAATCCTGGTATATAATTGAAAAGATAAGAATATATTGCTCGCGTGTGTCTAAACAACCTAGAAGGGGGTGAATGGGTTGTTAATCCGATTAGTTAACAAATTTTCGGATTAGTCAATATTGTAAATATAACCACAATTCACAAAACAATAATCAAGTGTAATATGGTGCAGAAATATAAACGACATTTGATTTTTATGTGGAAACCCTCAACAGGGAAAAACCACAGGCTGGTAAGTGTGCCACACTTAAACCTCGAATCCACTAATTGTGATAACGTTTACATCCTAGGTTGACCTCAACCATGCTCAGACTATAACCCGCTACCACTACCCGTAGGCTTGTAAAAGTGGACCTAGTCCAATTGGCGATTCTCGAAGTCACTACTTGTAATGATGTTCACAGCCTAATCTCGGTCTGTAACCCACCACTAATACCTGCAGGCCTATAATAGCAACCCTAGATCTATTGCTTATGCACAAAGCAACAAGACTTACTTCTCAATGAAGAGATCATACAACCTATGTGAATACGCAAAGATATCCAAAATGCAAATAATGCTAGGCTACATTAAATGCTTAACTAGATGCTATAATGCAAATCAACACTCTAGTTATCATCAATGCCTACATGCTCATACATGAGGACTCAAGTAGATGCAAACAAATTCTAGCAACCTAATTGTCAACAAACAAAGCCAAGTCAACACAAGTTGTCAATAATTATGGCAATGACTAAAAACATACAATTAACAAATGCAATCAAGGAGTCCTAATCAACAATGTCTAAATGCAAATCATATAGACTTAGCTAGAGGGCAAAATGGTCCTAAACACTAGCTATCACAATCAACACATCTCAACCAATAAACTAAGACTCAAACATGTTATAAACAACATTAATTAAGGAGTCAAGCATTTAATCACAAAATAAATGCTAAATCTAGGCAAACATGTTAGAAAGATGAAACAAGAAGTTCTAGAATATATAGAGGTTACCTAGTCAAGGAAAACAGCAAGACCTATGCTTGGATGATGCTAGGATGATACTAGATGCTCATGAGAATGTGTTTGGTTGAGTAAAAGTGAGTTTTTAGGAGCTTCTCTCTCTCTCTCTCTAGGGTTTGAGTTTCTCTCTCTAATATCTGATTTTGAGCTCTCCGAATGTCTAAGAAGGCAAGGCAACATATTTATGTAGAGATGCAATCAAAATGATGTTGTTCTTGGACAAACATCAGAGGTCGCCATTTGTCTCAGGGCGACCTCATAGCGACACCAACTTTTCTTCTAGGTCGTCATTTGCTGTCGCCCTTTGTCAAATGGCGACGCCCTATGCAACACAACAAAAATTCTTCTTTGTTGCCATTTGTCTCAGGGAGACATTTCATGGCAACACTACCCCTGAATGATTTTTTCAAGAAAAAATCATTCTGTCGCCATGGCGACACCACACAAATGGTGACAATGCCCTGTTTTCCACTTTGTGTACAATACAAGTGAAACATTTCAATGCATCCTAATGCCTAACATGTCATGGAATTTCAATGAATAAGATGCAATCAATAAAACATGCATGAAGTGATATTCAAGAACATGAATGCACACATATAAAAACACGCAACACACAAGTATTAGAAATATGCATGAGTTGTGAGTATGTGCAACTAGATCTCTTCAAGAGGCAATTCAAGTGATTACCTTTCGCTCTTGCTTTTGAAGTCACATTGGGAAGTCTGGAAGCTTGCCAATCATAATAACCTAAGCTACCCGTTACACATCAATCCCAATGTGGTTTGTCATGAAATAAGCTAATAAAAAATGAACCTAATTCAATTGCTTGTGATTTACGCAACCTAATCCCAGAAGCTACATAAGTCTTCCTTTTCAATGAAGAGATAAAATGCCTATGTGAATATATGAAATATCCAAAAGGCAATTTAGAGCTAGGAAACCCTATATGCTTATCTAGGATGATAATATTGCAATAAAAACAATTCTAGATATCAATAGCTAAATGACATGTCATTAAGCTTAGCTAAACACAGATTGAATAAACCTATATAGCTATCACAATACAACACTCAATCATATCAACACAGCAATCTCTTATCTTGAATATTAGAAGTTAATCTAAAAACATGCAAGTAAAAAAAAAAAAGATGCATTGATAAATAAAACACTAGTTATATATGATAATAGTGAAGAACATACCAAAGGAAGTGTGTTGAGCAAAACCCATACAAGCAAGCATCCTAACTATGCTAAAAGATGCTAGATGATATTTTGATGCATATGAGAATGGTTTTGAGTGTTTAAAAATGAGTTCTTGATTGATTTTCTCCCAAGTGTCTCTCTTTTGATCTTTAGAGTTCTAAGAGTTGAAGAACTAAGTTCAGAGAATGAGAATATGGTATATTTATAGACATCAAGAACAGAGCATGTGAAAATACAAGTTTGCCCATGAACCGCACGATTAGTGGTTTCATTCAGTGGTCAGGCTGTCGATCACAACCGTCGAATTGAACCCGAGAAGAACAGGGGAGCAACGACGGTTTCATTCAGCGGTTTCATAACCATCGATCCAATCGCAGAATCAAACCCAAGAAATTAAAACAATTAGGTATGAACGGCGGTTTCGAACGGCGGTTTCGAACGGCGGTCGTGGCTGCCGATCATAACTGCAGAATCAGACCAGAGACTTCTAGACCAAAACGGCGGTCCATTCGATGACCAAGCCGCCGATCACAACCCCTGATTCACCGAATGTGGTGAAACCAAAGGAAAAGCCAAGGCAATCTCCGAGAGCGGTCTTTGTGTAAAACCAAGCACACTTTGGTGCAAGCGTGGACGTTTCTGAACAATATTCGGTAAACGAATTACAAGACACAAACACACAACAAAATGTAACAACAAAAGTGTACGTGTGAAATGTGACATATGAAGAAAATGCACACATATGCAAATATGCTAAGTGTGTGTGTGATACTAAATCTCTTCAAAAAAAACTAAGCACTAGAGATATACCTTTGGAGTGCCTCTTCTCTTGAGGTCTTAAGAGCCTAAGCTACCCTTCCATCAAAACCCTAATGTGTGGTTTATCCACAAAATAAGTCAATCAATAAATGAGACCTAACAGGCTTGAATCTCATCCTCTGTACAAGATAAGGCACGGATGCCCTTTGAATTCCATTCTATAGCCTTGAGTTCATCATTTGTCCACTTGGACTTGGGCTTAGGCACAGAAGCCCCATTTTCTAGTCTCTCTATGGTAGGCAGGTATCCCTTTTCCACACACATCTACACATGCTCATCGAAGTCCATCAAAAAGAATTCCATTCTTACTTTCCAAAAAGAATAGTTTTCCTTGGTGAGAAATGACGGTTTGGAGAGTAACGCACCCTCTAACCTCTCAAATCCACTCGTAATGTTTGAGTAAAATGAATGCAAATGAATGCAACAATCAAAATGCACAAAAATGCAAGACACGCCAAAAATCACGAATCTCCTAAATATGTCTAGAAACCCACTATAATACCAATTGAAGCATATTTATACACGTGTCTAAATACAACCTATAGAGGGGTGAATGGGTTGTTAATTCGTAATTACCAAATTTTTTGGATTAGTCAATATTACAAAAATAACTCAATTCAACTAACAATAAAATCAAATATAAAATGTGGAATATAAAGAACACTTGATTTTTACGTGGAAACCCTCAACAGGGAAAAACCATGAGCTATTATGCTAGCCACACATAGTCACTGAAATCCACTATATGAAAAGACGGTTACACCCTCAAGCGATACTCGGACTCTCACCCTAGACAACCTCAGGCTATGGACACTACCACTCACCACTATAGGTTCAATCCCTAGTGATATCCCTTGATCCACTACTATTTGCATGAGCACCCCCTAATCTACCGGCAAGCATTTTACAGTGGCACTTGACCAATTGCTTGTGCACTAAGCAACCTAGTCACACAAGACTTAATTCTCAAGAAGAGATCAATAAAAACCTATGTGAATATGCAATGATATCCAATATGCAATTAATGTTAGGTTACACTAAATGTTTATCTAGGATTAAATGATGACAATAAAATCAATCCTAGATATCAAAGTTTGCTATATGTCATGGTATACAATATAGCTATGTGAAGGATAACCAATCATAGAAACAATAGCTATCACAAACAATCTCAATCATTTTAATGGGATAAATTAGATAGATTTATATAAACATGAAATCCTAGCTATTATAAAACAACTCAATCAATCAACACATAATATCAATCTTGTAGGTAGAAATTAATCTAAAAGCATACAAGTTATAAATGAGATAAATTGATAAGTAAAAACACTAAGATTAAATGAAATTAGTGTTCAATTTACCATAACATGTGTGTTGAAGAAGACTCATGCATTAGCACATGCTAGATGATCCTAGATGATGCTTAGATGATGATTTATGCATAAGGAAATGAGTTTAGAGAATTAAAGATGCAATCTTTATGCTTTTCTCTCAAGTTTCTCTTAATATCTCTTTAGGGTTCTTGATGCCAAAGACTCTTTTTTTTTTTTAGAATAAGAGATAATGATATATTTATAGAGAGAAAGAAAAGGGCAGGTGAAAAGTCAAGTTTGCCCTTAAAACGCCACCGATCGGCAGTTTCAATCAGTAATCGGGACCGTCGATTTTAACCACCAAATTGAAATCCAATAACACTGGTTTCAAACGGTGCTTTCATTTGACAGTTCCATGACCGTTGATCACAACCGCCGATATGGACTCGAGACATAAATATCAATTAGGTCTCAAACGGCAGTTGCAATCGACGGTCTGGCCGCCGATCACAACCACCGTTTCACCAAAAGTGGTGAAACCAAGGAGAAAATAAGTGCTTCTCCAATGGCGATCATCGCGCTAAACCAAGCACACCAACGTGCGCGCGCCGACGTTTCTGAACGTACTTCGGGAAACGAATTACACCACACTTAAGACTAACAAACATAAAGTGCAAGTGTATGATGTGAAGAATGCACACATATTAGAATTGAAGCACAAATGCAAGATGAATAAAACATGCATGAAGATGTGTGTGTGTGCAACTAATCTCTTCAAAAGGCAAGTCAAGTGATTTACATTTCGCTCTTGCTCTTGAAGTCACTGGGATGCTTGGAAGCTTGCCATGATAATCATCAAGATGACCTAAGCTACCCATTACATAGACATCCCTAAATGTGGTTTGTCAACGAAATAAGCCAATCAAAATATAAGGCACTTACAGTTTTGGACCCTCTAGGTGTAGTAAGTTTGTCTTTGAGATGATAAACTCGAGATCGTGATTGATTTGCATAGAGTTTGCTCAACTTCAACTAGACATCTCAAGAAGTTTTGGTGAAAGCAATCAGTGGCATCGATTTTTCAGATAAATAGGCAAAAAGTGTGTGAAGAAGTAATTTATCTTGTCGGCACCAATTGACTTTTGAATGATATTAAACAAAAACAAAAAGATGATTCTGCATGGTCCCTTACCAATTACCATCCCAAGTTTTGCATTTTCTTCACCAGACCCACCCACTTGTTCATCTTCCTTTCACGCTAAAAGGAGAATCCTAGAACCACCTTTTCTAGTGTTTAGTCGATTCTGTGCATCTGCTGAGACTACTGAAGTATGGTTTGAAGACTGGTGGTTCTATGGAAACCAAGTTGTAGACAAACAAGGATTGAAATGATCAGTTTTCAAGTGTTTTAGAAAGAGGTTAGTTTTTTAATAACTAATATTTTGTTATTTGCTTGTTGTTTGTTGCTGCATTGTGTTGTGGTTTTTTGTAATTCAAGGTTTACATCTTTTTAGGGTTTTAGTGATAGAAAAATTATGGGTTTTTCAATTGAAAGACAATACTTGTTAATTGAGTGTATACTTACCTGTTTTACGTGTGTTATAAGTGAAATAAGTTTAATATTGCAAAAAAGCTAGAAAATAAAATTTTAATAAGTTTTCTTTTGTTGTTTATAATGCTGACGGTTTGTCATAGTTGTGTGTATGAAGAAAAAAGGATTATTTTTTTTCCTAATTTCATATTCTTACATTCTACTATTGTGTTTGTTGTTTGTTGTTTGTAACTCACCATAGTTAGTATGTATTTAGTTTACTATACACAGTAACTGTTAACTGATATAACTGAGTTTTGTATTTTGGTGTGATAAAGTGTATATTATATAACTGTTAACTTAATTGGCAGCTTCATTTTATATATATATATATACTTTGATAGCAATTTGTTGTTAATTTTCAACCGTAAGAATTTCTTATTTTTCATGGCATCTAGCTAGTTGGATATTGCAGGGGAAGAAGATATGTGTAAAAAATTAATCAATTAATTTTTTGTTTTAATTTTCATTAATTTTCTTCTTTTGTTTTATGGGAACATATATACTAAATGAAGAATTAATGATTAGAGCTTGACAGTTCTTGGTTTTAATCAATTTCCACTAACCCAGAATTAATTATAAGGTTTCTAGACATTCATAATAATTTGTGTTTTCTATTTGTTGAAACAGTTTCAAGAATCAATCCTAAAATTGATTGATTATAGGCACAGGCCATCAATCCTGCATACATTGCATCAATCCTGCTGTGTCAAACACCAACTTGGATTCAATATAGGCGCCAACAAGGACAATGACAAGGGCAAGCGGGTAGCTACCTCTTCCAACTCTCAAGATAACATCAATCCTGACCATGTCGAATGGATGACGGAGTTTATGAAGAAGGGTTTGCATTATGAGAGAGGAATAAATTTGGTGGAATTCTGTGGGACATTTGTTTACGATGTTGTTGTTGCAAGGCAATGGAATGGGTTTGTGGCAGATCATGATTATGCCAATGTTGATATCGTGCGTGAGTTCTACACAAATATAGTTCCGGAGTAATTTTGTAAGGGCGGCTCTATGCATGTCAGAGGAGTATATGTCTTTTCTGTCCCAATGATATTAATGATAGATTTTTAGCACCGAATCACATAATCAAGGGCGGTATAGGTGCTTGCCATATATTCAATGATAATGATGCTTTGAGTAGAGAATTCAAGTAACCGATAATGTACATGATGCTCCACATAGAATTATGCATTCCAATTTGCTATTTGAACTTGAATTTTGGCACATCTTCATCGGTTCATCATTGAGGCCAAGCTCGCATCGTGCCGAACCCAAAATGGAGGCTATTGAACTTCTTTACTGTATGAAGCATGGTCATAATATTGATATCGACGAATATATTCATCCTTTGATTTGCTTAGCTAGGTCTCTGAAAACCAAAAAACTGACAATCCCCTGTTTGATAACTCACTTATGTTCAGTGGTGGGGATTCATGTTGCCGTTGGGAATGTGGGCATCCCGATAGGTCTCGTCAATAGGAATACATACAATAGAATGGAAAATTCCAATGGGATGCCACTTCTAATGAATGAAAACAATCAAAAGGGACTATGGGTCCAGGTTGCAGCAAAGGGTGCAGGAAGTGATCAAGTTGATGCTGGTGATACTTATCCAGGGATTCCTCTAGATGTTCATAGACAGGAACCAACTTGGGTTGTAGCCATGTTTACAACCTTGCAGGAGCAAATGGTAGCGCTTAGTCATAGCCTGTATATCGGGATGACAAGGCTTCAAGAGCAATTGACTAAGATCCAAAGGTTAATGTCAGTTTAACCAGATGCTGCGGAACCAAGCGAGCCTCAATAGTCATAGGTAATTTCCCATGTTGACAACTTGCTTAATTGGTTTAATGTGCTTAATATGTAGTTTCTAGTGTAGGGAAAAACATGCGGCGGAAGGGAAAAATTTGATTGGTATATTTCAAAAAATTTCCTTTTAAAGAAGAACCTTAACCCTTTGATTAATTAACATATAATAAAAGTATCATACCTTTATATTTGCATGATGATTGATGTTGCGTCCAAAGAATACCGTAAGATCTTCCAGTTCAATCACGAACGTGAATCACCTAGGAGTGTGGGCTCCCTTTCTTTGAAACCTAAGGATGGAAAACAAAAAACTTTTCCTTTTGTTAGTCACAAAACCTTCCTAGAGAAAAACGAAGAACATTTGGTCACTTGTGTGTTCTCAATCTTTTGATCGAAACTCGCATGAACCTGATTTGAAATTGTGTACAAAACTTTTTGATATAAAAGTTACTAGTGCACTATCAAAAACAAAACGTTCTCATTCTACTTTTTCCTCTTGGCACTTTCTTGAGTTGGATGTTTTTTTTTTTTAAGCAAAAGAAAAAATTATCTCTCAAAGAACTAGGGTTGGCCGAACTCCTCTTGATGGATTTATATTGGAGGCCAAAATCTCACACAAGTATGATTCATGTTTCACCAAACTCCTATCAACCTTTAGAGTTCAACCCTAATCCAACTCATAAGTGTTTTATCCAATAATAAACTATTGAATATAAATTAAATTGTGACTTATCAAAAACTTTCTATTTAACTAGATAAATAAATTCTTTTTATTTATCTACTTATCAAATAAAGTGCTTGATACTTATCATACTACCAACAATAGTATGACACTAAGAGACCTTCTCCTAGTTAGAAAAAGATTTTTACTTTTAATTAATTAATTAATTAACTTCCATTTAATTAAACAATAAAATAAAACAATAAAATAGGCTAATATTCTTAGCCTTGCTGCCCAAGTATATACATGTGCAATATATTATTTTTTTCCATTTTATTAAATCCATTGGACTTTAATAAAAAGTCTACATGTGAACTAGACTCATTCTTACTAAAAGAAACAAGTCAACATGCCTTAAATTAATACAAAAATATAATTTGACAGCCAATTTAATTAAAATGTGCAAATCATATTCTTAATGTATTAATGGAATGCTAATCGCACCCCATAAGGACTGCCCAAGAATTCCCACATCCTTGGCCGCCCTTTCCATGCATTTGAAGAGTTACCGCGTGTCTTGAATCACACATGACCGCACCTTTCCAAAACTCTTGGATTTCAAAATCTAAAATTGAAATTAGCCTAGTAGAATATATCAAGTGATCCATGCAAGTTCGTGTGGACTGGGGATCTTGGCGGGCTATCTAAATTTAAGCTTCAATAGAAATAACCCAATCACAATCAACAAATGATTCACTAAAGTTCGATCTATTAATTTTAGCTCATTCCACTAAAAAACTAAAATTGAACTCTTAAATAAATATAGAATAAGTAAATGTTTCTCATTCATACCCTAGACAACCTTATTGGAGATACTGTATCCTCGCGAAAAATACCAATAAATGTCGAGAGCTCATAGACTACCTATAGCTCTCCTAGTTACCATATTTACTCATATGACCACATTTTGAACTTGGATATTCTGACTTGTCCAAAAGCCATGTTTCAATAAACACTATCGAGAACTTAACATTAAGATTTAATATCCAATACCTCAAAATATCCATATGATGATATTCTACTCACATTTAAGAAATGGAGCCACGATGTCAATAAAGTCCTCTATCGATTAACAAATGAATACCACCAAACCATCAAGGATAGACTATGCTATATAATTGTACTCATTGATAGCTCAAATGATAACACTTGTAACCATAAGTTTATCATTCATCTCAGGATTGAGATAGACTCTCTGATTGTTCTTAAGTGAAAACTTTTATCCATTGACGGTTCTGGATAAATTATTTCACTGTGATCCTATTTAATGCACCTAGTGTACTAGATTCTTTTACCTAAAGATACTACACTTTGATGATTTTAGACTCATCATAACACATTTGATCACACTCAAATGCTAGCAAAAGAATCTACAACTTTAACAAGGTAAAGACGTCCAACCTTTATTTTAAGTTGTGAATATTGTTCAAGACTAACTAAAGAATTGTGTCTACCTCATACATATCTAGACGTACGAACAATTCTTTATTTCTCATAGTCTTCGACCTTATGATTATTTACTTTTGACAATTATAATAATTAAACTATAAATGCTATAAGATTTGTTAAACCAGAAATCACTTCATTAATATTAAAAGATTGTCAAAAACATTATTACACTCTTGCTATTAAGCATAATCCTAACAACTAACAGGACAATATTACTGGAAGAAGCCGAGGATTTGGTTTTGTGACCATGTCAGGTGCTGAGGAAGTTGAAGCAACTACTTAACAGTTCAGTGGCTATGTAAGTGAAGTGATTACATTCTGTGTACTTCATTTGGTTGTGTTGTTGTTTGTGGTTTTACTTTTTTCCCCATTTAAAGATTTAAATTCTTATGTTAAGTAAGGTACATATCAAAATGAAAGATAACATTTTCGAAAGTGCACCTTTTTATTGGGATTTTATACCTGCGTTCAATATCTTAACTTGTGTTATTGCATAGATCTGAAGGTAAATCAATTTGTGTTCAAAAGCCTGTTTGAATTTTGAATTGTGTCATTGGCATTTGAAAGTGGATAGCATCATTTTAGAGTTGAAGATAATATGTTTGAGCTTACTCTGTGCTTTTTTTCTTTTCTTTTCTTTTTTGAAGATTGTGTAAATAGATACTCCCCAATCAAAATTTGTGATTTATATATTACAAGGTTAGGTCTAGGTTATTTTGGCTAAGCAATAATGAAATTCCTTTAAAGCAATAGTGTTTTATACCTAGAGAGGGGTGAATAGGTATAGTTCCAAATTCTTCCAACATTAAAAAAATGTGGAATATAAGAATGAAATGAATACTTGAAATAATATAGCATTTGTATAGAAAGAATCAATACATGTGAATCATCAATATACAAGAGAATCAATACAAGTAAAATATGGAAGATAATGAAAAGTAAAATGAAAATGGACACAAGTTATTTTAACTTGCTAAAACCTCAAAGAGGAAACATCCACGGGTTGATACCACAACCACCGGCAAAGCAAATTCACTATATGAAAATGACTTACACACTCAAAGCTATCAACACTATGATATCTAATTCAAGCTATCACCTCCTAATCAACCCTCGGGCTAGTGATTCACTAAGCCTACTTTCTATCTAAGGTGTGTCCTACACCTCTAGAAAGCAACTCCCTATCCAAAGCTCAAAAGCTTCTAGGAAGATTTCCTTGTTTAGCAATCTAGATCAAGTGATCCTAGTTAAACTCCCTAGCTTAACTATCCGGAGTACAAAACTCCTTGCTAAGACTTTTGCTTGGCTATCCGGAACTCATTCCTAGCCAAGTCTTCTTGCTTAATACAAAGCTTCACTCACTTTGAAAGAGACTTCAACCTATTACAAGGCAATGATCTAAGTGATGCAAATGATGCAAATCGCAATCAAATAAAGCTAGATGATCAATCAAGCTCTATGTACATGCTTAAAAAAAATTCTAGGATATTTTATCAACAAACAATCACAAATGTATCTAGAAATCAAAGCATGTGAATCAATAAGAACAAGATATGAATATTCAATATATATCAAAAATCTTAGTTCTTAGATCATGAAATTAAACTTAGACAATATCATGAGGCACATCATATATGTCATATCTAGAATCAATTTCAAGTTCAATCAAGTTTAGCTAAAAATGTTCAAATGAAATCACAAAGCTAAAACGCAATAATTGATCAATCATATAACTCTAGCATATGCACTAACATTTTTCTCAACACATTTCATCAATCAAATAGAAAGAATAAAAGAGATGATCAAAAGAAATGAAAGAAGAGAAAGTATCACATACAAAGTTGAACTTTGGACTGAAATCAGATCACTGTGAGAAATGGCGAAGTCAATTGAGTCTGAAAATGCTTGGAGTTTGTAGCTCTTATCAAGACCAACATTTTTGGTTTTTAGATCACTTGATTTTGAGTTCGTATGAAAAAGATATGATCGAAATAAGAAAACAAAAATTAAGAGAAAATTTCTGGTGTTTTTCTTTTTTGAATTTTTCTCCTTAGAATGAATAGGAGGGAATAGAGGAGTTTTAAAAGATTTCAAGAGAGGAAAGAAGTGACCAATCAGCTGTAGCCACATCAGCTCCACATGTGGGGCACGTGTGCCACACGTGGGCAAAGAGCTGCCCTGGCCGTATGGCACACGTAGTCCACATGTGGCCTCCATTGCTTGGCCTTTGGCCAAGCAAACTCCATTGCACGCTCCTCTCACGTTCTTCATCCATATTCGAGTATTCGAACTCTAAATTCAAATTCATTTTTGGATTACGAATCATGACTCCCTCACACACAATGACGACTATGAACTTTGACAAAAGATTGAGAATTCATCTCGGAAAACGACAATGAAGACAACTCAACAAATAAGAACGCAAAGTAGCGTAGCTGCATCGTTTGGACTCGAAACTTGATGAATGAGTAACCGAAATGACCGGGACTCAATAAGGAATCATATGAGATCATGTTCAAGTCTAAAATATAAGAAACACAAACAAATAAACACTATGCAACACAAGCATGCCATATCTAAGCAATAGTGAGAAAACATGCAAATCTACAATATTGTCAACAATGAGATAAATACATGTGTATACTAAATGTGTGTGAAAGTGTTATACCAAATGTTTGAACTATGATATAGGGACACAGATGTATGAATTGTGTGTGTGTGCACTTACGCCTTACAAGAAGAAGAAGAATCTTGATACCTTAGCATCCAAGTATGCAATGTTCCCCTTGAAGATGAAATTTGCACAAGATGTTGCTTCTTCACCTTTGAGTCTTCTTTCTTCCAAGAATCACCTAAACAACAACTAATACAAATATAGAAAGTTTTGCAATGGAATTAAGCCAATACAAATAAAAGGTCTTACAAATAATCTATCACAATTTGCAAGAACTTGACGGCAAGCCCCGAAGGGTAAATGCTAGACCTCCTCCTCCCCCTTGTAGGGAAGAATACTTTTCTAGAGTGTCCGAAAGAAGCCATGAAAGTTATGATGGTGGTAACCGTGAAAGTTTTGGTAATGGTAACCGTGTTCATGTCGGTAACCTTTCATGGGGCATTGATGATCAAGCTCTTGAGACTTTGTTTAGTGAGCAAGGAAAAGTTGTGGAAGCCAATGTGATATATGACCAGGAAAGTGGTAAGTCTAGGGGTTTTGGGTTTGTGACTTACAATTCTTCTGAAGAAGTTGACAATGCAATTGAGTCTTTGAATGGTGTTGTAAGTTCACTACTCCTTTTTTCTTAAAGCTATATGCATTTCTATAATAACTTTGGAACTGATATGAAGATTTAGTTTTATATGCATTTCTACTCCTTTTTTCTTAATGCTATATGGATTATTGTTTAGTGATATGAAGATTTAGTTTTATATGGCTAACTTTTATATTTGAGATAAATTCATGCTTCTGAATTTGTGTTAGATGGTTATAACTTTAGTATGTATATTTTTTAATTATATTCGGCAAATAAATTGACATTTACTTTTAACTATTACTTTTTATATATTTATTTATATATGATAGGAATCGTTTGGCTAGAACTTTTGTTGAAAATCATTTATGATATGGTCTGTTGAGACAAAAAAAATCAATTAGTGCTTCGGTTAGAAGTTAGAACTTTCTACATTGCTTATATGTTTTTGATTAACTTAATTAGTTAATTGGTTCCAATTTCCATACAGAGTATTTGGACAATATTGGTTGGACACTAGGGTGTACTAGGCATTGTGGTGCCAATGTGACTTCATTATGATGAAGTGAAAACCTTTGGAACTGATATATCACACATCCATTATGTGTCAGGTGGCTATATTCTTCTAAATTTATTGTTTTACTGGATGAAAACCAAATCAAAAGTTTGATCTTATTTTTTGTGCATCTGCTTATGTAGTTTTTTCAATGTTATTTTTCTTTTCCTAAGTCAAATATCTACCAGCTTCATTTATTCTTCCAATATTTTGTTTGGTGCAGGATTTAGGTGGTAGGTCTATTCGAGTCTCTATTGCAGAAGCTAAGCCAAGGTGTCAATTTTGAGCTTTGTATGTTTTCTAACTCTACCTAAGGTCACATAAGAAAATTTCGGTATGACCTACTAATATCTGTTATGGGGGTCTAAAAATGAGGAGCCACTATGGTTTGCACCAATTTTCATGTTACATTGCGGCGAGTTGATCTTTTGTTGCATGCCCATCTAGAGGAACCTAAGCTAAAATGTGTCAAAATTTTTGATGCATGTTATGAATACAAGGATTCTGATAAGAAACAAATATGTATTATAATAATATTTGACATCGTTTGATAGAGTTGGTGTATGAGGTATTAAACTGTTTGTCTCCGCCACAATTTTTAGCTTGTAAGATTTAGCGATTGTTGAATGAAATTTTGTGAAATTTAAACCAGAGGAACTTGCTCTTGTCTGTTTACTATTCCAGTAAGGCAATTCCAAGTTTCTTGACTGCAAGGGCATATGTTCCTAGAATCAACTCCTAAAAACATGTCATTCACAATCTCCCCCATTGGCTAATGGTGTAAAAAGGGGCTAGCCCGGCCCATATAGGCCGAGCATGCCAGGCCCATTTTCCTAAACGTGCCAGACCTGGAACGTTTAGGAAAATGGAGGCTCGAAATGGCCCTAGTGGCCCGTGCCAACGCGCCGGCCAGCTCAGACGTGCCTAAACGGGCCGGGCCCAGACCTATTTTTAAATTTAAAAAAATTAAGTTTATAAGTATTTAAATATTTAAATTTAATTGTTACAACTTATAATATTATTTTAACAATTTAACTTATGTATTTTTAATCATAATTTGTTTATCTTATTTATTATTTTAGTCTAATAAAAAAATGTAGAAAATAGATAGATTTATTATTTTATTTAATAAAATAATTCAAAGAATAAATAAAGATTAAAGATTAAAGAAAATAAAAAGTAGAAGAAATTATGAAAATATGAAATGAAGAATTATTTATTTATTTCAGATTTTCAATATTACATGATTACATCATTAAAAACCTTACCAAGAAAAACTCAGTGGGATAAAAACTTGATAAGGGAAAAAGAGTGCAATCGTATTACAATTTAATGTACGTGTATAACCTAGTCCTAGACCTGGTTATTGCCGGAACTCTCATCAACATATAAATTGGAGAAATTTTGAATAAGTTCTTCATCTACCATTTCATTTTGCATCCTCTTTCGAGCATGCTCACAATCCCGAAGGCATGTTAATAACTCCACCGTCTCTAGAGACAAAGAACTTCTTCTTGGTTCAATAATTCATCCACTCATGTTGAATGCATGTTCTAAAGAAACAGTAGACACGGGGATACCTAGTACATCACGTGCTAGGTGTGACAAGATCGGATATCTGTAGCTATAGGTCTTCCACCATAACAGCAAATCAAATCCCTCCATGTTTTCGAATGAATCAAACTGAGCTTCAAGGAAGCTGTTCAGTTCGGCACTGGAAGTTGCAGTAGCTCGTGAAGAAGAAAAACTTGATTAGCCGACTTTTTTCAACATTTTAGAATGCTTCAACTTGTCTGCAACGAGAGTGTGTTCGGTTTTGCTGCTGCGTGTCAACGCCGCCATACCTACGCTCATAAATACTAAAAACTTCGAACAACTTGTTTCGAATGTCAGTAACCTGTGTGGAATAATCTACACTCAAATTACCACCAATATACTCAAGCAAAGCTTCTAAACCAGATAATTTAACCTTATGATATACTATAACACCTAAGGCATAAAGGAAAGGAATTGTAGACTAGTATTTTTTAAACTTGGTCTCCATGACAGCAACTGATATGCCTCAGATAGTATATTTCCTATAAGTGTTTAACATTTTAGACAATTCTACAATCCAATGGATTGCCTAGAAGATGTGGGGTAATATACCCTAGAAAGAGTTACAGTGGCATCGTAAAAAAAACCTTTAAAAAATCAACAAAAATCTTTGCCACATACCAATCATCTGAGGTCAATACTGGACGATCAATTTCGGACATTTTCATGTTATAAAAAACCTGAAATAGTTGTATCATAATCCAAACAATTTTGCAGCATTAAGTAAGTAGAGTTCCACCTTATCAGCATATCTGTTTGTAATCTTCTAGGTCGTAGGCCGTAAGTTTTAAAGTATCTGCCAAAATCTTGCAATTTTGGATTAGAGCTGCTGATCTAAGAAAAGGCATATCTAATGCAATCTATATGATCGCTTACTTCCTTCATACCAGACTATAAAACTAAATTTATGATATAACATGTACACCGTTAGTGGAAGAAATAACCCCCATCTTGCAGGATTTTTCTTTCAATTAACAATGCAATAGAGCTAGTATTTGCCGATGCGTTGAGTTATTTCATAAGTTTCTAAAACATAAAGAATGACATTAAAAATATTTTCTATGGTATGTGCAAAATCCATAGGATGAAAACCAAGATTTTTATTTTTTTTTTTGAACCTCCAATTAGAGTTTAAATAGTGTCATGTGACACATAAATAGTCATGTTTGGAACATGCGTGCCAAATATCGGAAGTTAATGAAATAGAGACAGTTAGATGTTGTAATTCAGCCATCAACTCATCTCATTGTGTTTTTTAACAAATCGCTCCTAGTGGTGTTTCTAGAAACAGATTTAAATTGGGGGTTGTATGCATTTTGGATAAATTCTTCATAAAAAAACATTGTCACCGAAATTAATCGGTTGATCAGTTTGTACAATGTAACGTGCCATGCACTCTCTAGCATACACGGTGTCATAACGCCACGTTGTAACAGACCCATCTAGGTGCCGTTGTAGTTGTGTCTGAGTTGTAGTGTCTATCTGTCCATGTGCAGGCATGCATTTGAGCATATGCCTTTTCAAATGACTAGTTCCCCCCTAGTAGTGACATAGTCCTTACCACAAAACTTACATTTAGCTATGTCCATGACCGTACCGTCTGGCATAGTCATTTGTACTATGTCAAACACTGCCATACTTATGAAATGTGTGTTTTTTAGATTTTGGATGTGATGTCGGTGTGGCGCAGGAACCAGAAGGTCCCGCTATCATTTCCGCCGACCCAGAAAGGTCAAAATAATAGTTGTTCATGTTAAGACCGTCCGGAAAATAAGGATGATTATGATTAATTTCCTACAATACAAATATTAACTCATTAGTCATTAAAAACTAAACATAAAATCATAAATATACTTAGCATAAAACTATAGAAGCCATAAATAAAAAAAATATTAAAATTAATAACTAAAGTCTAAACATAAAATGATAAATTTACTAACTAAACAAAAATATTTTTGTTACTAACTAAATTCCATATCAGTATGGAGGACAAATGAAACAATAAATATTTGGCAATTTCAAAGAGATTAGGGATTTGGCAATTTCAGAGAAGTTTTGCCTGTTTGAGATAGATTAGGGATTTTACAATTTTAGAGATGTGTGGTTGATTTGAGAGATAGAGAAGGGATTTAGAGTGTTATGATAGGAATGTAATTTTGAAATTTTAAGAGGGCAATATTGTCACAAAAGAGTTAGTTTTGCAAGTTTTTCAAAAAAAGGTTAGTTATTAACTTGAAACTCTCAAATTGGTTAGTTCTCAATAAAACCATTTATAGTGTAATGAAGGGAAAATGTGGTTTTTGTGTTTTTCACTCAAAACGGCCATCGAAATCATATGCAAAACAACAACAACAACAACAACAACAACAACAAACAAACAAACAAACAAACAAAAACTTTTTTTAGAAAACAACGTCTAACGCGTCCTAAGCCCCTATTTGTTTCATTGTTTTCATTTTATAATTTTGTTTCGAAAAAAATAGAAAAATAAAGGATACCGAATGACTCCTAAACTTTTGTTCCACCTATTAATCTTGGGCCTACGTTATTAGAACATCATATTAATTTTAGACTTTTGTTATTGACACCCCACTAAGTTAATCAAGAAGGCCCAACCCTTAACAATCTCCAATAGAAAATGAAATATATAAAAATATTAACTTTATTAATATTTTGAATAGATATAGATATGTTAGTATGTTACATGCACATTTTGATTAAACCAAAAATATAAATTGGTTTCATTTGAGGGAAACCAGAATCTCTAAAATATTATAAGAGCCCTTCCAAAACCCTTCTCAAAACCCCGAATTATTGTAATATTTCAAAAAAAAAAAAAAAAAAAAAAAAAAAAAAAAAAAAGATGAACACATAATTGTTGGGAATTGACTCATACGTACATTTTTATTGATAACAAGTCATTATTTACACAAGAAATTCAATAGATAACAAATAAGAGAGTAAATAAGATAAAAATTCTATCTAATATCAACATATTAAAGTTTAAAACTAAAGCAATCTTTTTTTTTTCTTTTTAAAAATTAAAATAAAGTATGTGATCTTTCCACCCACTTGCGAGGCTTTCGAGCCAACTTACACATTGGTCAACATTATCGACACTGACCTCTCACTTACAATATGTATTTGATGATATTATATAATGCATATACACAATAGTAATCCATCTTAATATAGCTTATGAGTTTCACAATTCCACAACACAACATTTGCTGAAAACTAACTCTAATACTAGATTTTATGTACACATTTTGATAGAACCAAAAATATTAACCGGTTTGCTTAAAATGAAATCAGAACATCTAAAATGTTAGCACATATACATATAATTGTTGGGAATCAACTCATACATTTTTATTGATAGGAAATCATTACAAGAAATTCAAAAGATAACAAATAAAAGAGTAGATAGAATAAGAATTATATATAATATCAACATATTCAAATTTAAAATTAAAATTTTTTTCTTTTCAAAAATGAAAACAAAATACTTGATGTAAAAAAATTACTTAATTTAAGTACAAATGGTAACGTAAGCTGAACCAGATCATGGATGATAAAGGTGTGTGAGGATCACATCACAGCTGATTGAAGCTCAATGCTTGTAGAAAAAGTTGTTAGGCGGATAGACAGTGCCATTTCAACATTTTGCTACAAGTGTGAATAGAAGCTAATTGAGATATAAACAAAACAATTGTAATTATTCTAGAAATATGTTACAAACATTTAATAGTTTTCGCTGCAAATTTTCTTGCATTTGGAACTCCACCCTATCATTAATCAATACGGTTATAAATTTGGAATCCGATGCAACATATGATGGGTAAAATGGTAAATTAATCAATCCCGTAAAGGGAAATTATCATTTTTGTTCTCCATGTTTCACTAAATGTCATTTTAAACAAAAAAGGTTCCAAAATTTTCCATTTTAGTCCATTTGTTAACCACCATTTAAATTGAGATGAAATGTCGACCCTAACCTTAAATATAAGCCATTTGAATGCATTTATAACTCTTAGATTAAGAGCATATGAGTGGTTGAAACGTTAAAGTCACGAATATAAGTTGTTTTAGCTTAACCCAAAGTCCCAAATAAATAATAATAATAATAATATATTATGTTCACTACATTTGAATGAGCTGGTTCAAGGTAAAAGGCATACAAACTGTTGAATCGTTGATACAGCGAGATGCTAAGGTTGAATACATAGTTTGTGTAAGATGATAACCATCCCAGAAGTAGTGTTCATCTGGACTAGTGCATGGTATTGAAAATGGTACACACCCTGATGTCCCATTAAACCATGCTATGCAACATGGATTGCTCGAATCTGTCAGACCTGCAAAAACATTCATTAATTAAATCAAATATTCATCTTATTCAAGTTAATTTAGTACTTTTAAATTAATAATTACCATATTTAGAAGGGTTAATGACTGCATCATAGCCTAGCCAATTAGCATGACCAAGAACAAAGTTGGAACCCTGGAGAGTTGATGTCAAATTTCTCAGCATTCCGGTAAGCTTCTTGTTGAAAAAGGATATCACCTGGTTCGTATTTTCCACACATTTTCCGCTGTGTTTCTGTTTCCTTGTAATCGATGGGATGCATCCGATTGGACCAAGCTCGAACAACACCATCTTCCTACCTCCCAAATCATATAATCTCTACATATATGATGATATATAGTTAGATTAAACCTCTCTTCTTTTCTTTTTTTTTTTGAAATATTATAATAATTCAGGGTTTAAAGGTGAGGACACGACTCAAACCCACTTGATGTAGATGTTAGGGGCATGGCATACTACTAGCAGGGTGGAGAGAGGCATGCCCCTATTCCCTCAAAAAAAAAAAATTAAAACTTCTTTTAATTAAAATTTAAAAAAAAAAAAAATTGACATATTTTAAACACTTTTCATTTTGGCCTCCATTTTTTATTTATACAATGGCCCCCAATTTTAAATTTCTGACTTTGCCTCTAACCACCGGCCAGCAGGGACGTACCTTGAGCTGGGCTAGGGTGGGCTTAAGTCCACCCTAACTTTTCTAAACAAATTGAAAGATAATAAAAAACAAAAAAAAAAAAAAACAAAAAATAATTAATATTCCTAACCTAATTAGTATATCAGTGTTGGATTGTACATTTGTACTATTGTGGCAGTGCAGCAGTGGCTACTTTTAAACTTGTTTGAAGACTCTTTTCAGTTCACGATTCATGAGGCAAGTTTAGTTTTATTTTCTTAAATAATTATTATCTCTCTTATAAGAATACCGATATTTCCACCTATAGATATGATAAGCACATCCAATCCATATTTTAATAAAAATTTTAATTACAAAAATATCATAATAGATATTTACCAATAATGACAAATTAGTTTAATTAAAAATAAACCAAATACTATGTACATCCATTAATTACACTCATATCTTCAATTATATCTCTTTATTAAAAAAAAAACAAAACCCTAATTAAACCCTAATTCTATAATTCTATAATCCTATTTCAAGTATCAAAAATATTCAAAATCTCTCATTATCATATAATAAAGCAATGGTAAAAGAATTTTAAGAGGACTCCGATCATATAGAGGTACATATATTTTATTTTATTTTTTGGTTAAGCACTCTATCAATAAACAAAAAGTGAGAAATATTTTTTTTTTCTTAAGAAAAAAAATAGCAGTACATATCATTTGTGAAATTGGATATGTTAATAACTTAAAATGGTTTATAAATAAATTGTATTAAAATAAATACATTCATTTAAATAAAGGTACTATTTACATTATGATGAGTGTTTATAGTAATGATTTAATTTTAAATCTTAGATATGTGTGTACTTGTCTCAAAAAAAAAAAAAAAAAAAAAAAAGATATGTGTGTAATTATAAATATGGGTGAGTTTATCATATTTATGGGTGGTAATATCCGCACCCCTCTCACAATTCCTCAAATTTACTTTTAAATTTGATTACTATAATTTTTAGTTTATAAAATTTTAGGAGTAATCTAATTATCAATTATTCTAATTTTAAATTTACAAACTAACAATATTATTTAATGAATTTCTTTTTGTTTTTGTTGAAATTTAGATACATGTTTCTTAAGTTAATTTTTTTAATTATTCTTTTGTTTTTAAATTTGTCAATAAATAGTAATATAAGTGCATATTTATTTCCCTATAAATGCTCCATCATAACTAAATTAATATAATAATCAAATAAATTAGAATTTTTTAGTATTGATAAGTTTGATCTTTTGAAAAATCATAAGATACAATTTAATTAGTATTTGATTGTATTTATATTTCATATTTATTTTATAATTTGATTTGACTTTATTTTTTATTTTTATTAATTGCGTTAACGTATTTATTTAGGATATATATTTATAGGATAAACCTAGCTATGTTTTATTGACCAGGTGAATCTTTATTTTTAATTAATACAATTTCCCCGTATTGTTAATAATCGAGAAAAATTTATTCTAGCCTACCCTAAAGTTTAATCCCGGTTACGTCCCTACCACCGGGCCAATCTCGTCATGTTTAGATTAAACTTGTTGACACATTTACATTGCTGAAACAATAATTATTAATTAAATTCTACCTTTAACTGGTTAGAGAGTCGATCAATCAAAAGCTGAGCAAATTGGTCAGGAGAAATACGTTTTCGGATAATTTTACCGATAAGGGTATCATCAAGGTAGTTGCTTATGTAGTCGTTGCTGCCAATGGTGATTAAGAATAAAGACTTTGATAAATAATATGAAAGCTCTTGTGAGGTTTTATAATACGTCTGCAGCTGCCACTTCACTGTTTCTTCGAATAACTCAACCTGCTTACTCAAACGCAAGCATCCACCCTGCACATACATAATAATTTAATTTAAGAGCATTAATTATATTACCAATTAGAGTGATTCTCTTCTAAGAAATCCTTTATTTTAACTTCGACAAGGACCTCATTCAAATCATATCAATTTTTATGAATTTTGATCTGAAATTTTATATGGATAATAAATTCAATAAAATCTAACTATAAATAAAATTTAAGAATTGTTCGAACACTATAACTACTTTTCTTTAATTTTCCTGTATTTTACTCATTTTTCCGATGCCTTAATATTTAAAAAAAAAATCGGGAAAAAATAGTTTTAGTGTTCGAAAAATTCTTACATTTTATTTAAAAGTAAATTTTATTGAACTTATCGTCCATAAAAAAATTTCAAATCAAAATTTATAAAAATCAATTTAATTTCAACGAGATCCTTACTAAAGTTAAAACAAAGCATATCTTAAAAGAAAATCACTCATATATATATATATAGTCAACAACATTTTTATATAATAACGTTTAATTGGTCTCATATTAAAAATAAAAAAAATAAAAAAATGTATAGGAATTAAGACAAGTAAGATATATATATATATATAGTTGTATTAATTTGATTCAAAGTTTTGAGATATGCAGCCACGTTCTTCTCATGCCCTTATGCAATCACATGTTTACACCTTAATTACTTCACTTCCCACCTTAATTACTTTACTTCACATAAAATATATTATATAAGTTGACTTGAGTGATGATCTATAGTGCCTTTTTTTTATAAAAAAAAAAAAAAAAAAAAAGATGATCTAGTTTTTTGCAAGTTTATTTGTGTGTTTGAATTTTTAATTTCATATATATGTTATAAGAAAAAGATGCTTATTATAATTAAGTAAATAGCTCGTCACTTGTTATAGCTATATAAGCTATAAATTTATATGAATTAATTAAATGGGGAGGATAATGGAACTCATGATCCTGTAAATCACGATTTTGTATACATTTGTACACGTATACTTAAGCTATGGATAGAATCATATATATATATATATATATTTTCTTTCATAAGGCCCGAACTAAACTATTAAGATTAGAACGAGACTTATTATAAGTTATTGATTAAGTTTAAAAAGACTTTGACTAAGCTAAAGTATGTGAATATAAAAGGTTGTTTAGTTGAGCTTTTGAAAGAAAAAAAAAATTATAATTGTTTGGTTGGTAAACTTTTTTATTTTTAAAAAAAAGATCCACTGGGAGAAGCTCCCCTCATGAACTTTTGTCTAATAAAGATTTAAACTCTACAAGTCTATACTGAATTTAAAATAGACAATTTCAAAAGCCAAAAAAAAAAAAAACTCAAATAGAGGTACGTAGAGCTTTTGAGGCATGTAGTAAAAAGTTCAACCAAAGAAGCACTAATTGTTGCTAGTTATGGAACCGATATTAATAAAAAGTCCAACCAAAGAAGCACTAATGGTTGCTAATTATGGAACTAATATAAATAAAATCAATTCTTCTAAGAAGATCAAGAAAGACTAATATATATATATATATATATATAAATATTTTTGTGGTTTAATTTGGAGATCGCTGAGAATAATATATATATATATAGATTAAAATATGAAAGTTTGGTTAATTTCACTATATGGTCTTCTTCTCTACAGGTTTTAAGGAAAAAAAAAATTAAATATAAAGTAAATCCAATAAAAGGACATAATATATGAAAATATTAAATGAAACGAAATCAAGTATATGTAGAGGTTTCCTTCAAAAAAAAAAAAGTATATGTAGAGGCTTTTAAACAGAAAAAAGGTATTCCTATTTATAGAGATTAGCAGTTTTTATATTCAAAACAAATATGTGTAATTTAAAAATGAGAAATAATAAACATATATATATATATATAAGAAAGTAAAAGGAGATTGAAAATATGAAATTAAGTTTGAATTCTTACAGATTTGAGTCCAGTTTCTGGGAGGATGCCGCATGCACCAGATGCATAATTCAGTCCAGTAAGTACTAGAGAATCCGGTTTACTCTTCCGATATGGTGGAGCATACGGTAGACCCAGAAATTCAGCTATAATCAAAATAAAAAAACCATAATATATATATATATAATTAGTTTATATGATGAGACTCTGAGAGAAATACATACAGTAATTAACTTGCAATAGCTAATTAATTACCTATAAAATCGGGGATTGTTTTTCCATTAGTGAATCTTCCAGATGCTTTGATAAAATTGAGACCATAGGGTAAATAATTGGCCTTAGCAATGGTCAGCAGATCGTTGTTATTGCCACTGTCGAAGAGCGAATCCCCGAAAACGTACAATGCAGGAGCAAGAGGCTGCTGTAGCTGGTTGCTACTGATGATCATCATGGGGAAAAAATGCAGCAAAATGAAGAAGAAAACGGCAGCCTGGTTTTGTTTCATCTTTACAATTAAGATGTAACTGAAATACGTACGTGTTTGGAGAGAATGATTTATATAGGATCCAGATCCTACAATTAAAAGTTATAACGTAAGATATAATTAAGGAAAGCTGTTTTGTTTGTTGAAATGGAATTGATAACTCTCGATCTTCACATGGAAAACCGTAGTGGTGGGATGACAAGGTGATGCATGGCGCACCTATATTTATATATATTTACTTTTTTAATTAAAATGGTAAAGTCTTTAATCCTTTTCACCACTAACATGTCACGTATTACATATAATAAGATTTTTGGCATAGACCACATCCATTGTGATCTTATATAGCCTGTACCAACCTTTATATATTATTACATAATTTTCAGTTTCAGAAGAGACTTCTTACTTACATAATTTATATTTATCAGACTTTATGAGATTAATCTAGTGGTTAAGCCTCTCACACCAATACCATGAGGTTGTGGGTTTGTGTTTCAAAGAATATATATATATATATTTGTCAAGTTTGAACACAATTACATTATAGTACATAAAATTTGTTCCATCCTCCTTAATTATCTCAAGTACATCAACAATATTGGATGAAAACATAGTTATTATGCTTATCTTATTAGTACAATACCATAATATGAACCCAACGTGTATCACCAAAATGTCTCAAAGTAGTCTCTTGATTTTGGCCTTGCCCTCTTCAAAGCTCATTATTTTTAAGTGCTTCAAAGACTAACATAACTTGTTTCTCTTGAAGAATATCATGACGTATCGTTGAAGCTCCAACAATATTCACAACACTAGAAACCATATTAAAGAGAGATTGGACATCAATGTGATTCCTTGCCAAAGGCACAAAATTAAAGCCAATATAATTAAAATGCAGGGGTGATATCAGGCCTGGCTGTACTACAAACCAACTAAACATTTTCAATTTTTTTTAAAAAATTTTAATTAGCCCACTTTGTAAAAGAAGAGATTTTTTTTTTTTTTTTTTTGATAAAACACAACAAACAGGGAACAAAGAGCCTAACCAGGCTTTTCAGAGTCAAGGACTCTAACAATACATATAGGAAATTCTTCCAGCCAGAACGAATCTTCAGTGATACCAAGTGCATTTTTTGAAAGGCCTTGAGCAGCCTTGTTAGCAGGCTTAGTGACATAACGAAAAAGCTGACCATGAGGACCATCGGTTAACATTTTAATTTCCATAAGAATTGCTCCAAACTCAGAATCTAAATGAGAGCCACTATTGATCCAATCAATTTAGTAGGATTTTTGGTTTTAGGGATAAGAGATATTACTGTATTGTTCATTCCAGCCACTGAATCCCCATCATTCAGGACTCCCAAGCAGGCCTTTGTAACACTCGGACCCACAACATCCCAGAACTTCTGATAAAAGATAGCAGGTAACCCATCACAACCCGGAGCCTTCATAGGCTTCATATCAAAAATAGTCAAACGAACCTCGTCGGCTGAAAACTTAGCATCCGAGAACCGAGAAAGCTGATTGGTAAGTCTTGGCCGAAGGACCTCCACCACTATATTCACATCGTCTGTAGAGGGGTTACTAGAAGTAAACAACTTAGAGAAATACATACCCGCAATATTTGTATTTCGACTTTCGAATCTCTCCAGGTGCCCCCCTGTCAAAAAAAACCCCTGATTCTGTTTCTGCTTCTGCTTTTTCTGGACAACGCCTTCAAATGGAAGAAACGTGTGTTCCTATCTCCACCTTGAATCCATTCTATCTTGGCCCTTTGTCTCCAATACCTTTCTTCAGTCTCAAGAACCTCATTAAGTTGGGATTCCAACCTATTAACAACTCTCCAAGATGACGGTTTATCAGCTCTATTCACTTCTATTAGAGCATCTCTTTTCTTATTAAGATTATACCTCAATTCTCTTTTTTAATACTTGTTCCACCGATTCAGACGATTGCCACTTTTATCAATTTTCCACAGAACATTAACGACCCCATTATTGCAGAAATTATTCCTCCAAGCCGAAGCTAAAATTTCTTTACAGATATTATCATTTATCCAACACTCTTCAAAGAAGAATCTCCTGCCATTTCCACAAGACACAGGAATCGCCTCACAATTAAGAAACAGAGGCTTGTGATCCGAAGCCCAGAAGTCAAGGTGCTTAATAACTGAATTCGAAAATAGATTTCTCCAACTTCTGCTATACAAACTTGTATCTAATCTTTCCATCACATAAGCTTTATCATCCCTTTTGTTACTCCAAGTAAATTTGGGACCTATGAAACCCATATCTTCTAAATTGCTTTCTTCCAAGGCCTCCCTCAAATCAGCCATAGACCTCCAATTCTTGTTAACCCCACCAAGCTTCTCATCATCACACAAAATCGCGTTAAAATCGCCCATACACAACTAAGGGAGATCATACATTCCTACCAAACGCCTTAAAAGTGTCCAAAAATGCTTTCTTTGAGCTTGTTCTGGGTGGCCGTAAAAACCCGTAAATCTCCACATGGTAGCATTTCTATCCTTAATCTTCACATCAATATAATGTGCTCTTAGGAGTAAGTGAGGTGGTCTACATCGACACAATCCGACCAAAGCAGACATAAACCCCCAGACCTGCCAATGCTATTCACCATAAGCTTCCCACTAAAACCCAATTTAACATGCCACCTCTCCATTTCCGATTGATCACACTTAGTTTCACATTAAAAAAATAAAAATAAAAATAAAATCTGGGCTTACCTCCTGCTAATGGGAACGCAGGGCATTGAACGCCCAAGAGCTACCTAGTCCCCGGGTGTTCCAGACGAAAATATTCATTGAGCTCGGCGGGCCAGTAATGACTGGCCGGCCGATATAACAGAGGTACCTTCTGTGTTAGACTGAAGAGAAACCTTAGAATGGGTAACCACTTCATCCAAATTTTGAGCACTCTGATTCTCACCATCAATTTCTTCATCAAACTCCAGACCCACATCTTCTAAACTCCTCTTATCAGTAACCAAAGAATGCCCATCTCTGAAACTCCTAATCTCCAAAACTTCAACCATGCATTGAGAAGATGCCAAAGATTCTTCCTTAGGCACCACTGAATTCTTTCTAAACCGCTTGTCTTCTTCACTCCCTAGTTCGACATTTCTTCTCTTCCTTGAAAATTCCCCAATTTTCTCTCCACTTGACCCGACTCTATTCGGTTGCGCAACCCGTCTCCACTTACCAGATTTACAAATCTCTCTTTTGCTACTTTCTTTTATTTCAAACCCTTGTCCACATCCTTCAACGATCAGAGCAGACCCAATATCTGAAGGAAAAGGTTGTTATTATCACTACCTGGGCCTTCCCCCAAGCTCGGTTGTATTATATCCAATAATGCAGAGCTACTAGCCTCATCAGGCCCAACCATAGGCCCAATCAAATGATCAGAGTATTTTAAAATATCTATTTGCTTAACCATCCCATCATCGAAAGCAGGAGCATTTAAGGAGCTGCTCGATTCCTTTCCCCCGTGTCTTTGCCTTTCTATGCTGATGTCAGTACCTACCTCATCCTCCATACAAACATCCCTCTGTGAAGAAGGATTAGACACTTCCGTTTCCCCAATATGCGAAATTACCAACTCATTGTGACCGCCATTGACATCATCTGTGGGCACTACCTCTTTCCCTCTCCAATTTCCAGTCCACCGTTTGTTATCCTGCACCTTCGGTCTGGAACCTCCATAACCTTTAAACTTTCCCCAGTTTCCTGATTCCAACCTTCCCGATCCTCTGAAGCTGCATTTTGGGGGGCTTGAAGCACAAAGCCACACAGCTAATTTCCTGGAAATTGCATACGACATTTCCCTATCCTCTTCTATCTCCACAGTGCATTCATCCATAACATGACCAAGTTTATCACACCTAAAACAATAATCCATTTCATAACGAAGAAGCATCGTGGTAATTTTCCCATCACCCAACAAATCCACTAAGAGGCATCGTTGTAATGGTCTATCCATTTCCACCGTGACTCTCACTCTTAGAAACGTACTGGACCCTTCGACCATCGTACCAAGATCCATATCATGAACTTCACCTATCATGCTACCCAAAAATGAACCAATTTCTTCAGTGAAGCAGAGTAAAGGGAGATTATAAATTTGAACCCAAAAATCAACTAACTCGAACTTCAAACCTTGTAACTCACCAGTACCTACCGGCTTGTCAAATATTATTGTGGCTCTATCAAAACTCCAAGGTCCACCTTTTAAAATTTGTTGTCTATCCTCAAGATTGGTGAAATAGAATACAAAAATATTACCCTCCACTGGCTCTATCTGAACCCCACCATTCACCCTCCAAATTTTATTCATAACACTCATAAAAACCTCTCTATTGATCAATTTTTTCTTCAAAACCTTCCCCACCAGACTCAATACCAAACGATTTTCACTTCTCTTCTTTAAACCCACATCTAAAGTGCGTGCAGGCCCTTTCTTTTCTTTAATCGATAATCCATCACATAATTTAATAATCTCCTCTATATTCATGTTAGCAGTAAATAAACAGAAACCAATAACTTAATGTAAAACTTCAAGGGCAAAAGGTCACCCTAAACTTCTAAAACTTACACCTTAAACTCGGAGAGAAAAACTTAGAGAGAGAAAGAGAGAGACTTTTTTGTTTGAGTGGCATGTAAAAGAAGAGATTTTAAGCCTATATATAATACATATATATAGACTACAACCCATTAAAGACATAAAATAAAATCTTTAAAAAGCCCAAAAGGCTACAATAAATCTCAAATTTAAAATACCTGCTAGGCCAATTCATTCAACTCCATTTTTTCTAATCAGTGTGTGAGATTTTGGAACTTTTTGAACCCTAACATAGAACTTCTCATTCTGTCCAAATGTTGCAATGTTATAGCTATTCTTTTAAATTAGTATGAAGATTTTGGATTTTAAAATAAGTTGTTGAATTAGAGAATTTTTTTTTTTTTTTTAATAAGATTGATATTATTTTACCAATTTCAACTAACTATACATTTAATTTTGGGTTATTGGCATAGTTGACCCTTAAACTATACGCGACTTTGCATTTCCCCCCTGTACTTTTTTTTAGGCGTTAAACCCCCTGAACTCACATAAATTGGCAACCATCAACGGAATGGAGACGGAACCCTTATTCCGTCTTTTGACCTAGACACGTGCGCCTCACGTGTCAAACCACTAAGGACAATTTAGTAATTTAATACTAAAAATCTATTTATAAATAAGAAAAAAAAATTCCAAAGAAATAAAATTTTAAAAAATTAAGTTTGATAACAAATAAAAAAATTTAAAACGATTTTTTTTTTCCTAGTGGATCTACACCATCCATCATTCCACCATGGTTTAAAAAAATAATTATAAATAAATAAAAACCTTTTTTGTTTGACATCAATAGTTCCACCACCAACATTAGAACGTTTGCATAAAAAATCTCAGGAAAAAGAAAAGAAAAAGAAACAAAAAAAAAAAACTGATGAAGATCTACCTCATCTACCAACCAACCCTCACCATCACCATTCATCCATCTTCGATCTTCTCCTTCCACACGCCTCCGTTGACGAAGACATCATCCTTTCCACTTTACTCGCTCCAACCGCCTCCGCCGTTTTGGTGGTCACCCAAATCAAAATCAACATCTTCATTGAGATTCTCTCTTCACAAATCCATTTGTGTTGATCCACTCCATTGCCAATCTCTGGTCCATATTGTCTCTTCCATCTTTCTATTCTATTTCGTCGATTTTGTGTTTGGGTTTTGGTTGTGGTTGACTGGTGCGATTTATGGGTTATGGTGTTGTTGGTTTCTAGCCATCCCAAACATGAAATTTTCTATGGTGCCGTGGGTGGTTTGCGATTTCTAGGTTTCGTGTTTGGGTGGGTGGTTTGACTGGTGTTCTTGGTTTCTGGGCTTCTAGATGGGTATTCTTTGTGTTCTGGGTCGGTTTCTAGGTCTATGAAACTTCTAGAAAAAATTTGAAGGCTAGGGTTTGGTGATCAAGATGAATAGTCGTGTGGGTTTGGTCTTGGAGATTGGGTTTGGTTTATGGTGTTGATTCTGAAGAACTGGAAAAAAAAAATCAAATAGAAAAAATCAAAACAGATTGTCATGAATAGAAACTAGGTTTTGATTGTCATGAATAGAAAAAAAAAATCAAAATTGATTTTGATTTTGATTTCTTTTTGTAGGGAAAATACACTCGGCGGAAGCAAAAAATAGATTTGTATATTTAAAAATTTTTCTTTTTAAAAGAAGAACCTTAACCCTTGATTAATTAATATATAATAAAATATATCGTACCTTTTTCCACGTGACGATTGATGTTGCGTCGATAATAATCCGTAAGATCTTCCAATCTAATCACGAAAACTAAGATACACAAATATTTGGATGATGAAATATTGGACAAGAAGAAAGAGTTAGATGTTCTAACTTGGTGGAAAGAGCAACAAACGTGTTATCCTATACTTTCTGATTTGGCTCGTGATGTGTTAACAATTCCTATTTCTACAATTGCATCTGAATCTGCATTCAGTATTAGGGGTAGAGTACTAGATCAATATCGTAGTTCATTGTCACCTGACACTGTTCAAGCTTTGGTATGTACTCGAGATTGGTTATTTGATAAGAAAACAGGTAAATCCCTTAAAAAACTCAATGTACTTATTAATATTTTATTCATTGTAAAATAAATTGTTGATATATATATATATATATATTTCTTCTGCAAAGGAAGAGTATATTAACACTGATGAACTCATTGAAGATGTCTTCAATTTGAATATCGAGGCTGCTACTAATTCAACTCAAGGGACTGAGTCTATTATGCTTAACTGAAAATTGAAAGGTATGATTTTATTTACAAAGGTATTGGATTATTAATGTATGTTAATTCTTCTTTACTTAACATCTAACACAAGTAATTTAACAATTGTAGAAAAAAACGTTTGCACGCGGCGGAAGCGAGACTAAAAAGAGTTTAGTATATTTAAAAAAAAAATTCCAAGTTTGAACCTTAACCCTTTAATTAATTAAATATATGTACGAAAATATATCATACCTTTGTCGCGTGATCCGATTGACTATGCATCGATGGTAATCCGCAAGATCATCCAAACTCGATCACGAACGTGAATCACCTAGGAGTGTGGTCTCCCTTCTCTTTGAATTGTGAACCTGAGGATAGACAACAAAACTTTTCTGATTTCTGTTAGTCACAATAAACTCCAAAATGTTACTAAGAATGTCCCGGTCACTTCTGAATTCACAATCGTTAGATTGAAATTCGCATGAACCTTATTCGAAATTGTGCACAAGATCTCTTGATGTTAAGATCACTAGTGCACTATCGAAATAAGAACAATTCTCCTCTCACAACTCCTCTTGGCTGAAATCTCTCACTAGTCTTAAAGTAGGATTTTATTTTTCTCTCTAGCAAAAGAAAATTAATTCTCAAAAGGCAAAAGCTAGGGTTGGCCGAAATTCATCCCTTGTATTATATAGGGACCGAATTTTTTGCCCTAAAAAATTTAGGGTTGCCGAATTCTAGCCTTGTTCAACAAGGTAGTCACCAAAGTCCTTTTCCAAATAGGATTTGTGTTTCCACAAAAGACTTCTTAGAATTCAAACTCTAATCCAACTCTTTATTTGTGACTATATAAAAGACTTCATAATTTGACTAAACAAATAAAGTTTTTTATATTTAATATACTACTAATAGTAGTATACTACTAGGAAACATATTTCCTAATCAGAAAAAGATTTGTTTCTTAATTAAATAATTAATTAACATATTAATTAATTTCCATTTAATTAAATAATAAAATAAAACAATATAATGGGCTAATAAATATAGCCTAGCCGCCCATGACTATAACTTGGGCCAAATATTGTTTTCTTATTTTATTTAATCCATTTGAACTTTAATAAAAAGCTCACATATGAACTAGACTCATTCTTACTAAAAGAAACAAGCCCACATGCATTTCATTAATATATTAATATAATTAAACAGTCCATTAAATAAATAATGTGCAAATTATATTATTAATATATTAAATACAATTCTAGATGGACCCATAAATAGTCCGGTAGAATATATCAAGTAATTCATGCAAGTCCGTGCGGATTGGGGATCTTGGTAGGCCTATCTAAATTTAAGCTCTAATAGATATAACTCAATCATAATCAACAAATGATTCACTTAGGTTCAATCCATTAATTTTAGTTCATTCCAGTAAAGAACTAAAATTGCACTCTTAAATAAAGATGGTATAAGTAAATGATTCTCATTGATACCCTAGACAATCTAATAGGAGATAGTGAATCCTCGTGAAGAATATCAATAATCGCCAAGAGCTCATAGACCGTCTACAGCTCTCCAAGTTATCATATTTACTCATATGACCTTTTTTTTGGACTTGTTTATTTTTCAAATTAGATGTTTTCGATTGATTGTTGGTGCCCATGGTGGGTTTTTTTTTTTTTTTTTTTTTTAGTTTTAGGTGTCTATGGTGAACTTGATTGCATGAGTTTGATCATGTTTCAGTACTATTTATTTTAACTTTTTAATAAATCTCAAATATAATATTTTATAACGGGCCGAGTCGGGTTACCCATTAATTTAATAAATGGTTTTGGGTTTGTATAATTCAACCCATTAAGCTAACGGGTCGGGTCGGGTTCGGGTGGAGCAATTTTAACACGACTCAAACACGAAACGACACGAATTTGCAATAACACGACCAATTGCCAGGTCTAGGTGGGAATGATAATTTCCCTATATTAAATGCAGTCTAAATCTTTTCGTCCCCTCTTCTTCATCGGATCTTAAATGAAGGCAAGGTCCATAAACCCTAAATCCCTAATCTACACAATCCGATGCAGCAAATCGTTAGTCTATTGATATTTTGCCAACAATTTTTTATCTCCGACATTCGCTCTCCAACATTCACTCTTAATTTAGGAAGTTAGTTGTTGGTTTAATTTGTAAATAAATAGAAAAATATGGTCATTTATAATGGCTTCAAATTTGATGTAAAGATATAAATGTCGTCCACATGTCACATTATAAAGAGATAGTGGGTTGAGAGAGTGCTTCAAACTAAAAACTTGCCTATTAAAAGGCGCCATTATAAACCCTCATTTTCATGTTCTTGAGTGTATTGTGCCTCTTCAATAGCTCACTTGGTCTCAACTTTGTTGTCTCCGCTCCACATTTATTTTTGCTGTGTTGGGTGATCAATGGACAGGAAGAGAAAGGTCCATTTTTTAATTTTAATTTTAATTTTTTATCTTCTTTTACAAGTTTCCTTTTTCAACTGTAGTACTACTTCCACTCTATGATTTGTTTTCTTCAATTATTGACTCAGTTTTTGTGACATTTTATTTTGTTTCAACAACTAGCTTTGTACAGAGAAAAATCATCTTCCAAAGTAATTTCAACTAGGGCAATAACTTGGTTAGCTAAAAAAAATTTCTTTTGTGTCTAATATGTGAGAGAGGGAAAAAAAACATCACAAAAGCCAATAAATGGATTATAGACCCACCGGCAAATATCTATGGGTATTCTGGGTTGATATCTGATTTTTGTTTGATCCAATATTTATTAGCATTTTTTTTTTTTTTTTTTTTTTTACTTTGGATGTGCTTGGGATTGCTGTTGATTTTGTAATAATAAACTTTTGAACTATAATTTGAAAGTTTGGGAGGGGAATTGACTTGAATGTGAGGGGCTTTATCACTAAACCACCTCGATTTTGTCTAATAGTGACCTTTTAAATAAGTTGTTGAAAGTGATTGTTAGTTAATTACCAAATCCTTTTTTAAACACGAAATGGTTATTTTAAAAGGTACGACAATCTGAATTACATAATATGTCTATGTTTTTCATTTGTCCAGCGGTGTTTGATGGTTCCTCGAAAGGAAATCCTGGAAAAGCTGGTGCAGGAGTGGTTGTGGGCAACGAAAATGGAGATGTGGCATGTAGCTAGCCTAGCTGCTTGTTAAGCATCTGTGTTGCTGTATTGTATTGACTGTTATATAAAATATTTTCTATCTAAATCTGATGAGTGTTGGCAGATCCGCCGAGTGAGTGAAGGACTGGGAAAGGCAATAAGTAATGAAGCTGAGTATCAAGCTTTAACTAGAGGACTGAAATGTGCTCTTGATGATGGGGGGTTTGATGGTGTTCGTGTTCAAGAAGACTCTAATGATTTGTTATGGAAGTTGGTGGAAAAAAAAAAACAGAGAAAACCAAGTAAAAATGTGTAAAGAAAGAAAACTAAAATCTCAAAACAAAAGCCTTGTGAGAGGTTAATTCATGCTTATTGTTAATGTGGATATGTGTAAAAAAATTTATGTTGAATTAATTGCCTTGTGTCTTATTTCTTTTGCTAATTTTTATTTCATTTGAGTTCATGACTCTAATTAGCAAAATGCATGGGATTTTTCTGTGTTCTAATATCCCATCAATGGCTCAAGGTGTATGTTAACAAGGTGCTGCTCAAGGTGTATGGTTTCTGCTTGCACCAGTGATGTCGTGTCCCCATCTTTCAAATCTCTATTGATTTGTAATTTCTAAAAACAAAATTTAGAAATTATATTATCTATATCGCAAGAAATTTAAATTGGTAGAGAAAAATGGAAAATGGAAAACCCATCTGCAAAGCTAAAAAGAGACGAAATAACAAAGGAAACCAAGCTCTTGAGCCTTGAAATTGAATAAATAAAGAATAATTGATAGAAATTGATTTTGAGTGATTGCCTAAACATATGAAAAGGTTACAGGGCAAGTGGGGCAAGTATTATGCTCATTTTGGTCCTCTTCTTATTAAAATATTATCAAATTTTTAATGGGTCATGCCGGCCATCATTTGTTAACAAATCCTTTACCCATTCTCTCTTAACCTATTTTTTAGAATAATTTTTTATTTCACACAATTTTTAAATGATTTTATATCTAAATTTGTAATGTTTGATTTAAATAAATGAAAATATTTTCTTCAAAACAAATAGAAGAATATTGAAAATGATTTTTTAATAGTTTGATAATTAAGTTGACTTATTATAAAGCTACAAGTCTTGCACATCATATTACTACATCGCCTTTCAATAAAGATGGTAGTGTACCTCATTTCCATAGTGATGGTGAGAGGATCAAGTCCCGTAATATGCATTTTACAAGTATATGTAGGAAATTTTCTTTCGATTTATGGGAGTCGATATCTAAGCCTATACATATACTGTCTTATCTTGACAAGTCTGACAGCCATATTATAATAGTTGTAACTTGTATACTTTAAAATAATAATAATAATAATAATAATAATAGTAATATTAATGTTCAACTTTACATATAAAAAAAATTCCATCAAAAAAAAAAAAAAAAAAACTTTACATATAAAAATTACGATAAAACTTGACAAATCCTAGTACCCAAAATCAATGGGTTAAAAACAAAGAGCAAGGCGACAGAAGACATTATTATTAAATTGGCGGGCGGATACGTCTAAGAGCAGCTCTGTAGTGGCTGCATTTTGCATATACTTTTTGTGTCAAAAAAACAATAAAAAAAAGAAGACCCAATTTTTAAGTCTTAAGTCTTAAGTCTTAACAACTTTATTTCAGCCTCCAACTCAGACCCATTCTGCGAACGAAGTCAATGGACCTTGTCTGGATGGATATGCAACACAGTGACTGATCCTCTTCTCTCTCTGGGTTTTTCTGCTCGTAAGGTACATGATGGGTTTCTCAATTTTTTTTTTGTTTTTTTTTTGGCCTGAATCGTGCTTTTTTTGTTTGATTCTATTATTTTGGCTTTCTGGGTTGGTGGTTGTTGTTGTTGGAGATTGTAGTAGTCTGATGATAAGATTATGAGTCTATAAAAATGGGGTTTTATGATGTTTAAAAGTTGGATAGTTTATCTGAATTTTGGCTTTCTGGGTTGGTGGTTGTTGTTGTTGGAGATTGTAGTAGTCTGATGATAAGATTATGAGTCTATAAAAATGGGGTTTTATGATGTTTAAAAGTTGGATAGTTTATCTGAATATGGTTGTTTAATCATTGATTTTCAGTATGAATGAAAATGTATATGATACCAATCATGTGTTGGTGTGAGTGGTTCGGCGCTCTCATCCCTTAAGCAAGGTCGTGAGTTCAACTCCCCTTGTGAACGGAGCTACACATATTGGGAGCACTTTACCCCTTAGTGGGCCGACCCGGTGCGAGTCCGGATTAGTCGAGGTGTGGTCTGGGCTGATTGCACCGTATGGTGGATCCGCCCCACCCGGAAACCGGATGGTGTAAAACAAAAAAATGTATATGATCAAATAGCAACATCTGGCACTGGAAGGGTATATTATATGAGAAGAATTAAACATTATGAGAAACATATTAGCAAGTCATTCGAATGCAAAGGAGTTCTTTAGTTGAATTTTGCTTTCCATTATGTTCTCCAAAATCTTGATCCATATATTGTGAAAATCCAATTGTGGTTATACACTTTGTATTCTAAACTATGAAAACTAGACACCGGTAGCTTTTATGCCCTTTTACTTTTGAGAGATAAACAAGAGTAATTAGTATTAGGGAGGCTGTAAAGGGAAGGAGGTTGTGCAATCAATCATTTATGATCAAGAAGAAATCATTTCTAAATGATCCCACCTTCATCTGATCCGTCCCCGACTCTTGGTTATGCTAGCTATATATGAGTTGAACTAGAAACAAGAATAATCATAAGAAGTTTTAGATGATTCAATTGATATTTTCTGTGTCAGGTTTGTAGCCTCTGCGGCTCTGCATCTACAGCATCGCACTTGGTTCAAAGAGGTCATACAATACAGTCATTGTTACACCATAGAGAGACATGTTCTTTTGAAATTCTTATAACAATTTGAAGCATTATAATGTCTGCTCTCTGTTTCTAACTATTGAGCTATGTCCCCATGAAAGAAAACATTATTATATTTTTCACTTGAGCTCAACTTTCTACTTCCTATCTTGATTTGTCATGTTCTTTGATCTGTGGTAAGAGGTTTTCTAAGTTTACATAACACTCGTGTTCAGCCCTGGACAAGAAGTCTGGAGCACTTTTTACTGCAAGATGATTTCATTGCCTGAAATCCAAAAGAGACCACAGAATGGTACATAAAGGTGATTTGGTTGTTATTGGCATCTGTGTTGGTCTGGCCCTTGGCATCTTGTTAGCTGTCCTTGCATTTTTCGGCATAAGGTGGTACAAAAAGCATGCTTATCTTCGGCGGTGTGCAAATGACCGAAGTGTTCCTACTCATCCCGTACGCATAAATGGCTTTGGTACTAGCACTGAGTTCAGCGCTTCTCTTTCAAATTCTGTAGCTGTTAAGGGATCAGAATACCCTCAGAAAAGTTCTCAGGTTTCTTGGTGGGCTCATAATAATAAAGACCGGTTTGCTTCTGCATCTGGCATACCTAGATATCCATACAAGTAAGTCAATTTCTAAAGTGTTGACAAGCTTGATTATCTTTCCATGGTGTATCAAAGCTATATCATGTTAAATGTTTCTTTATCTATAATTCTATTTTTGCTTATTACTCAAATTTTTGGTAGATATATAAATGGCTTGTATGTATATGTCTTGCTAATCTTATCCTTCCATGGATGAAACTCATGAAAGTAGAATTTTAACTTTCTTATTCCCTTAATTATCTGTTTGTTACTTTAAAATTTGTGTTCCATGTTTCCGTGTATAAGAATAAGGGTATAAAAGAAAGTGTTAAGAACACAAAATCAACAAAACTTAAAATACCCTTATGTCATAACTTTTAAGATCAGCTCAACTCAATCATTGCCATTCAATCGTCATCATGTCAGTCTTCACCACCTCGGCTCACAGTTGATCTTTGTATTGTCTCTCTATTACCTTTAACTGGAATCAATTGCTTTTTGGTATAGTGTTTTGGTTTTACTGAATGCTCAACATTTCGTTAATAGTTCTTATTTCTCAGCTGATGCTAGCCTTCAGTTGTTTTCTTCAATATATATTTTGTGGGCACCTTGTTAATCTTTGTATCTACTTTCCTTCATTACAATTCCAATTTTTTCTTTAAAAAAAAAATTAAAAAATGAAGCGTTCATTTGTGTTTTTTTTTTTCTTTTTGTTTTGGTCCATTAGAGGGCAATTGAACCCATGCACTACAATGGAAGTGTTGTAGCTATACAACTACTGGATTTGATCCCAGTTTACTAAATGCGATAAGAAGTGACTTTACCAACTAAACTACATTCTTCTTTGTGCAAAAAGGTTACAAGAATGGCTATCTTAAACAGTCAGAAAGTTTTATAAACTCACAAAAGTTGGAAAAAGAAACTGCTATTCCTGTCAACATAGTATAATTGCAGATGCGATGGGGGCATTGTACTCTAGAATTTTTTAATCTTTTTGTGGACAAATTGAAAACACCAGCTTCAAAATTGTTAGACTGTGAAGCAAAGGCAAATTCATGTGTTTGGTTTTGCAAAAATCAATATTTTTTATACACTCTGTTTCTTGTTCTATTTCTTTCAATATTGATAACAAAAGACTTTGAGGTCTGCAGGAGTTATTCAACCAATAAACATAGTTCTTAGGCACAACTTACCAAAAGACTTTGAAGTTTGTAATATAATATGGAAATGGATTCTTATACTATATGATGTATAGTTTGTCCCAACTATTCTTTCAGGGATATCCAAAAAGCTACACAAAATTTCACTACTATATTGGGACAAGGATCTTTTGGTCCAGTATATAAAGCTACAATGCCTACAGGAGGAGTAGCAGCTGTAAAGGTACTTGCTTCTGATTCAAGCCAGGGAGAGAGAGAGTTTCAAACTGAGGTAAGAACTGCATTAACAACTTTTTTTGAAGAGTGAAGTTTTATTTTTCCTCACTAAAAGTAATCTGAGAGTAAACATGCTTATTAATAAATGATGTAGCATATTTCAAGCATGATGACTTCTGTCCTTTGTACTGACGATTTGAGGGGATAGTACTTGCTTTCTTGCCTTTACATTTTTTAGGACTTATTAGTTACTTTTAGGAATAAATTTCTAATCTATAATCTAACAAGCCCGTCGCCTGAAAGGACCAAGCATTGTGATTTGTTAATGTTGGCACAGAAGGTTTGATTCTTCACTATTGAGAACTATTGAATTTAATTATTGGCAAAGATCCTTTCAATTTATTCTGTAAAGGAGTTGATTTCAAGCATGATCCATAAGGTTTAGGAGAAAAATGTATATCTCCAATTTTGTTTTATTATTATTAAGAAATTCCAAACCTTGAGTTTATACCAGCTCGTTCTTGTAATGATTTTAAATTACCATATAAACTTGCTATTTTTGTGTTTGGACCATCTATTTTTTTTTCCATCCACTATATGGTCTTGTATTTTTGCAGGTGAGTCTTCTAGGAAGGTTGCATCATAGGAATCTTGTGAATTTGATAGGATATTGTGTAGATAAAGGACAGCACATGCTAATTTATGAGTTCATGAGTAATGGGAGTTTGGCAAACCTTCTATATAGTAAGTTCAGAAGCCTCCGTTTATATTAGAATTGCTATTCCTCATAGTAACTGCTTGGTTGGAGATTCCGAAATTCACGTGAAATATACCTCTATATAAAAAAGCTATAAATGATACGGCTTTGCTGAAATTTATTGTTTCCATAAACTAAAAATAAAAATAAGACTACCATTATTTCATTTTGGTTATGTGACTTCCGATTCTTCATAGTAAGTCTTCTAACATGTCGTAATGGCATAGTTCTCTAGATCACTTGTAGTTGTACATTAATTATTTTATGTCAAGATTTGGTCAATACATTTGGAGTTATGTTGATTGTATGGAAAATGCAATGTTGTAGCCAAGTTGATATAATTGTCTGACATATTTACCACAGACGGAAACTCCTATAACAAAACCAGACCTAAAAGCTTAAGCCGATAAAAAAGAACCAAACAATAGTATTTGAGCACTTTAACACGCCCTCTCACATGCAAAGACCAACGGGCTTGCCATGTGGCTCAAGCCCAAACACATATTCAAACCCAGAACAAATTCTAAAACAAACACAAATCCAATTATGTGGGGGGACTAGAATCCAAAGACTCCTTGGTATAACAATTTTCTAATACCATGTTAGTAACCATTAGACCCAAAAGCTTAAACTTTTAGGAAAAAAACATCTATTTGATCGGTTGTTGTGGTATGCAAATTAACTGCTGTATATCCAATGAGAATACACTTGGAAACGTGTTCCCAATACACTTGAAGCTTTTCTTAACTGTTGTGCATTTACTCAGGTGAAGGACACATTTTGGGTTGGGAAGAAAGGCTTCAAATATCTCTTGATATATCACATGGTATTGAGTATCTTCATGAAGGGGTATGTTATATGATAAGCTCCCTTGTTCCTTGTCATAATACTATATCTTCTAATTCTTTGTTACATGATTCTTGGATCCTCAGGCAGTCCCACCTGTTATACATCGTGATTTAAAGTCTGCTAATATATTGTTGGACCACTCCATGAGAGCTAAGGTGAGCTGCCACACGGAGTCATACATTCTGTTCCATTTGTTAGAAATTTAACTGAGATTTTTCTAAAGATGCGATTAATTGTTCATTGATTTGGCCAAGATCCTGAATTGAATGAAAGAGAGGGAATGAATCCCTTTAATCATGTTTGATCTTCATGACTGTCATATAACAGGTTGCGGATTTTGGGCTGTCGAAAGAAGAGGTCTTTGACGGCCGCAAGTCTTGCCTAAAAGGTACATATGGATACATGGATCCCGCATACATGTCCACAAACAAGTTAACAATGAAGAGTGACATCTACAGTTTTGGTATAATCATCTTTGAGCTCATAACTGCCATCCACCCACAACAGAACTTGATGGAATACGTTGATCTTGTAAGTATTTTTCCAAATGTTGTAAAATATCTTCCTACTAAAAAACCTGGTTGATGTTTTTAATAATATACATTCTTTTCTTAAATCCTTTGAAGGCTGGTATGAGTCCTGATGGTGTGGATGAAATACTTGATCACCAACTTGTTGGAGCATGCAACATTGAAGAAGTGAGGGAGTTAGCAAGAATTGGTCACAAATGCTTGCACAAATCACTGAGAAAACGCCCATCAATCGGAGAGGTTACACAGGCTATATTGAAGATAAAACAGAGACGCCTTGCTAAGGAAGACACAATGTCTTTTGCAGACGGGGATTTTTCACGAGTGATGAGCAGGATAGAAGATCAACAGATTGAGTTGAGTAAGTTGGGTGGCTTAAATGGAGAGGCATGAAGGAAAGTAACCGGACAGCAAAAGGGGTTTTTTAGTTATCTTTTTTCATGTTTTCGCTTCAGGGATTGGGTCTGATCTTGCTTTAGGGTTTAAGTTTTAACTACTTTCTCTACCAAACCAGTATGCTTCAGAAAAATCAAAAAAGAAACACTTCAAATGAGAAATGTGTAGTTATGTACAGACAGCAAGTTACTATAAAAGAGCCCAGCTATTGGTTTTTTGATATAAATAGCCCAGCTATACTTCACATATACATTCTATATATATATATATATATATAATGTGGATATATATTAAGATGTAAATTTATATGAGATGACTGGATTTGACTTTTAATACGTCTACATGTTAAGCATATTTATTTATTTTTCATTCTTCAAGACTTCAATTAGCTTAAAAGATTGACATATCAAAACAATGCAGCCATACTACATCTATATGAAATGAAACAAAGCAACATATACAGTATTAAACACCACCAACAGCCGATGACGGTTACTGCATATAATCTCTAGCATCGACTTCTCAAAACCGGCATGAAGTTCCAAGCCTCTGTTTCTGTTTCTGACCTGATTTACAATTCATAAACGCTCGATACAACAACTTCTGAAAATGATCAAGGTATTGCATCCACTCCTCTTCCTTCATATCACCCAGCTTCACAAAACTAGTGCTTGCAGGCACCTGCTCATTCACACTCCTGTTTCCAGACGATGCTCCGCCCAAATATCCACTTTTCTTCATCCTACCTTCATGTTGCCAACTTCTCTCACTAATGCTCATATTTTTTAGCAATATAGGCAGCCTGGAAAAAGATGGAGACCTGTACCTCATAGAATCACCAGATCCATCTACCCTTACAGCTATGACATTTCTTTCACTCTCTACCTCCTCCTCCTCCTCCTCCATACTCTTGTTTACCCTAAAAGGTGAATCTCGGCCCTTTTCAGCTCTTGAACATTTAAAACTTTTGGTTGCCAATTTCTCTTCCATGTCTAAAGTTGAATCAAATTCCTGTTTTCCATAGTCAATGCTGAAATGAAATTCCTGAGTGTCTCCTTCTTTCACATCATTACATAGCATTTTACTCTCCCCTAACAGCCTCCTCGCCTCGATGCATATCAACTCAAGCTCACTTGGTTCCTCCTCATGGCCTTGAAATTCCCTGCTCATCATCTCACCAATTTCTGCAAGACATAGACCAAAAGCTGCTGCCTCCTTAAGGAAAATAGTGCAAATAATTAAAACTCTGAGACATGCTTCTCGAATCATGGGCAGCTCCATTCTAAGCATTTCAGAATCCCGAAATGGGTCAAGATGATTTATATAACCAAGCTCATCCTCTGAGAAAGGAATTGATGCTTGTGGCCAATGAATCCACTCAAAGTATGGGTCCTCCAAGTTTTCTGGAAGGCAAAGACCATGATCAATGGGTACAAGCTCCACTTGACCAAAACTCCCAGTCCCATCAAACTTCCTCACCAAAAGGTTTCCAGCATGTCTATCCGTGTTTAAAATCCGAATATCTAAAATCCCTATCCTGTGTACAGCAGCAACCGGAAAGCTTGAAGTCCCATGGTCACTGGCATCAAAATCGTGAGGGATGAACTGCTGCAACGATGCAATCTTGCTGACCTGCTTCCTCTCTTGATTCTTGTTTCCATTCACCCCGTCATTGATGTTGAAAATTGAGTGTGTGACCTTGACAAGTGCAGTGCAAGGCACATCAGCAAAATGATCATAGTCAAGAAGGTAAGCTGCTACTTCCCTGAATCCGGTCTCCCCAACACGTACTGAACGCTTTAGGCCTGGCTGCCCAAGAGCCTTGCCTACAAAACCTTTCGGATTATTTGGAGCATAAGGTTCCTCATCTGTCGGCTTCACAATAGCAACATTTTCGCCTTGGCAATTTCTGAAATAGTAGGCCCCTCCAAGCCCACTATGAACAGGAATCGGATCAACCCCATTCTTCATTGCCTTAACAATTTCCTTCACCAGCTGTTTTGTTCTGGATAAGTGACTTGAGTATCCTAATATCTCAATCGGACCACTTTGATCTCTTGGTTGAAGGTCCTTGCCAGTAGGTGAGAGACACGGGGTAGATGAACTTCTGTGCATAAAATTCCTTGTGAGAAGAAGTGGGGAATCATTTCTAACAGAACTGAGATCATTCTTAAACACTGTATCACCATAAATCAATGACCTCTCCTCAGTTGGGATATCAAGGGCAAGCTGTAATTTTCTTTTCACAGTGTGGGCATTGTCACTCCTATCTAACTCCATAGCCAAAACACATCCTGTCTCTGTCTGAACAAATACACGCCTCTTTCCAGAAGGTTTTCTTTCCATTCTCTTATCCCCACAATGCTCACCATTAAGGAGTCCTCTAAAGGCAGCAACAGCCATCTCCGTATACACAGAGCAGTCCAGTTCAGGAGACGTGAAATGAAAAGGAGAAGCAGTAAAGCTCAATGCCAGCAGCAGAGAAGGCGGCAGCAGAGAGCTTCTCTCTCAAGCAGACGCCAAACTCAAACGGCGGCAATGGTTGGAGCGAAATGTTAGTGTCGTAAACAATCATAATCGACCCAGTAGAATTCAATTTGTTTCCATGATTCTCATATTGGAACAGATTTCGCAAAGAATTATATAAAGCCTAGTGCAACAGCTACATTGGGGATCCACCTGATAATACTGGCAGACTGGAAGATAAAAGAATCATCAGAATTAGAGTGTAGCCCTACCATTGAACCAAAAAAAAACGAGATACTAAAAAGAAAAGGAATAAGTTTACCATATTCAAAGGTAATTGTTCAATAAAGCCTTAAAATTTAACCACAATAATAGAATTATTATTTTCATCGGTTTAATTTGATATTTTACACAACTATAATTATATCAGGTGAAAAGTACAAGGAATTTTATTTATTGTTTAATTTATGTTGATATACCATGTGACAGGGACTCGATCATGAGCATTGTCTGAATGGGAACCCTTCACCTGTTCACCGCCAGGCCACATTCGGCGGCAACAACAAGGCATTGTCCATTTCAAAATGAACCAGCCCTTTATAAAACGCCTAGATTTAACTAATCACGAATTCGCAAGCCTTAAAAAGGATTAATGAAATAATCAATCACAAGCCAAAAACAATTATTACCTCGAAATATTAAAAAATAAATAGATAGCCAAACAATTGTGCCATAAAAAATGTAGATAAAAACGACATTCTACATCAAATTGCAATTCTTAAGAATTTAATCTAACAATAACAGTAGTCTAAATATTGATAATAAAAAATTTGAATTTTCAGGACAATAGATTCATCGTTCATGATTTGACGGTACCTTTCACGTTCTTCTCATCTACGGATTTTCTCGGGAAACAGACGGATAGTAAACCGATTCAGAAAGAAAGAATCGAGAACTCACCGAAGATGATCGAGATCGGGAATCGGACGGCGAAGACGCCGGCCTTTCGATGTGGATGATTCGATCAACGGCTGTGATTCGATCCTCTCTCACTCCCGCTTCTGCGATATGTTCTAACTTGTTTTCGATTTTCTAAAATTATAATACTAAATTGGATGTTTACATCATCTCGCCTAAGTGACACTTGCTCAGGTTATATCCGGCCACGTGGTTAGTGGGGCCTACTTTTGTGGGATCAAACAGTGACGTTGCCGGATTTAGTAGGGTGTGGTGAGTTGCAGCTCATCTCCTAGAACCTACTGGCTACTTCCTTAGGATAATAAGATTGCATGACAACACTCGAAATAGGACTAAAACTTGGGTGCAGCATGATGCACCCAAGACCCTCTCCTCGAAATAGAGATCGGTAAAAAATCATTTGAGGATTTTTTTTTACTAATTCTCTTTATTTTTATATGTATATTAGAACATCTCCAATGCAAATATGCATTTAGAGAAAATTTAGTGTCACATAGGATTAGGGATGGCAATGGGGCGGGTCAAGGCCGTCCCAAACTCGAAACTCAGTTTTTAACGATTGCCCCAAACCCGACCCGTGACCCGAACGGGTTTTCAATTTCTGCTACAAACCCGATCCGTTTAGGTCAAGGGTGCCCCAAACCTGACCCGAATAACCCGATTCATTTACGTAAATTTAAATTTAATATAACACGATAACTAAGTTTAATAAACATTAAATTCATCCGTAAAATACAAAATACAAATCTCAAAATGACTTAAACAAAAATACAAAATACATACAACATTTTCGGTATCAATAAAATCGATTCAACACCTTCACCAAAATAGTTTAAACACAAAAAATTTCAATAACAAAATCCATCCAACATCCAACATCCAACATCTTCAAACGCAAATCTGTAGCAAAAAAAAAAAAAAAATTAGTAAAATAAATTAAATGACATTATTAATATATAATATTAATTATATCATTTACCTATTTACTGTCACCTTCACCTTCGCCATCACTATCTTCTTCAAAACAAGTTTTATTCCAGGTCAAATGGGGCGAGTCGAGTCGAGTCGAGTCAAAAGGGACCGCCCCATACCCAACCCGGTAACCCGGTCGGATCAAGAAATGTACCCCAAACCCGCCACGTTACTCATTTTTATTGCCCCAAACGGACCGAGGCCCCATGGGTTTGGGGCGGGTCGGGGATTTTTGCTGTCCCTACATATAATAGATAGTTAAAAAGTTATAAATAAAAAATAAAAAATAAAAATAAATAAATAAACTCTTTCCAATGCAATTTTCTAACTTCAATATGAAGATGATGTGGCAAGAAAAAGTTAGAAAATATGGAGTTGGGTTTATAATTTTAAAAACTCTTCTAGAAATGCTGACTAAGATTTCTAACTTTTTCCACCAATAATATTAAAACTATTTAATTATAAAATAAAAGAGAGAAGAGAGTGAAATAATTGTTTTATTATGATTGGTCATAAAATGGATGTATATTTGACTTTAGATAATTGCATTGGAAATGTGAATATGCATTTCTCTAAAAAAATTTCAAAAGTGGGCCCATAATGAATAGAAATACTGATGTGGCACCATTTATAAACTCAAAAATATATATTTGCGTTGGAGATGCTCTTATGACAATGCTTGGGTACTGAGTACCCAATGTACTGATCTCACCAATGGGGGTGTTGGCACGTGACCTAGGCCCGGCACGGTTCCGGTTCGAACCAAAGGAACCGGAGGAACCGACCGAAACCGAAACCGAAACTAAAACCGAAACCGAAAAAATCGGAACTGGAACCGATCGAACCCGATCCGATTCTAATTTTTTTTTGGAACCGATCGGCTGACGTTGCCCCCCAACGCTTTGCTGACGTCAGCAGGCTGTTGGGGGCTCCAAGGGCTCCCTTTTTATTTATTATTATTATTTTTTTTTATTATAAATACCTAACCCCCATCCCCCGCGCACCCCCCCCCCCCCCCCCCCCCCTTTCATTTTTCCCCACTCCAATTTCCTCCCAATTCTCTCTAATTCTAATCTCTCTCAATTCTCCAACTCTCTAAGTTTCCAATTTATTGTCAATTACTAAGTTTTTAATATTTATTTCATTTGCAATATATTTTATTTTCAATTTATTTTATTTCCGGTATATTTTATTTGCAATTAATTTTATTTCCAATTAATTTTATTTCCAATTCTAAATTTCTAATTTCTCTCTCAATTCTCCAACTATACAAGTTTCCAATTCATTGTCAATTACTAAGTTTTTAATATTTATTTCATTTGCAATATATTTTATTTCCAATTTATTTTATTTGCAATTTTGCATTTAATTTTATTTGCAATTAATTTTATTTCCAATTTATTTTATTTACAATTAATGTTATTTCCAATTTATTTTACAATTCAATTTTTAAATGGCAAGTGGAAGTGGAAGTGGAAGTGGAAGGGATCACGGCCGTGATAGTCCTAGGCGTTCAATTTCGATGAGAGGTAAGGGTCCTATGATCCATAATCTCGGTCGTGATGACACCGCCTATCACGAGTATTTGCAACGTCGGGGCTATGCTGAAGACCTAGGCCTAAACTCTCCTACTCCCCCTCTAATAATTTCAGAACCCAATCCTGATGACCACACCCACCCGGGCCCAATTTGACAAGCCAGTCAGAAAATATACTTATATTAATACTCCTCTAGATTTTGGATTTGATCCACAGGAACCAAAAGAGCAGGAAGATCTGATACAGAGGCAGAGCAAATATGATTTCTTCATAAAACATATGAAGAAAATTAGGCAAGAAGATGGGAGCTTCGCAGTGGCTTGCAATTACTACAACAAAGTATATAAGTGGCATAAATCTGGAGGACATGGCACTTATCAGAAGCATCTTTTAGCTAAACATCCAGAAGCAGAGACCAGATCGAGGTCATAAACACAAATTCCCAGGTACGCTACTCCTAACCAACAATTATTTCGTTATACTGATGAACAAAATAGAGAAGAATTAGCAAGAATGGTAGCAGTAGAACACCTATCATTTAGTTTTGATGAAAAGGTTGGTTTTATTAATTATTGTCGACGAGCATTAAACCCTGTTGCATGCCATGTTCCTAGAATCACGCTCACAGCAACACTTAAAAATATTTATGTAAAAGAAAAAAAGAAGTTAGAAAGATTATTTGAAAAATATAACGGTCGTGTTTCTGTATGTGCCGACATATGGACTGACCATTGGCGATCGCATTTTTACTTGGGTGTCACTTTTCATTTTATGGATGCTACATGGAATATCCAGAAAAGAATTCTTGCGTTTAGAGTTTTTGATGATGCACACACTGCTCATAATATTTTTAGACAGTTTAGAATTATTTTTTCAGAGTATAAAATTGAAAACAAAATTTTTACAATTGGTTTTGATAATGCTTCTACCAATACCGCTGCTATTCTATCTTTACTTGATTTATGCAAACCTTATCTTGGTGGTACATTTTTTCATCAAAGATGTGCATGCCATGTTTTAAATTTATGTGTTCAAAAAGGATTAGAAACTCTTGAACATTTTATTCTACCTATTTAAAAAGCCCTAATGTTTTTGTGGAAACATTCTTCTACAATGAATGCATGGGTAAGATATTATAAACAAAATGGTAGATGTGTCATTAGATTTTCTCGTGATGTTCCAACACGTTGCAATTCTACTTATAAATTGCTTGCTCAAAGTTATGACTATAGAGATTTATTAGTTTCTTTTATTCAATTTCATGTTACTCACCTTCAACTTTATCAATCACATTGGGATGCTTGTTACAACGTTTTCAATTTGTTAAAAGTCTTTCATAATGCTACACAAAATTTATCTGGTGTTTATTATCCTACAACTCATTTATTTATTATTGAAAGTATTAATATTGCTGGTGCATTTTCTCTTTGTGAATCCGACATATCAATAGGGGAAGTCGTTCATGCTATAAAGCTAAAATGTTTAGATTATTATGAGGAGTTTCCAAATATTTATTTGGTTGCCACGGTTTTTGATCCACGTTGTAAATTAGATAGTATGTCTTATTATCTAAATGGTTATTATGGGATCCAAGGTTTAAAAATGGAATATGATGTTGATGCATGTTGTGATAGAATTAAGAAATTATTGTATTATTTATATGATGAATATTTTATAATTTATGGATCATCACTGAACTTAGATATTACACATACACAAACTACATCTCAGCCCCCAACATCCTCCTCCGAATTTATAGAGTTAGGGTATAGTCTGTTATCTAAAAAACTTAAATGTTCTTCTTCATCAAACATCGACAAGTATTCCGAGCTTGAATCTTATCTAAATACTTTTTTTGAGTTTATAGAAGATATGTTAGGGAAAAAATTTGAAATCTTACAATATTGGAAAGAGCACGCAGTGTACTATCCAATCATGGCTAAGATAGCCAAAAAAAAAATTTCAACACCAATTTCTACGGTGGCGGTGGAACAAGAGTTCAGCGCCGGAGGAAATATTCTGGATGAACAACATTCTTACTTAACTCAAAAATCACTACAAATGCAAGTTTGTGTAGATGACTGGACGAAAGCACAATACAGACAACAAAAACTTCAACAAGACCCAACATACGACTTCTTCAAAGACGACAAACCTGAAACAGGAGCAGCGGGGCCGGAACAGCAGATCTACAGTATAGAGTATAAAGTACAGACTACAGATGACATGGCACCAAACATGCAATAAAAGGTAAGAGAACTAGGTGGCCTTTGATTCCTCTAAATCCCCCGAGAGGATACGTAGACAACTTAATTGTGGTAAAAATTAAGTGCAAGGCTAGTAACTTTACATTTATTTTTAGTTTTATTTTAATTTAATTTTGTAATTTGTCATTTATTTATTATCGAATTTCGGGTGATCTAATTTCCAAATACCCAATGAAATGTAATTTATAATTTGTCATTTTGTTTATTTTTATTTTAATATTTTATTTACAACTACAACTTACAATACAACTATTCTATACAAGTCTAAATTATTATTTTTTATTAACAAAGGAAAAAAAAACGGTTCAAAACCGCCGGTTCCACTGGAACCGGAACTAGAACCGGTACCTGAACTAGTTCTGGTACCGGAACTAGAACCGAAATCGGAACCGAAACCGGAACCAGAACCGAAATCGAAACTGGTCTATACCGGTTTCGATTTCGGTTTTGGTTCCACCCATCCGTAGAACCGAAACCGGAATCAAACCGGAACAGCACCAGGTCTAAGTCGTGAGCTATTTTGGAATAATGCAAGGAGATAAATGTAAAAAGTGAAAATATATATATATATATATCACGTGCCAACACCCCATTGGTGGGTCAATATCTTGGGCATTGACTAGTCATTATTCAAGCATTATCCTATATATTATAGTAAATGAAGGTACTATGTATTCTTTCAAAAAAAAAAAAAAAAAAGGTAATGTGTATAATAAGATTATACAAGACGTGGACATGATAAATTGGAATCTTTAATAATCTTCGTTTTAAACAAAGTATTCCTATTTATCAAATCAGATTGTCATATATGGAACAATCTTAATCCTAGGTATTTAACAGACTTATACTTATAGAGTTATGTTATTTGAATTATTCGGTATGGTTTGTTCATAATGTCAAACCTAAACTTTGTATCTTTGAGACATAATGTTATATTTAGCCGGGAATGATAATAACAAAATGGAATCCATTCTTTCTTAAATGAAGTTAGACAAATCCGTTGACTTCTCAATTACATCTTTATCCTTGAGTTTGAAATTATAGGTTCATATGTCCCCATGCCATCTCTATAACACAGTATTGAACATTAAGGTATAATGAGGCTTAGTGATTAATTTGGAATTAATCATCTATATATAAATTAGTTTATATATTGTTTAATTAATTGTGTATATTGTTTAATTAATTGTGAATTTATTATATTAAAGAAAAATAAAGAATTCTTCTCCTAGGGTTTTTCTCTAAAACCCTAGTGTAGAAGTAGTTAGGTTTTGAACGGCTAGGTTTGAGTAACTGGTTGTTTGCCTTGAGTCTTCTGGTTCAATATGGCTTTTGACTCCGACGAGATTGCCAGGTTGTGTGCCTCTCTCTCTTTGGCTAGTAAAGATGAGAAACTTCATAGCGTTCGGGAAAATCTGACAGCGACGGCAGGGAAGAAACTCGACTTGTGTTTGGTCGGTAAAATTCTATCTTCCAAACCAATTAACAGGGAGGCTTTCAGACTTGTGATGCCGCGAATATGGCAGACAGCCCAGGGCTTTGATATTGAGGTTGTTCAGGAGAATACTTGCTTGTTCTACCTTCGAAATATGGAGGATCAATTTCGTGTGATTGTAGGGGGTCCATGGAGTTTTGATAATAGCCTACTGGTATTAAAGAAACTGGAAGGGGATGGTAAACTGGCGGAGATGGCTTTTGATAGGGTATCTTTCTGGGTTCAAGTGCATAATACACCACTTTTGTGCATGACAAAAGAGATAGGGGAGTTTTTGGGACAGCTTATTGGCGAGGTGGTGGACATTAACGTTGGAGCTTCGGGGGAATGCTTTGGGAAGTACATGCGGCTTCGCGTGGCCATTGACGTGACAAAGCCTCTGTGGAGGTTTTTGAGGTTAGAATTGATGGAGAAAGGGAAGGAATCTATGGTCCTGCTTCAGTATGAAAAACTGTCGGAATATTGTTTCAGATGTGGGTTAATAGGCCATTCTTTTCGGGATTGTCAAAGCAGGGGGAAGGATGGTGCTCAGGAGACAGATTTTGATTTTGGACTGTGGTTGCGCGCGTCTGGCCCTCAAGGAATCACAAAACTTCAGATTCTAGGTTTCCTAGGGGCAAGAATACTGCCTTTCGGCGGGATGGGCAGGAGAATGTGGGGAGGGGTGATACTAGGGCGGATGGAAACTGGAGAATTAATCGGGTAGATGGCGAGAGGAAGCTGCAAGATGATTGTGATAGCAGACAGCCGATTGTCGGCATGGCTGCTCCGAGATTGGTTAAAAGGGGAATGGTTGCGTGTGCCACAACAAGTGATAAGTCTAAGGAGATGGTGCAGGAAATTGGCGGAAGTCCTTGTCCATCAGTGGGGACTCATGGGGGTGGAGATTCTGTGGAAGTGGACCAATCGCCAACGGATGGTAGAGATACTTGCTTGGAGATGACAAGGAAGTAGGATTTGGGGGATACTTCAACAAACTCTTTCCAGCAGTCGCATGAGGAACCAGAGTTTCGTCTCTCGGGGACTAGTAAGTTTAATTTGGATAGTGGTGCTTAGAGAAGGGGTAGTTGGAAAAGGAGAGCTAGGGATAATGGGAAGAAAGACAAGGGTGTAATGGTGGACGTTCCGGTGGGTACAAAGAGGGTGGCTTCCGTGATGGAGGAGGTGGTCCAGGATGGCAGTAAAAAACATTTGAAGGTTTGTGAGGTGGATTCCTCTGATCTTTTAGGTTCGGCGGGTCGGGTTTCATTCCCGGCCTGCTGCTCACAATGAAAACATTATTTTGGAACGCTCGAGGTCTGGGGGGAGGCCGGGCGTTCCGGGTTCTGCATTCGTTAATACAGGATCATCGTCCTGATATTATGTTCTTGTCTGAAACTATTTGTGATCATCATGTTATGGAAGTTTTACGGGTTAAGTTAGGTTTTGGTGCTAAGCTTGTGGTGGACTGGGTTGAATGATTCAGTTGATGACATAGGGCAGCATCAGTGTTAATCTTATACAGCCCAAGTGGAGGAGCCTTCCAATGACAGGCAACCGAACCAGATGACGTCGGAGAACACGAAGTACCAGCAGACTCTTTAAACTCGAGGACAAAAGAAGCCACCCAGTCAGAAATAGCCAAATCTGGCAACCAAACCTGATTGTGAAGAAACTGGTTTCTACGGTACCAGATGCGCCACCAAAACAAGCATAAAGATTCAAATTCTTGAGAATTAACCTGGGACCGAATCGAGAGAACAAAATCAAAGAACGATCCCTTATCCAGAGTCGATCCACCATCAGCTAAACCACAAGCCGTCCTAATCCCTTTCAAGGAAGAGCACCTCCATAAAGCGTGAAGAGTAGTTTCAAGTTTTTTGGAGCAAAATGGACACACTTCTTCAATAACCAAACCATGCCTAGATAAATTCACCCTGGTAGCAATTCGGTTAAAACATGCTTTCCACATAAATAGCTTGACTTTGGAAGGGATATTCAAACACCAAAGAACTTCCACCAGGACTCATAAGGGCTCAGACCAGAGCAACTCGGATTAGAAGGAGACGAAATGACCAGCCAGTACCCACTCCGAACCGAGTACTCACCAGAATCGTTGAAGTACCCCAGCAATCTGTCAACTGAAGCAGAACTACAAGGCGGCAGAGATAAGATCGCCTCCGCCTTCGCCTCCTCCTCCTCCTCCTTCTCCTTCTTCTTCAAAAAATATCTGATCAAAGACTGATTCCAGCACCCATTCGGGAGCTTCAAGAAGTCCACCGTCGTATTACCACCCAGAAAATGCAGTGAGGAAGCCTTAAAAGAAGACAACCGGGGAATCCATCGATCAGAATAAATACGAACCGAACAACCATTACCAATCCTCCAACGAGAGCCTTTGTCAATTAATTCTCTACCCCAAATAAGGCTCTTCCAAAGGAAAGAACCCGAACCACCCTTTGCCAATAAAAAATCCGAATCCTGAAAGTAACACCCCTTGAGCACTCTCACAGCCAAAGACTTAGTATATCTAATAATTCTCCAGCACTGCTTCGCAAGCATCGCCTGATTAAAAGCCCCCAAATTTCTGAAACCAAGACCCCCCCTCATTCTTAGGTTTACACAAGGTGTCCCAAGAGCACCAATGCATTTTACGTTTAAAACCATTACCACCCCACCAAAATCTAGCACTCATCCAATGAAGCTCATTGATAAGGGAAACCGGAAGCCTGAAAAGGTTCATAGAATAAACAGGGATTGACTGGATAACAGCTTTAAGCAACACCTCCCTGCCACCCGTAGAGAAAAACGATTGTTCCACCCTTGCAATATTTTCCACACTTGACTCTTAATATTGTCAAAAAGAAACCTTTTACTCCTATTAGTCACACACGGAAGCCCCAAATACCAAAGGTGACTATCCACCACCACCATCATACCCAGCAAGCCGGTCACGATCAGCTCTAGAAATTTTCTTACTAAAGCAGACTGCAGATTTATCAAAATTCACCACCTGACCCGACGCAGCAGAATAAATTTCTAATAAATTCTTAATATTAATACATTCTGCAGTAGAAGCTCGAGTAAAAAATAAACTATCATCAGCAAAGAACAGGTGCGTAATTTTTGGTCCATACCTACTGCAGCGAAAACCCGAAAAATTCCCATCAACCTTAGACCTGGAAATCAAGCTCGAAAGGCCCTCCGCACAAATTAGAAAGAGGTAAGGCAATAGGGGATCCCCCTGACGCAGACCTCTAGAAGGCCTAATAAAACCTCTAATCTTACTATTGAGGATAAATGAGTACGAAACTAACGACACACACCCCATTATTAGAGAGACCCACCTTTCCGAAAAACCCAAAGTACGCAACATCCCTTCCAAGAAGTCTCATTCAACCCTATCATAAGTTTTAGACATATTCAGCTTCAGGGACATAAAGCCTTTCTTACCCTGAACTTTTCATCTAATCGCAGTCATACACTCAAACCCAATCAACGCATTATCAGTAATCAAACGACCAGGGACGAAAGCACTTTGCGTTTCAGAAATAAAGTAACGTAACACCTCACGAAAACGGTTTGTGATAGTCTTCGAGATACATTTATAGACCACGTTACACAGGCTAATAGGTCTCACCTTCGTCAACCTTTCCACCTTTTTGACTTTCGGAATTAAGCAAAGAAGCGTGTGATTTATACCCTCCACAGCCGCCCCATCATTCAAAACGCCAAGGCACAACTTGGTCACATCCAAACCAACAACATCCCAAAACTTTTGAAAAAAATCCACCGGAAAACCATCCTCTCCAGGAGCCTTTGAAGGACTCATTTGAAATAAGGCAGATTTAACATCATCTGCAGTAAAATTTCTGTCCAATTCCGACCTTAACTCCATCGGAATTCTAGCCACCACCGTCTGAAGAACAGCAGCAATATGCGGTTGGGTTGGCTTGGAGCTAGAAAACATCTTCACAAAGTACTTCGAGATAATATCCTCCATAAGACCTTCATCCTCCTTCCAAATTCCATCCTCATCAAACAAACCTTTGATCATATTCCGACTTCTCCTAGAAGTAGCTTTAGTATGAAAAAATTTCGTATTCCTGTCACCCTCTTTTAACCAAGAAACTCGTGATCGTTGTCTCTAGTAAAGTTCCTCATAATGAAGTAACTTATCAAGATCCTTCTCAACCACATCCCTTTCCTTCCAATTAACCGACACATCTCCACCCTCCCAACGTGACAACTCGGCTTTCTTCTCAACAATCTCTTTCTTTTGGAGCCATTTATTCCTACCATTCCACTTCTGAAGAGACCGTGAGCATGACAATAGCCCATTAATCACCCTTCTCGGCGCATTCTCTCCAGCTGTAGCTTGCCAAGAGTTACTCACCACAGCCCGATAGTCAGGGTTATTAGCCCAACAAAGCTCATAATGAAATCTATGTGCCTTGGTGTAGTTCTGCCCCTGTAAAGAAAACTCCTGAACAATAGGTCGATGATCCGATTTCCAGAAATCAAGGTGCTTGACTCCAAAATCGGAGAACATTTGCTGCTAACCAACATTACTAACATACCTATCCAGCCGTTCTTGCACCAACTGATCCCCCTGCCGCTTGTTGGTCGACATAAATCTTGGCCCGGAAAAGCCTAGATGCTTCAAACCACACTCATCCAACATCAACCTGAAATTACCCATCAAAGACTCTGACCAACAAGCACCCCCCAATTTTTCATCCAAACAAAGAACCTCATTAAAATCTCCTCCTACCAGCCAAGGAAGAGAGCACAAACCCGCCAACCTCTTTAAAAGAGTCCAACCGTGACAACGTTCCGCCACAACTGGATGCCCATAAAACCCCGTTAATCTCCATCTATTCCCCGTATCCGAAGTAACAGTTGTATCTATATGAAAACGAGAATATGACAATAAATTAATGTCCACATCCCCATTCCAAAAGAGGCATAACCCCCCACTATTACCAGGTTTAGGGGTGATTATTCGTGACAGTCAGGGTAGAGTTATGGCCTCTTTCTGCAGATGTATGAATTCCTGTTATCCTCCTTAAGTTGCAGAGGCTTTGGCCTTGCCTGAAGGTTCTCGTTTGGCTGCTCATTTCAGTTTCCTCTCTGCTATGCTGGAATATGATGCTCTTAATGTGGTCCAGACCACTGCTCGTAAGGAGGCTCCCTTGTCGGATGTGGGCGTGGTTATGGATGACATCCTCCGTTTTTCTAGTTTGTTTAATTTTGTTTCTGTTAGTTTTGTTCCTAGGCTGTCTAATAATGTTGCTCATGGTTTGGCTAAACTTGCTCTTTCCTATGAGGGTAAGTCTTTGTGGTTAGATGACTGTCTGTTGTGTGTGGAAAGTATGGTGTTGAGGGACGCCCCTCAATTTGCTTTGTAATCTTTCGTTCTTTAATGAATTCTTCTTTCAAAAAAAATTGTGAATTTATTAATTATTAACGTTTTTATTTAATTAGTTATGAATTAATTAAATGTTATTTAAATAAGTGATTATTTAAATATTTAATTAGATGAGATAGTGTGGCGGGACAACACTGTCATTTTCGAAAACTGCACAGTGAAAGTCACTATATAGTTTTTGAAAATAGCATTTTAGATTTATTTGTTAAAAATTTTAAATAGTTATTTAAATAAATTTGAAATAATTATTTAATAATTGGATTTATTTGCTGAATTTTGTAGTGGATTTATCCACCGGCAATTTCAAAATTTGTCTATTATTATAAGGGAAATTATCATTTTTCCCCCTGTTTGTCATATTCGTAAATTTGCCCCCTCTAGTTTCAGAATTGGTTGATATTCCCCCTGAAAATCAAAATATTCGAATATATACCCCCTGCCATTAGGATTTCTGTTAAATTGAGGTTTGACCGTGAAATAGCGAGGGCAATCTGGTAACTCTACTTGGAGGACTTGAATGACAATTAATAATAATTTATTTAATAAAACAACTAATATTAAATAATAAATTAATAAATATTATCAAATTAAATAATAAATATTTAGTAAAAATTAAACAATAAATAAATATTAAATTGTAATATCCCAACACCAAATCAATACAATCAAACACCAACCCAAAAATCAATCTCCGAAAAAAATGAAATCATCAAAACTTCCATCATCAATCTGAAATACCAAAAACCAGAAAAAAAAAAATAATAAATAAAAATCATACCACCACACAACACCCAAAATCCAACCCCAATCGAAATCAACAACCACAAACACAAACCAAGCCCCCAAACACCAAAATCTTCATCACCATCATCACTCTCCAGCTTAAATGATTTACAATAATAATATAATTGTAAATCTCCCTCTTTCCAGCTTTCATTCATCATCACCATTCATCATCACCTTTATTCATCATCATCCCTTTCTTGTTCATCTATTCATCCGTTCATCACACAAACTCAAATCAAAAACAAGAACCAAACCACTATCACTGATCTAGAACCTAGAACCCAGAAATCTCTCTCTCTCTCTCTCTCTCTCTCTCTCTCTCTCTCTCTCACACACCAAACTGCCATCTCTACACACCAAACCACTATCACCGAACCACCATCTCTCTCACATTCTCACTGAACCACCAAAACTGGGTTCCTCACCACTGTCTGCCACCACCCCAAATCCATGAATCACACAAAAGCACCAAATTCACAAATCACAGAAAACCCCAAAAATCCACAAATCAAACATCCCTACCACCAACGGCCACCACATCAGCCACCATCCACGCACGAACCATCAAAATTCGCGAATCAAACATTCCCAAAACCCAATCGACCACACCCACAGATCAAGCAACCACCCCTAAATCAACACAAACTGCCAAGAAGAGAGAACAGAAGAAGCAAAACAGAAAAGAGAAAGAAAAAAGGCGGCGAAGAGAGAAGAGAAGAGAATTAAGGTGAGAGAACAAGAAGATAGAGAGAGAGTTAGGGTTGAAAGAGACGGGTGTGATTGTTAGGTTTTGTGGTGATGATCGGGATTTTTTTTTTGTAGATCAAGAGAGGGATGGAGTTTTTTTTAAATGATTTTATTTTATTTTATTTTTTTCATTTGGTTGATTTTTTATTTTATTTTATTTTTGTCTTCTTTTATGCTTTACAAATTATTTGTAATCTCTACCATCCAATCTATGAGATGGATGGTGGTGGAGATCCATTTAACAAAAAAAAAAAAAAAAATTGATTAATTTTTTTTTAAAAAAAAATCCCATTCATGTCACAGTTATTATTTGATTAGTTTTTTTTTTTTTTTTTTTTTTTTTTTTTTTTTTTTTACAATTATATTATTTTATTATTTTTGATATTAATTATTTTTTTATAATTATCTCCACCATCCATGTTTGAGATGGATGGTGGAGATTGAATCTGGAGATGAAAGGATGAATTTTTATTTTTGTAATTCTTATTTTTTTATATTAAGGGCAAAAAGGTATTTAAACCTCTTTTTTATGTCAGAGTTGCTTTATTTAACAGAAATCCTAACGGCAAGGGGTATATATTCGAATATTTTGATTTTAAGGGGGAATATCAACCAATTCTGAAACTAGGGGGCAAATTTACGAATATGGCAAACTACAGGGGAGAAAATGATAATTTTCCTTATTATAATAATTAAATCATTGTTATTTAATTATTTTTATAAATGTTTTCAAAATTGCTATTTTAAATATTTAAATAAATTGTTTATTTTAATAGTTAATTAGTATTATAATCCAATTAGGTTTTTGTCACAAAAGGGCTATGATACTGCTTTATAGAAGACGAACATAGTAGAGAAAATTGGTTTTTTAAGTTCCAACCTCCAGAGAAGATTGTGAGAAAGTCTCTCAATATTTTTCTTGTTGTCTCATGTATTAAGTACACAACAAGAACATAAATTTGAGGGTCGATATTTTTTTGATCAATACTGAGATGCCCACCTGTAAGCTCTTTAGTGTTGGAGATTCGGTGTGAAAGAACTTCGTTAGAGGGAATCATGAAGATTCTACAAAAGTAACAATTATGTTCTTTACTTCTTTTGAATCAAATATTAAAAGCAATATGATTACAATGATCTAATAAAACGATTTTGCTTTTAGAAAAATTGTATTCGGGCCCACCATTCCACTATGCCTTTGTTTTCAAAACCAACAGGTTTAACTTTAGCCATTTAAAACAAAATGATATGTATTTTTCTGATCTTGGAAAATACATAAAGAGAATTTATGATAGATTGTATATTTTCGATCCTGGAAATTTACAATAGAGAATTTAGGAGAAATATAGGAGATAGAGAGAGACAATTTTTCTTTAATATTCGATGGTCTTTAATTGAATTCAAAGGTGCCTTATATAGGCTTACAAATAATAACTTCTCCTGATAACATGCACACAAACTACCCACTAACAAGAGAATTACACCCTCTAACAACATGGTCAATCGGTGCCACTCATTGCCACTAACTGATATCCACTATCTAAATTAAGGAGCACTAACAATAGGCCCCAAAATAAACGGTGCACTAACATATTAGTAACTAGACAAATGAACCACACTAAACAACAATAATATATAAAGAAATGGGAAAGGCAACATAACGGGGAAAATCCTCACATGGCACATGAAAGTTGCATTAGAATAATGCACATATCATTGCGACTATCACAAGTAAGTTGCGTCGGATCGTTTAATTTTGTGTGAACTGAGAAACTAATTAAATCAAGAAGCATACATGTGGCATACTGGCATGTTCATAGGGTTAGCAAAAGGGGTTGGGTTTACTGAAACCGAACCGGACTTGCATCATAAAAAGATCCTGAATTTAATAGGTCTTTTTAAACCCGCATTAATTGCGGATCAATTAAGGGTTCAGACACGGGTTCATTTCAAACCCTTAAATGACTCGCATAAATAAAATTTAGGTTTTTTCAAAACCTCAACATGGTCACACCTCTCATCGTATCTACCCTCTCGCCTCCGTCGACTCATCACGTCTTCCGTTGTCGGTCGATGTTGGTCTCTGCCATCAACATGTCATTCTCTCTTCATCTACGAAGCTTCTCACAATTAGATTGTTTTCTTAATCAAAGTGACCAAGACTATTTGCAATTATATCTCTGAACATAAAACTCGTCACCGAATTTCATTCATCTGGTACTTTTAGATCTTGCCATTTATAAAGAACCATTTTTGTTGATTTTTTGGATGGGCTCTTCTGCTTATAGTTCTTTATTTTTTGTTTAACTGAATTGTAGTTTATGATCTTGTCATTTTGATTCAGCTCTTCTATGTTTAATGGATTTATTCACAAGAAAATAGCAAAAGAGAGATAAATAGTAAGGAGAATGCAAATAGAAAGAATGCATAGAGAAATAATTATGGAACTTGCTTTATTATAATGACAAACACCCCTATAATGACAAACACCCCTTTTACAGGGAACGAACAAAACCATCTATAGTAAGTAAAACCATAAAACCTATAACTAAAAGGATAACAACTTGTAATTGGAAAATATAACTAATTAAAATAGAACATCTAACATACTAATATTCCTAATTAAGATTGGTATCTTAACATTCACCCCTCCTTCAAAGACAGCTTGTCCCCAAATTGTTGAAAATATGGAAAACGGGCTATAAATTCATAATATTCCTCCTAAGTAGCCTCCTTATGAGGAAGACTTTGCCATTGAACTAGAAGCTTGGTAATAGCTCGATTACAATGTTGAAAAATACTTGTAAGTGCCACCTTTTTTATGATTGGCTTATTTCAATGATAAACTACAGTTAGGGATCTTAATGTAGGGTAGATTAGGTGCTTGAAGTGTTCGTTATCAAGTTTCCTTTGACATCCTTAAAGCTTCAGGATTAAGTGCACACACACACACTTGCATGACATTCATTTGTGTCTTTTATTGCCATGTTATGTGTGCATTGTCACCACTCACACACTTGTACACATTGCATATATGTTAGTGTATTAGACCGCATGAGAAGGCATCATTTCTCATTGTCGCAGTCATGGTGATCAACCGCGGATTGCTTTCTAGCAATTGTTATGGTCCAGTGATCGACCGTCATTATGCTATCAAAAAGATTTATCAATTCTAATTACCTCGCAAATGCACGAGTCGAAGAACTAGCATAACATGTAAGCAAGGCTTGTTCCCCACAGGAGGTGTGGTAACATAAATCGGTTCTAGTCTTATAATATATACAATATATTAACACTAATTACATGCAATGAAAAGTAAATCAGGTTGCCATAAGCAAATTAACTAACTAATTCACTAAGGTTACACTAAAATCGCATTAATCAAAATACAACTAAGTTAACAATAAATTCAACTACAACTATGCAATTGACTAACTGTATCACTAAGCTTATCAACTACACTTAACTAAATTAACACTAACTAGATTAACTAACTACCAACTCATGCAATGGTCATGCAAGAGTGGTGAAGTGAGGTGGTATGGTAATGGAAATGGAGATGTTAGAGAAGTGATGTACAATGCAAATTATCCAATTACTAGTTGATGGCAATTATGCACACAAACTTAGGATAAAGACCCATACATAAATGGTCATCCATGCATGAAATTAAGGTCTGAATTGGTCTAAATCACATTACAAGTCAATCAATTCATCAATTAAATTAACATGTATACATTTAAGCTCAAGCAAACAATAGATTCAACTAATCTCATATATAATAAACACAAATACACCAAATCCTTAACATCAATGCTTAGTTACACATTAACAACAAACTAATGGAAATAAGAGAGACAAAAGAGACAACCCCATGTTCTTGGTGAAGTCTTCAAGCTTGCTCAGCTTCTTTTGATGTTCCCAAGCTCGAAATCAATGAGAAACCATGGTGAAGGGTGACGAAATGAAATGGAAATGGTGAGGTTTTGGTTAGGTGTTGATTTGGTGATGATTTGGCATGAAAATGGGGTGGATTTGGGTGAGTATGGTGGCTGAAAAACCACCTTCAAGTCTAGTTACGAGCTAAGGTTTGTGTGGTTGTTTTTGGGGATTTTATGGATATTAGGGATTGTGTTTTAAGACAACAAAAAAAGGTATATATATAGTGGGAAAGAGTTAGGACAAGAGCTGGATGTGAAATGACCTCCATATTCCTGTGAAATTGGCCGACTCACGGGTTCGAAACTGTATAACAAAGTCACGAAACACCACTCTGCAGGTCCAACTCTTTTGCTTTGCGAGTTCTTTCCTGCTGAATGAAAGTCAGGGTGAATTCCAGTGACTTAGTTCATGGTGAGCTTTGAAGCTTTGAGGATTTGGAGGTGTGAGAAACCTTTCCATGAAGGCCTAAAAATAGGTCCAATGTGATTGCCAGGACGTGGGCCGTTGATCTGGGTGGAAATGGCCGAAAACTGTCTGGACGACATCGGGTTGGATCTCCACAATTGATAGATCTCCATCTGACGGAGTCATGGAGATCCATCAGTGGACCTTTATCTGCGTAAATGGAGGTCGTGTGACCTCCATCTTCGTGCATATATAGGTCGCAAATGGAGATCGATGGACCTCCATCTACACGGTCTCTATCGCGTGAGATGGAGGTCCACCGATGGATCTCCATGAAGGAAACCCATACCTAAGGATAGCAATTAGACCCAGACCCGTAAGACCTGACCCAGACCCAGACCCGACCAGCGTTGGTAGGGTATGGATCCTCACATTCGGTTCACGGGTCGGGTATGGGTCCAGAATATTAGACCCGATTTGGGTCCGGGTCTGGGTCGGTCTGGGTTTGGGTCTATAGACCCAAGCCTGGACCCATAGACCCGAATAGTGAGTGAGTTAAAAAAAATGAAAAAAATTGAAGAATGCAAATAATAATATTTCCCTTTTATGTCCTCTATTTATTAATTTTTTTATTTAGTTGTTTATATATATTTAAGTATATATATATATTTTTAGTATTTTATTATTATTTTTTTAGATCGTGGGTCCATGGGTCCGTGGGTCTAGACCCAAACCCGTGAATTTTTATGGGTCCTTGGTCAGGTCTGGGTCTTCCTAAGACCTGCTGGTCCAGGCCCGAACCCAAACCCGAACCCGAACCCGAAAATTTTCATGAGTTTGGGTCTAATTTTTTTTGTCGGGTCTGGGTCTAGGTCCAGTAGGACTCGACCCGAACCTGACCCATTGCCATCCCTACTGGCCATACCATTAATTTTTAAGAAAAAATTTTCCACCATCCATCGACGGAGGAGATTCGTATAATATTTTTTCCTTTAGTTTTCACTTTATTTTCTTATTTAAAAAAAAAAATGAAACTAGTTTTTTTTCCTCTTTTTTTGGCTTTTTTGAAATTGTTTTATTGGTACATGTGTCACAATTGTATACTAATAATGTATAAAGACATAAATACCTCTGTTTCCGTTAATTTTGACTAACAATTGACTGATAGATGGCCAATGTTGATTTATTTCCAAAAAGATGGGGTCCAAAAGCCATAATACACATAAGTCGAGTAAAAAAATAACTTTTCCTTAAAACATACATAAGGACCTAACTATAATTCCCCATAAATATTCAATAAGATTATAGCACATGTGGTTTTTTTAAAAATTTATTTAATTATGAAAATTTCATTTCTTTTAAAGCAAATAACACCCTACCTCATTGAGCTTTATCATTGTACAAGCGGAATCAACTTGATTAAAAACTAACACTCATCTCCCCTACCGTTGGTCTAACTTGGTCAAACTTAAATGTTAACCAAGTTTGACTATCAAGACTAATTGTATTTTTATCATTTCATTAAAATTATTAAAAACAATTTAAACACTACCCGTCTCAAAATGGTTGGTGGAGATCAATTAAAAATTGAAAGAAAAAAAAAAGGTTGGTGGAGATCCACTCTATGGAAATCATCATCACCATATCTTCATCTACTAGGGCGACTACTGGGTCTCCATCAATGATGGAGATTCATACTAGGATCTCTATTGACGATAGAGATCCCATTACGATAGATAGATCTCATTGGTAATGGAGATGGTGATCTCCACCCTTTTTTTTTATCGACTTTATTATTAATTTTTTTTAATCTTTTCTTCCTTTCCAACATTTCTGTACTATCTATCTTTAGATGGACGATGGAGATCCCAATCTCTTTTTTAAAATTTTTTCTATGGATGGTAGAAATCTTCTTTTTTTTTTTTTTTTTTTTTTTTGTAAATGGTTATGGATGGTGGAGATCTATTTTTTTTTTCTTTCTTATTTAGTTAAGGGATCGGGGTTATTTTTGTCTTTTGGAAGGTCTGATATGGTCAACGGTTAGTTTAAACATCTGTGACTAACGTCGAAGAGTAAGAGTTAGTTTTAAATAAAATTGAACGTTCCTTACCATCAAGATACATTGGACGGTTAGAAATTTCATTTTTAGTTATTTTAAATTGTTATCACTATCATATTCAACTTGATATAGTTCTTAAGGAAGAATATATAATTATGGCAATTGGCAAATCAATTAAGTATGACAATATTATATATTAAACCTATTGAAAACTTTCTCCCAATACTGGTCCCTACGAATAAATTGAATATAATAATAATAATAAAAATAATAATAGTATAAATATTTTTTTGAAACTTTGGAAAAAGTATGAATTGAATAGCGTATTTTTTTTTTATTTTATTTTATTTTATTTTTGAAATAACATATGCTACGGTGTGGTGGTGACTTGAGTCTAGTATATTGACGAGTTAAATGATCGCTTTTTTCCTTTAAGCTTTGTTGATGATGATTGTTATTATTCTTTTTAAAGGGAGGATTATACATTGGACTCTAATAATGTGTCTAAAAATGGAATCCCAATTTATATTTAACCAACCAAATTGGAATATATACCTATATTTAATTTTTTTTTTTTTTTTAACTTTTTCCATAAATATAGACACATATCCCAATTTGATTGGTTAAATACAAATTGAGACATCATTTTTGGATAACTGATTTGAGTCATTTTACATCAATAATATATAATGAAAGATGAGAAGATTCATATAAATTAGGGGGATTAATTTCTGGTTAAATACAAATTAAGGAAGCATTGAATAGTATTGCTGAATCAGTGAATCATCTTTTTCTGAATTAATATGGTACAAAAATGTCAAATACATGCTGCCCCATATGTCAGTAAATCAGTATCTCCTCAGATTTTGTTTTCCCACAAAACACTCTTGCCATTGGAGGAACCCAAAAGCCATAGCTTTGATAATATTCCATAAAACCATTACATTTCCGAATCACACTTATCATCATTATTTATTCTCACACCACACAATTTCGATCCCCTTTAGGGGTAAGTATTACCCCCTCCCATACATATGACATGTGTCTATAGAGGGGTAAAATTATCTAAAAATTTACTCATTTATGACACATATCATTCATTTAAGAGGGGGTAATGGTTACCTCCCTTAAAGGGGGTGAGCAAAAGTATTCTCCATAATTTCTCTGTTTATACTTTATATCATCAATATCATTAACATAATATAAAGATAACAGAGACTCTTTTTATAACGTTTCATGAATTCAGGTTATCACTTATCAGCTTTATAAGACGATATTAATTTGGTAGTAAATTCTCACACCTACGTCAAGTTCGAGTCTTTCCCCTCTCTTGAAGAAACCCTAAATTTATATTATATTTTTTTAAAATAAATTATAATTGTTTACATATTAATTTTTTAATTATTTTAATTTGTTATATTGAAATTAAATGTTTAAAATTTTGATTGGAAGGTTAAGTCCACGCTCCAGATGTGAGGAAGTTGAACACAGATATGAAAAGTAGATAAACAGGCATGTCTGAATTCTGACCCACTACAAGTATGAACAACTCAAAACATCTTCAAGACATGTTGTCGCACGTGTCACATCTCTTGGACTCTGTCTTTTGACTCTCACTCCACATCTCTTCTCTGCTACTTGACTTGAAACACAGCACTTGTACACACAGAGAGATAATGAAAGGAGAAGGGAAGATGTTGTTCAAGTCGAAGATGAAATGGGTTGGTTTGGTTGGATTGATTCTATCAATTTTCTCCATATTAGTACATCTATTTCTTGCAAGATTCACAGAGGACGGCGTTTCAGATTACCAGTCCTCTATCACCATCTTCTCTTGGAGACCCATCTTTGAAACTCTCGACCCATCTAGGACTGTAAGTTTTCTGCTTAAATTTAACCCCACAAGCATCTCCTTTCCTTTATTTTGCTTTGCCATTTTTTCTTTAACTGTTAAACGAGTGATTATCAAGTTCAAATCTTTGATTTTTCTTTTCTTTATACCGGGGGGATATTTCAAAGTACTAATTTCACTTGGTTTCTAGTGTTTTATTTTAATTGGGTGTTAATTGCTGTACAAATTTACTTTTTGTTGTTGTATATGAGCATTGGATTGAATGTTGAGTGTTTTAGGGCTTTTTCTGATAATTTTTTTATTATATTTTTTTCTTCCTTTTGTTTCTTTTAATGTTTGTTCTTTTGTGGATCCATCTTTTGAATGTTTCATAAAATTTGGAACTTGGAATACTTTATATCATTACTATAAATTTTATTCCCGCGCCCCCCCCCCCCCCCCCCCCCCCCCCCCCCCCCCTTCCAATTTCTTCTCTTAATTTTGGTTTAACATTGTTCTATGTTGATAGCTTCTTATTGTTTTTTCTATTTTTTTTTTTTCTTTTAATGGTTTGGGCAGAGTCCATTGTACAGAAGACTATGGGGTCCAGTAAAGCCTCTTGAATCTTTACATCCAGATGCAAGTCCCAGAGGATACTATGCTGGTTAGCTCTTACTTTTTTTTTTTTTTTTTTCCTGTGCTTTATTGAGACTTATGTTGTTAAAACATAGATGATCTTGTTGATGCTCATTGCAAAAGTAAAGCCAACCATAGTCTTAAGATAAAATATTTTTTAACTCCGTTGTGAGAAATAATTGCTTGCAGATTAGGAGGATCCAGTTTCCACTGTACTTATCTTTATCTTCTTTTTTTTTTTTCTTTGTTATAAAATTGACTGTAATGCCTGCAGAGGAGGTGATGTCGAAGCCTTATTCAAACACATATAATCACTTTGATCACTTTGATCACTTTGAAAAGAAATTGAGATCACTTTGAAAATGTAGATAATAATGACAATCTTAGATCACCTGTTTTCATCATTCTTGTTAACACATATAATCACCATGTTGTCAAGTTATCTGGTTGAGGCATGTAGTGATTAAATGAGTGGCGACTTAATTTTTTATTTTTGGTCGCTATCAAACATTAAGATATGCTACCAAAATTTGTTATGGATGAGTTGTTCATGAGAGGCTTGCATTTTTTCCATTTGTGTAAAAGCCCATTTTTTTTTTGACTCAGAAGGTTTTACTTTTGGTTTGCCATACAAGGTTTCTAATGACATCATATTTGACCTTGAAAGATGGTCTGCAGTACTTCGGAATGTTTTCATAGGGATCGTGATAAATGTAAATGAGATTAAACTGCATTGTCATTGTTGATAGATATTGTTTAGTGTTTAGTATGACTATAGAATACCTTATCAAAGAAGTATGCCACTGGCGTACCTGATGAAAAAGGATGCCTAGAAAATACATATTGGAGCCCTCCAAGAAAGAATCTAGAGTTCCAAAATGAAATACTGCGAAATTCATCTATGTCTGGCCTGATCAAATAGTACAAGGCTGCTTTTGTGGTGCACTTCGTTTATGCACATTCAGCATTTCACCTTGATTATTTAAAACCGTGTATGTGATCACTCTGCATTGTTTTGCAGTTTATTGGGTGCCTTTGGGGTTCTCCTTAATTAATTTTGTGATTTTGTTATCAAAATAAAAGAATAAAGAAAAAATGGAAAGAAAAGTAAGAAAGAAAAAAGAAATGATTTTTTGGACTAACGTGTTCGTGTTGCTATTTAAGAATGAAAAGAAAAGTAAGAAAGAAAAAAGAATGATTTTTTGGACTAACGTGTTCTTGTTGCTATTTAAGTGTAAAATACCTCCTATTCAAGTATTCATACATTTCTATTGAACACAAGACGGACTTTGATTGTGCTCCTTTAAGAACCATGGAAGTGGTTGCATGCTTATTTCAACTTGTAATGAAAGTTGAAAGAATAGGATGTGGGTTCAGAAAGGAAAATCTCGTATTTCAGATAGTTTTTCTTATCTATATATTTCGTTTCATATCTTAATGGACTAACTAGAGCATACCTATGACAGATCCCAGTTTACAAACAAATGGGTTTCTCTTCGTACGGATACAAGGCGGTTTCCATGAGATTAGGAACTCTGTGAGGATACCAAGTCAATTTGCCTTTTTGCTGTTGAAATAACACATCATATCTTATGAAAGTGTAACTTCTTTACTAAATATTTCAGGTACCTGATGTGGTTGTTGTTGCTCGGCTTCTTAATGCTACTTTAGTTATACCTGAGATCCAGTCAACAACGAGCAGCAAGGGAATCAGGTTGCTTTACTTTCTGACTACTGCAATTTAAATTTTAAATAAAATTTAAATCATGCCTATCATTTATTTCATTTGTAATTGTTTTGTTTCAAATTTCAATTAATATAAGTATATAACCATTTGTTTAATACAGCTCACAGTTCAAGAGTTTTGCATACCTCTACAATGAGGATCAATTTATGGCAGCTTTAGCCAAAGATATCAACATTGTAAAAACCCTTCCAAAAAATCTTAAAGGGGCTCGGAGAAAGAAAGAGATCCCGGTGTTTAGAGTGCCGTATGCAGCTTCACCATATTATTATTTGCACCATGTTCTCCCAGTCTTAACCAAGCATTCAGTGGTTGAACTAGTTGTTTCTGATGGTGGATGCTTGCAGGTAATGAGATATGTCAAATGACCTCGAGTTATGAGCTTTCTTTGCTCTCCTTTCTTGTTTTCTTGGTATTTGTGACTTTCTGTAAACACGGATTTGTTTCCCTGATTCTTTGGAATGGAGTTGATTGTGGTTGCTAGTGCCTTATTAGTACTTTAGATGATGCCAGTGCCTTTAATCATGTAGAAGGCCATAATAAACTTTCTCAAGTAAGTTAAAAACCAAAAGAAAGAGAGAGAGAGAGAGAAAAAAAGTCTAGTTCCTGTTCATAAGATTCATTACAGGGAGATTGCCTCATCATGCTTTTCATGGTTGATTTTCAGGATCTTCTTGTCCCATGAAACCATGATTGTTGTCGTAGTTTATGCTTATTGAAGAAAATCAGAATGATTGCCTTTTTTATTTTCCTTGACATATCTCTACTGTAGAAGAGAATATAAATACTACAAGATAGGGTCTAGAAGAAATACAAACCAGCAGCTAACTATAACTATTTACGCTCACCTAATCCCACTAAGTACAAATCATTAAATACAACTCAACAACTAACAGCTTAACTAAAAGATTAATTCACATGACAACTAACAACATAAAACAGTAACACAGTAATAATTCAACACCCCCCCTCAAGTTGGATGATAAATGTCTATCATTCCCAGCTGGGAACACAACTCTTAAAAAGCTCTCCTAGCCAAAGGCTTAGTTAGGATATCTGTTGTCTGAGAGGCTTTAGGAATGTAGGCTAAATCCTTGCTACCTTCTTCAATCTTTTCATGCTTTGTCCTGTCATGGAGAACAGGATTTTTAGCAATCTTGATTGTTGACTGATTGTCACAGAACAGATGCAATGCTAATTCCTTGTGCCATAGCTCTGAATTCAGCTTCTGCACTACTTCTTGACACAACTGATTGCTTCTTACTTCTCAAACGTGCAGTACTCGGATGTAGACCTTCTGTATGTTATAGACCCTGCCCAGTCTACATCTGTAAAAACAGCAACTCTTCTGCTAGTATTCTTCCTGAATAACAGTCCTTTCCCAGGTGTCGACTTCAGATACTTCAAGATTCTAAAGATTGCCTCCATATGCTCTTTTGTTGGCTTATTCATGAACTGACTTACATAACTTATAGCAAACCCTATATCTGGTCTAGTGTGAGAGATAGATTAGTTTTCCCACTAACCTTTGGTACCTTCCTTTATCAACAAGAGCACTCCCTTCAAGACTGCTCAACTTGACTATATAATCCATTGGTGTTTCTGTTGGTTTACAGTCACTCATTCCTGTTTCTTTTAGCAGGTCCAATATGTATTTTCATTGAGAAACTACAATGCCTACCTTGGACCGAGCTACCTCCATACTTAGAAAGTACCTTAGCTGTCCTAAATCTTTTATTTCAAATTCTCTAGCCAGAAAACACTTCAATCTCCATATTTCTTCTTCACAATTCCCTGTTAGGATGATATCATCTACATACATAATAAGAACTATCACTTTGTTACCAGCTGTGTGTTTAACAAACATGGTGTGGTCTGATTGGCACCGCCTAAACCGACTTTTCTTTACTGATTTGGTAAATCGTTCAAACCAGGTTCTTGGGGACTGTTTCAGTCCATAGAGTGATTTTTTCAGCTTACACACAAGTTGATTGTTAGCTGAATTCTCTAAACCTGGTGAAATGCTCATATACACTTCCTCCGCCAACTCTCCATTTAAAAATGCATTCTTTACATCTAGTTGATAAAGCTTCTAGTCCAAGTTTGCAGCTATGGAAAGTAGAACTCGAATAGTATTCATCTTTGCCACCGGTGCAAAAGTCTCCTCATAGTCCACTCCATATGATTGAGTGAACCCTTTTGCCACCAATCTAGCCTCATATCTATCTATACTTCCATCAGCCCTATATTTTATGGTGAAAACCCACTTGCAGCCCACTAGGTTCTTCCCTTTAGGTAGCTTTGTCATCTCCCAGGTTCTATTTTTCTCAAGGGCCCTAACCTCTTCTTTTATGGTTGCTCTCCACTCTAGAATCTTCATTGCTTCCTCTATGCTGTTAGGAACTTGAGTTTACATGATATTAGCCGAAAAAGCTTGAAATGATGGTGATAACCCACTATATGAGATGTAGTTGCTCGTGGGATATAATGGTATATTTTTGCACTCGCTTAGACCTTTCTTCAAAGCAATTGGAAGCTCATTGTCAAATGTGGTTGTCTCAGGTGTGTTGCTGTCACCAGATTCAGTCTTGCCATTTTCTGCACTTTCTGTGCTCAGGTTCAGATCACCCTCTTGGATCATTTTACATGGTTGAGACTCTTGGTTCTGCTCAACTTGCAATTGAACTCCCACCTGCTTCTGGTTTTTCCTTTTCTTAGAATAAACAATCACATCTTGATTAGCAGATTGTGGTTTGTGTGTGAGATTCGAATCAGGTGAAACCTTAGGTGAATTGTTGGATTCTAATAGCTCAAAATTCTGTTTAGGAGTTGTAGGTGAAGTGGTTTGTGTTTTAGAGGGTGTCTTAGGAGTCTTGAATGTATCTACATTTGGATATGATGGAGACTCAAAGATGTCAGAAACAAAATCACCAAAAAATTTACCACTACAGGGCTGATTATCAGTCTTTTTCCAAAAATAATTGGACACTGACTCTTACCCCACTTTGTTTTTGGAAAAAAATGGATGAGTTTCTAAAAATGTAACATCTTTTGAAATATAAAAACGTCTTGTAGTGGGGGAATAGCATTTGTATCCTTTTTGTGTTGGTGAGTAACCAACAAAAATGCATTTTAGCGATTTAGGGTCAAGCTTGGTTCTGTGAGGTTGGTTCATATGAACAAAAACTGTACATCCAAAAACCTTGGTAGGGAGATTCGAAATGAGTCTAGTGTTTGGAAAACTTTGTAAGAGAACCTGACAAGGAGTCTTAAAGCTCAAGACTCTTGATGGGAGCCCATTTATTAAGTAAGTCGCTGTTAAAACAGCCTCCCTCCAAAAATGTTTAGGAACATGACAAGTAAACATGACAGATCGTGCTACTTCCAAGATACGTCTATTTTTTCTTTCTGAGACCCCATTCTGCTGTGGTGTCTCAGGACAAAAACTTTGATGGACAATACCCTCTTGTAGCAAAAAATTGTTTAAAACACTATTGAAAAATTCCTTGCCATTATCAGTTCTAAGGATTTTAACTTTAGTATCAAACTGATTTTGTATCATTTTCACAAAGTTTTGAAATATTTGAGACACCTCAGACTTTTCTTTCATTAAGAAGATCCAAGTGAGTCTAGTATGTTCATCTATAAAGGAGACAAACCATCTAGCTCCATTAATGTTAGGAATCCTAGATGGACCCAATACATCACTATGAATCATGTAAAAAGGCTGTGAGTTTTTGTATCCCTGCATGGAATAAATTTGACGATTCTGTTTTGACAGTGTAGATTTCACATACTTTTTATTTTGAAATAAGTCTGGAAATAGTTTTTCAAGGTATACAAAGTTAGGATGTCCTAACCTATAATGCCACATGAAGATCTCACTGTTTTTATTTTGACTAACTAGACTATCATGAGAACTAGAAGAGAGAACATTCTTTGCTGTAGCCGAGTGTGATTGTTTACTAGATTCAGGTCCAACTTGAAGTAGATAGAGTCCTGCATGCACGTCAGCATTGCCAATCATCTTCCCCGAGTTCAGATCCTGAAACATATATTGAGTTGAGGAAAATTGGGCAACACAGTTAAGATCAGTTGTAAGCTTACTAACTGAGAGCAGATTACAATCAAGTTTAGGTACTAACAAGACCGAATGTAGAGTGATATTGGGAGAGATTACTACAGAACCTGTTCCAGTTGCTTTGGATAAAGACCCATTAGCAATCTTAATAGTAGAATTGCTGTTATTTGGGATAAAATCAATAAATAAAGTTTCATCTCCAGTCATATGGTCCGAGGCCCCAGAATCAACAATCCAGGACCTCTGTAAATTTTTTCTAGCATTTAAGGCTGTTAAGAAATTACCTCTTTGAGCTACAGAACCAGTTCCAACAACTGAGGATTGAGTGGATTGAGTGGACTAAGTGGTAAATAACCTTTGCAATAAATCCATCTGCTCTTTGCTGAATAAGGTTTGATCTGTTGCGGAGAAAGTATCACTGCCTATCACCATATTTACTCGGCTTTCCCTGCTATACCGAGCTTTCCAATTTGCTGGTTTGCCATGTACCTTCCAGCAAGTCTCCTTCAAATGTCCAAGTCTTTTACAATGGTCACACCAGGGCCTTCCCTTCCTAGGCTGGTTATCAGTGACATTGTATTGATTCCCTCGAACAATAAGGGCAGAATTTTCAGGAACTAAGATATCTAGTTTATGTTCAGGATTAGGATTCCCTAGCATAACCTTTTTCCTACTCTCCTCTCTTCTAACTTTTGAAAATACCTCTCGGATACTAGGAAGTGGTTTAGTCCCAAGAATTCTACCCCTTACTTCATCCAGATTAGGATTTAACACCACAAGAAACTTAAAAATTCTCTTCTGCTCAACAATATCTTTGTAGAGAACACTATGATCAGGACTCTTCCACTTGTGCTTTTCGAATAAATCTAGCCATTGCCAATGAGTCAACTTGCTAAAGAATTGAGTGACTGTCATTTCTCCTTGCTTTAACTCATAAAGTGTGCCCTCTATTCCAAACAGTTCTGCCACATTATCACTGCTGGAATATGTCTCTCTTGCTGCATCCCAGATCTCCTGGGCAGTTTCATAGAGAAGGAAATTCTCACCAATCTCATTAGTCATTGAGTTGATGAGCCAGGACATCACCATACTATTCTTGGTCCTCCATTTTTTGAAAGTCGAGTCTTCCTTTGCTGGTGACATAGACTCACCAGTGATATAATCATCTTTTCCCCTTCCACAGATAAACATGGACACAGACTGTGACCATTGGAGATAGTTATGGCCATTGAGTTTGTGTCCAGTGATAGGCATATGGGAAATATTCCCATTGTTTGAATCACCATTACTGTTGATGACAGATGGTTCAGAATCTATGGAAGTAGATGAAGTCGAAGGAGGAGTGGGAGGAGTAACTATCCCGTAATTTGTTATAGAAGGGATTTAGGTTTCAGAAGAGGATGCTCTGATACCGTGAAGAAAATTAGAATGATTGCCTTTTTTATTTTCCTTGACATATCTCTACTGTAGAAGAGAATATAAATACTACAAGATAGGGCCTAGAAGAAATACAAACCAGCAGCTAACTACCAACTATAACTATTTACACTCACCTAATCCCACTAAGTACAAATCATTAAATACAACTCAACAACTAACAACATAAAACAGTAACGCAGTAATAATTCAACACTTATCTTTTCCCATTTTGTCTGTTCTCTGCGTGAACAATTTTCTTGGCAACCGATGTTGTATGGTGGAAATGATTGAAATTCTTGTTGCTTTGGGACTAACCATTATCACTTTGGTACCATTTTTATTCTACCATATCTTGGATTCTTTATGCATCTATGCTCATTATTCTCTTCTCTGGGATCTGATCCAGGCCACTCTCCCACTGCATCTTGAAGAGTATCAGAGGCTGAGATGTAGGGTTGCCTTCCATGCTCTTCGGTTTCGACAAGAGGTTCAGGAGCTTGCAACAAAAGTTTTGCATAGGTCAGTGACAACCCAACATTGTAAGCACAAGTTGCAGAAATTTATTATTAGCTTATGACTATTTTCTGGTATTCATTTCAGGTTACGGGCTCCTGGACGGCCATTTATAGCCTTTGATCCTGGGATGACCAGAGATGCTTTGGCATATTTTGGTTGTGCTGAACTATTCCAGGTACCTGCTTCAAACTCTCCGAGGACATGGTTGGCGATTTGATTTATGAATATTTTTGTTGCTGAAGCTTAACTGACATTGATATGTTTATTGTTTCGTGGAGCTCTTCCTAAGGATGTGCACACTGAACTCATTCAGCACAAACGGTCTTGGATGATAAAACGTAGGATTGTCAAGGGGAAACTATCTGTAAATTCTGAGGAACTTCGACTGAATGGTTCATGTCCTTTAATGCCGGAAGAGGTAAGAGATGTAGAATTGTGGATTTTAATTCTTAGTTGGTAGATTAATCCACAGATATAAAAGATAGAATGCTAATGATGTCACCCAAAGATCGTACATTATGATGCCTTCTAGTTTGTGTTTACTTCTTTTTTTTCCACTAATTGCATGATCCACCTAGTTGGTTCAGGATATTGGAGAGGGGTTAAAAGTGAACATCTTTATAGGAAATCGGGTTTCTGATCTAACGCGGTAGATTTTGTACAGGTTGGTATTCTTCTTCGTGCATATGGATATACATGGGACACAACAATATATGTCTCAGGTGGAGAAGTTTTTGGCGGCCAAAGGACTTTAATTCCTCTGCATGCTATGTTTGAAAATGTTATTGATAGGACTTCCCTGAGCACTGGTTGGGAGCTCAGTAGAATTTATGGCCGTGAAGATAACCTTAATGGAAATTACCCAGTGACTCCTCCTTCTGTTGAAGAAGTGAAGGTTGAAGCTTGGAAAACTGCTGGTCCACGTCCTCGTCCACTTCCTCCACCACCAGCCCGTCCTAAATCATACAACATTGAAGGTTGGTGGGGTTGGGTGGCCGAGAGTGATAATGAGCCTGAAAGTACAGTTATTGAGTTGAGGACTAATGCCCATAAATTACTATGGGAAGCAATTGACTATGTGATTTGTGTTGAAGCTGATGTATTTGTCCCAGGGTTTGATCGAGACGGTAAGGGGCATCCAAATTTTGCCAGTTTGGTAATGGGGCACAGGCTTTATCAGTTGGCTGCATCTAAAACGTACAGGCCTGACAGGTAATTAATATTTATTAAGATGTCTTTTTTCGGATATATTACTATATCATAGAATTAAAGCAAGATGTCTAGGTTTCAATCTCTCCTACTCCAACTTTGGAGGGAGAATTGGTTTGCATTCGTACATGGGATGTGTGATAAGAAAAAGAGAACATTTTATCGAATGGCATAACAACCTACTTAGTCGTAGCAATGCAACTGAAGTTTTTTTTATTTATGCTGGTTGGCATTGTACTGTATGCTTTATAATTTTGCAATATAATTATCTCATTCACACATTTCTATATTCCCAAAGCTAATTTACCCTGGTATCAATATAATTTTTTTTTTTGGTTTATTTAGCTCGGAAATTCTGAAATTGTGCTACAGCATATTGCGAGCCTGCTTATAGCTGCAGAAGTCATTTCAAATTGGCAAGTCTGTTATATTTTTATTCTTATTTCTTATTTTCCCCTCATGTCAACACAGGAGAGAAGTTGTGAAGCTTTTAGAAGAAACACGTGATCACTTATATCAAGCGAACCATACTTGGTTAATGTCAATACGCAAGCAGCTGAGAAGATCTTTGCTTGATGGATTAACAGAGGCATCTACTAGATCAAAGCCACTATCTTTTCTTTCTCATCCAGTACCAGAATGCTCCTGCTTGAGACATGATCCTAATGAAACATCTCGTAACGCCTCTAGTCCATTTAACTCGCAACTTGATGCTGCTCTTGGAACTGTGCAGCATTGCCCTGTTTGGATGGACAACGAAATAATCTCAAGGTCAAAAGACAAGGAAAATGAAGAGGATCTTGATGAAGATGATTCCTCAGCATCTGGGTTATTTTTCCGGCATAGTGGTGGAAATCATGAAAGCGGAGGTGGAGAAATAAACAAAGAAGAAGCTCAATTGGAGGATCAGGATGAACTTGAAGGTGGAGAATAATAATGTGAGCTTAAATCGGTTATGGTACCGGTTTTTCCCAACTTCCAGCGGTAGACTTTCGGGTTGTATGCAGTTATGTACATTTACTTCCAAGTTTCATTTGCCAATTTCGAGAAATTTAGAAAATTATTCGCCTGGCTTCTATTTTCAGAAGGAGAAGCAAGTTTCTGACCATAGTTCAAGAAGTCTTAAACTCAGGCCTATAATTCCTAGCCTGCATCAGTTCATCTGTAAGGTCGGCTCAGGTAAGAAGCACTTCTGCAACTGTATCGAATTATATATATGTAATTTAGTTTTAAGTCCTCTTCCGGAAAATTAGTGTGTTTACTTAACCCCTTGACCATTTTTGTTGTAGTTTAGGATGTTGTCAATGGAATGCTAGCTTGGTTTCTATTTTTGAAAGTTATCTCTAATTTCTTAGGCATTTATTTATGCTTGAAATTGATGTAGCATGGTTAGGAGTAAATTCAAATGTTTTTTGTCTAACCCTTTCTCTACTACATCAATTTTTGTTTTTCTTACTTTGTTAGAGAAAATTGAGTAAAGATTTATATGATTTATGGCTTTGAAATAGCCACACTAGCAAAGAATAATATTTTGTGTTTTGTGCTTTTTCTTTGAACTCTTTCCTTTTGGTGGGTGTTTGCTTGTATACTTTTCACCTTCGAGTTGCTGTGTCGGTATATAGCATATTCTGTATATATAAAAAGAGCACTTTACATCAATTATTCATTGTATTACATAATATATTTGTGGTGAACACAAATGTTTCCGGTCTTAGTTTTTCAATCCGGTGACCTGCAAGAAACACTCCAACGTAGATAACTATAGACTGTAGAATTAGAAATGAAAATGAGATATTTATGGAGGGAATGAATAACCAAGTCCTAATTGTAATTATAACTTATAAGGATCACTATCTTATTGAAATTCTTTTGGATGAGTTTCTTGATAGTCAAGGTTGTAGACCCAACAATGATTTTCAGTTTAAAGTTGTGTTTGATGCCCTCTAGGCTCTAGCTCTAATTGTAGTACTTGTAAAAGCATTCTTCTGTTGAACTGAATTGAACTGAATTGATGTAAGGGAAATAATCATTTTATCCCTATAATTTGTACTGATCTCCACTTTTGGCTAAAATCCCCTTTATAAATGAAGGACAAGATAGGAAAATTGGGAATTGTACTAACCCCTTAGGTTTAACTTAATTGCACATAGATGGGTAAAGATGCTTTTTACAGACTCACAGCCCCCTAGATTTAATTGAGATCTGTTACCAACTAACAGAGTGAGGGCATTATGATATTTTCCTCATTCTATGGGAGGGTTGAAGATCTTTCTACAATGATTGGGTAGAGGGAGCAGAATTCACAATGGGATAGTTTAAAGTGCAACTAGAGTGATCTAACTCCATCTTTGGTACACAAGGAACCAATACTTGGGAGAATCATATCTAAAATGAATGTCCTTTGGTCTTTGAAATTCATTTTCTTTCTGGCATTTTGGGTCGTTTATTTAACCTAACTTTCTGTATTCCGTTTGGTTTCTAAGAATATATAGAAAATGAGAAAATATATAATGAACTGTTTGGTCACCGAGAATTTCTATATTTGAACCAATTACTCTCTGTATTTTGTCAACGTTTGGTCTTGAGTCTACGTTGAAAAAAACAAAACAGTTGTCCAGGAAAATGAGAACATCAATTTAAAACTCCCCTTCATTGATGACTCCATCATTGATCTGATGGATCGATCTCCATCACCCTTTTTTTTTTTTTTTTACTATTAAGTTTAAAATAATAAAGTAAAAGAAAAATAAATAATCAGGGGTATTCTATTTATTTTGCAATGTCAATGTCGCCAGCGATTAAAGTTGAAGTCAACTTACGGTGGATGTTTGTGTAATTATGAACAAAAGTTGCATGTGCGTGTGATTACACTAAATATTTTCAACATGTCTTGCAGTCTTGGTTTTGTCCTTGACATACTGACATACAGTAATTCTCTACCAAATGATTCCTTTTTTTAATATATAGGACCGTATGAAATCATTCTACTGAAATGATTTTTTTTTTTTTTTAAAAAAAAAAAAACTGATTTAAATGAATTTTGATTTGATTTTTTTAGATGATAAAATCAATAAAATTTATTTGTAAACAAAATTTGAAAAAATTTCAAGAACTACTACTATTTTTTTTTTTTTTCCATTTTTCCTATTTTTCGCCTCATTTTCCGATGCTTCATATTCATAAAAATTGAAAAAAAAAAAAAAAAAAAACCTGAAAATGTTTCGGATGTTGTTTACAAGTAGATTTCATTGAACTTGTTATCCATAAAAAAAATAAAAAAAAATCAAAATTTATTTAAATCGATTGATTTCTTGGATGTCCTTACTTTTTATTAAAACCAAGAATTCCGTAGGAGAGAACCACTATATAGGTGTGTGTGGGGCCCCTTTAAGTGCAACAATTGTGATCAAAACTTTTTTGGCACGATTATATCAATTTACATATGGTCCGATATAACTCGCATGCAAATTACTATCACATTAAAATTTAATTTTGTTTTAGCGTGATCACATGTAGTTCATATGCAATAACGTTCTACATATACGATCACATATTCACATGCAATAGTATAGCAGTGTATATATATATATATATATAATTGAAAAAATAAAATAAAATAAATAACTAAATCAGTTGTGTCGTCAAAACTAAAGGTAGGGTAAGTTCCTTATCATTATATAATTGTGTTTTTGATTTTTGTTTTAAATGAAAAACATGTTTGTTAGCCATGTTTTATTTTTTTAAGAAAATGAAACAAATTTTTTTATTGAAACATGTTTTTGTTATAATTTTGGGGACTAAAAGCAATAACATTGAATAAACTAAAAAGGAAGAGAGAGAATAGAGGGAGAAATTACTTCAATCAATCTTATTAATGAATGATTACATAATAGGTCTATATTTATATATAGGCATACCAAGGATTATCTCTATAATTGATATCTCTCTTAAATTACAAGATAATAACTTATAATTATCTAGGTGGTGTCATGGTGATAAGTCTATATTGTTACGACACTCCCCCTTGGATGTACGCTACCTTAATAAAACCCTCTAAGCTTCATAAAAAAAAAATGTTGGACATGGTTAAATACTGTATCATTAAGAATCTCGATAGGAAAACCTAGTGGGACAAAACTTGTTTAAGGGAAAAAAAAGTACAATGCATATATATCCAAAGTGAAGAATACTCCCCTGAAAAAAAAAAAAAAAAACATGTTATGAGTCTTGTAGTTATCAAAGTCAACACGTACCGATGCCATATACCAACTTTCTTGGAGAATAGAAGAACTTTGGTGGTATATCTTATGCATTGTACATCAATAAGTTACGGTACTTCTGGATCAAGTATCATTTCATCATTATCTTTAGGTTGGAATAGATCTTTCTAAAAATCTGAAGACTGGATAACCATTGATGTGTTCAAAGGATGAGACTTATATCCATATTGAATGTTTTTAAAATCTTTTAATATAAGTTGATTGATGGAAAAGTATTCTATTATGCTCGATCTCCAAGCCGGGCAATATATTATTTTCCCCAAAACTTTCATCTCAAATTCTCATTTCAAATATTCAACAGTTTTAGAAACTCTTTAAGAGTTCTCTAATTAAATTCATGTCATCAACATATACTGCTACAATTGCAAATCCGGATTTCGATGAATACACATGAGGTATATATGATCTTTAATATATCCATCTTTATGAGGTCTTCACTAAGACAATCATACCGTATTCTTCCGATTTGTTTTAAACCATATAAAAATCGTTGTAACTTTATTGAACATAATATGCTTTATTTGAATTATATGCTTCTAGCATTTGTTTAAGCAACAAAATATTTACATAGGATTAATACTGAGTTTCTACAGTAAACCCTTAGTTTTGAGTTATAATGTATATCTCATTATATCTTAATTTTCGTATAAATAATCGTTTTAACAAAAACGTTTGATGTCTTCAAGCGTCTAGACTACATGTTCAAAACACTTCAAGTTTTTAAATAAATATAGCTTTGCCTTTCGATAATAGTTTTATGTCGACATTTATCCACAATTTGTTGTTCAAAGTCCTCATCATTTCATAATATGCGGAGCAACACTATAGAAGATCTCAATTTTTAGTTTGCAGTGCACATGCCTCTTCATGGGCTACTGTAAACTTTCACATAGGGGAATTGTAATATTTATATACTTTCAGTATATGTGTCTTTGCATGGGCAATATAGATCCCTTTATTATGAGTCTCATAGGGGAAGATTACATTTCATTTCTTGATACCTTTTCACTCATAGGGGAGGATTACATTTCAATACTTGATACCTTTTCAATAAAAAAAAAAAAGAAAGAAAAAAAAAAGGGTCTTTGTCTTTTCAAGGACATTTAGTTCTTCAGGAGCCTTTATTTAGATGATAATGATTAAATATAGCTTGAGCATTATTATTAACATGATTATGATATTTTATATTCACTTCGGGGAATAATAACTTTTAAATAAAAGTCACATTTCATACTTTTAGTGTGCAAAGAATAATTTATTTTTTTACCATTTGCATAATTTGTTCTTCAAGAACAATCACCTGGGTTAATATATTTGCAATTAATTAAAATTCATTCAAATATGCAATTCTGCAAGTGAATGATCCTTTGAACTTCAAGCTCTTGTGATTTAAACAATGATCCAGATAAGATGATGCGTGCAATAGCAATTTCACGTCGTTAATTTTTCTATTATCCTTCAGGGACTATATATATATGAAGTATTATACTATTACATAAATTTAAGGGTTTTTGTATTGTCATATTGTCCTTCATGGACTTTCACTAAAGATTTTGCAGATTTTATAATGGATATCCATGTTATTTCCAATAATTTGATTCATCATAACCTTTTTCAAATAATGAGACTGAAGAAGTTCATCTTCATGACAATTTCTGATCATATGTTCTTATGATCATATATTAGACTCAATTGTAATAATGAGATTACACGCTTTTGACATAAGACAATATAAAATAATACAGCATTTATTTATCATTTTTTTTTTTAACTAAATAGATTCTTTGGGATCTATTAAAATAACAAAGTGTCACGTATATGTTATTTTGTTTTTCACTTTGTAACATACAATTAGCTTTTCCGAATCATTTACATATATTTGGTAAAATATCAATATGATATTTATGTATACTTCAGGTATACTAATATTTTCATTTCACAACCCACCAATAGTAAATATTTTTCTTACTTTGTTTTCGTGTGATTTCACTTTCGGTGGTCAAAATTTCTTATTATGATCATTAAAACCATAAAAATTTTAATTGACCAAAATCTCCACCTTGACTTTTGGAAGACTTAACATTCGCTTCAGTGAATGATATCAATCTATCTAGTCAAACAAGATAAATGGATTTTTGTCCAGACACAAAAAACATTGTATCCACACTTAATCATTTTTAATTTTTGTGTTCTTGATCTTGTTTCTTCAAGAAACATTTGTCAAAATTGATTGTGATTGTTCATTTTCACTTTCGTTAATGATTTAGGGTTTCTATTAAAAAAAATGGAGGTTTTTCATTTGAAGTCGATAACTTTAAAGTTGATTGTGTAATTGACATGTTACTGGCTGTTATACATATAATATGCACAAATAATGTTCAAAATTATTAATTTTGATTTTTTTTGTTAAATACAAAATTAGGGTTTATTTCGTTGGTTGTGAGTTTTCATTTGTTGATAAAGTTTTAATTTTATTTATATAGGTTCATGAAGATATAGTTGATGAACATCAGTTTCTGCTTTTGCACTACAGGTTTGTGGAAATACAGTATCACTTACTGCTTTAGGATATATATTTGATATTGATGTTTGGTCTTCTTTTATGTATATATGTTTATAATATGTATTATGTCGTATATTTCTCTATAACATAATACATATACATATATATATGTGTGTGTGTGTGTGTGTGTTGATCGAACCAAAATTGGTATGATTTTGGCCCTCACTTCCTTCTCTTTTTGCTTGATTCTTGGGCAATATCCCATGATTTAATGGTGTGAATTAAGTGTTTTCAGGTATTTATAAAGTTCAGAGGCATTGGAGTAATATTGGTGGCAAAAGGGGTTGAAATTGTAAAAGGTGTGTGCAGATCATTCATCTTTAAATAGGCATATCTCTCTCTTTAGATCGAACCATATTTTGGATTATATATATTCCAAAAGCCCCGGAAGTCTACTTTCCAGCAGTTTTTACGGATTGCGATTCTGAGTTTTCTACAGAAAGTTATGCCCGTTTTTGTATATGCTGCGCACTCCTTATCGCCACGGCGACCCTAGGGCGACCTCAGTGCGAACTCCACTTTCTAGAAGCAACAAAATGGACTTTTTCAAGCCATTTTTGAGGGGTATTCTTGTCCTTTCATGTCCATTTCGTACCCTAGCTTTTCTAACATATAAATGCACCATTTTATGCTAACTCTTGACAACTCTTGACCACCAAAAAACCTCATTTCTCCACCATTCCTTTTCTCTCCATTTCTCTTCTACCTAAAACTCAAAATCTAGATTACTCCACCTAAATCATTCCTCTCCTTCCATCTTCTTCATCTATTTCCTTTGTCACTTTCCATATGAGTCCACCTATCTAGACATATCCTCAACACCCACTATTTGCACAAGATTCAAGTAAGGAAGCTCAAAGAAGGATCAAACTTACAAGAGAGACCCAAGGGTGATTTCTCTCCATTTTACTTCCTTTTCTTGTTTGTATTTATGTGTAATTAAAACCCCCATTTTAGGGGATGATTTGAGAGATTTTTTGGACATGAGTATTTATTAGAGCTTTGAATATTATGTTTGCATGATTTAAGTTTTATTTACTTTTTAATTAGATCTTGCACTTATGTGATTAAATGAGTATTGACACACTTGTTGATTACAATATGTTGTAGGATTTATTTGTGATAAAATTGATTGAGTTATTGACACACTTAATCAATTAGAGCACATAGTGAATAGGATAGGCTTTTGGAGGGGTGATCAACCTCGATTGCCTAGACCATTTGATTGTCACTAACCGATCCCGCCGTGACCCCCTTTCCTTAATCGGTTAGGCATTGCGGTGGGAAGTTGTTTAGGGTTCGTAGTGACGGTCTAAACAACACATTCGAATGAGATCGGTCCTTGATTGTATATATAGTGCATTAAAGAAGTCATATATGAATTCTCATTGTCCATTAGCTACTCTATCATTTCCCTAGAATTCCTATTAATTGTTTATTTCATCTATCTTATCTAGATTTGTTAAGCATTCCATTTTATTAGTTTTATTAGGTTTATTTTATATGTATGTTTGATGGCTTGACAACCCATTCACTCATCCATTTATCTATGATTTATTTTATCGTATTTAGATTAGCTAATTAATTCAACTAATCACTCTAATTCCCCGTGGAACGAATCCTACTTGCCACTTTGCTAATTTTCTATCTAAGTGGTGAAAAATCGATTTTCAAAACAATCACACACAAAACGTATTTTGTTGAGTACCACAACGACGGCTCATCAAAATTGGTGCCGCTGCCGGGGACTTAAAGCGATTGTTGAATTACTTAGCTTTTCTTTGTAGTTTAGATTTTTCATATTTCTTTTGTTATTCATTTTTTTATAGTTAGATTTTTTTTTAGTTATTTGTCGTTTTTGTTATTTTTTGATTTTCTAGTCTTGTTTTCGTTTTTCTTTTATTTTTCTTCTATTTTTCTTTTCAGGGACAATGGATCCTTTTGACTTGCAATTGGCCATATTCGACCGGGACATAGAGTTATTTGCCTCAAGGCACTCGAAGGAAGTGTTAGGATTATGCTCAATAGCAAGAGTGTAATATTGTAATTAACAATCTTTTTCATATTAATAAAGTGATTTCTGGTTTAAACAAATCTTATAGCATTTATAGTTTAATATTATAATTGTCAAAGTAAATAATCATAAGGTCTAAAGACTATGAGAAAAGAAGAATTGTTCATACATCTGGATATGTATGTGGTAGACACAATTCTTTAGTTAGTCTTGAATATTGTTCACAACTTAAGTTAAAGGTTGGACACTTTTATCTTGTTAAAGTTGTAGAATTCTTTTGCTAGCATTTGAGTGGGATCAAATGAGATATGATGAGTCTAAAATCATCGGAGTGTCTTCGAGCAAAAGAATCTAGTGCACTGGGTGCATTGAACTGGATCACAATGAAATACTTTATCTATAACCGTCAGTAGATAAAAGTCATTTCATTATCAGGACAATCGGAGAGTCTATCTTAATCCTGAGATAAATGATGGACTTATGGTTGCAAGTGATATCATTTGAGTTATCAATGAGTACGATTATATCGCATAGTCTATCCTCGATAGTTTGGTGATATTCATTTGTTAATCGATAGAGGACTTCATTTATAGATATGGACATCGTGGCTCAATTTATCAAATGAGAGTATAATATCATCATATGGATGTTTTGAGGTAATTAGATATTAAATCTCAACGTTGAGTTTTCGATAGTGTCTATTGAAAACATGGCTTCTGGACAAGTCAAAATATCCAAGTTCAAAACGTGGTCATATGAGTAAATATGGTAACTTGGAGAGTTATAGGCGGTCTATGAACTCTTGGCGATTACTGATATTAATCACGAGGATACACTATCTCCAACATGATTGTCTAGGGTATGAATGAGGAAACATCTTCCTTTTCTGTCTTTATTTAAGAGTTCAATTTTAGCTCTTTAGTGGAATGAGTTAAAATTAATGGATCGGACCTAAGTGAATCATTTGTTGATTGTGATTAGGTTATGTCTATTGAAGCTTAAATTTAGATAGCCCACCAAGATCCCCAATCCACACGGACTTGCATGGATCACTTGATATATTATACCGGACCAATTTAAGGGTCCATATAGAATTGCATTTAATATATTAAGAATATAATTTGCACATTATTTATGTAATGGGCTGCTCAATTATATTTATATATTAATGAATGACATGTGGGCTTGTTTCTTTTAGTAAGAATGGGTCTAGTTCACATGTGGGCTTTTTATTTAAAGTCCAATGGATTAAATGAAATAAGAAAATAATATATGGCCTAATATGTTTATATGGGGCGGCAAGGTGAATTAATTAACCTTATATATTATTTTGTTTCATTGTTTAATTAAATAAGAATTAATTAATTTATTAATTAATTGTTTAATTAAGAAACAAATCTTTTCTGATTAGGAAATATGACTCATAAAGGTATACTATTGGTAGTAGTATACTTAAATTAAAAGACTTGTTTGACAAGAAAATAAATAATTAATTTTATTTATTTAATCAAATAAGAAGTCTTTTTATTTAGTCAAATAAAAGAATAAAAGATTTATGAGTTTGATTAGAGTTTGGAAGTCTTAAACTAAATAGGAATTAGGGTGCAATACAAACTCCTTTTGGCTTGAGTATTGCGGCAACCCTAGTCCCTTTTAGGTTAGAGAATTCGGCCACCCTAGTAAAAAGGAAGAAAGAAAATTTTGCCACATATATAAGTGGACTTTTTTTTTTCGGCCACTTAGGGTTTTGGTGTGCTTAAATTCTATTTTCTTCTTCTTCTCAATTCATAGAAAGATAACTTTTATTCTACTAAAACAAAAAGCGACATAGATTATTCTTTGATGGTATACTATTTGCTTATTCATCAATAAGCTTGTGTATACAACATTGATCGAGGTTCACGCGAGTTTCGATCATAAGATTGAGAACTCAAAAGTGACCGGAATAATCTTAGTGTTTTTTTGATTGTTTTTGTGACTAACAAAGAAGATAAAAGTTTTGTTTTATCCAATCACAGGCTTGCAATTCAAAGAAAAGGGAGACCACGCTCCTAGGTGATCCACGTTCGTGCTAGGATTGAAGATCTTGCGGATTACCATCGACGTAAGTCAATCGGATCACGCGACAAAAGGTATTCTTCTTTTGTTAGATAAAATATATCTTTAATTGATTAAAAGGGTTTAAGGTTCATAAAAGGAAATTTTTTTTAAAAGCTACTAAACCTATTTTTTTTAGTCTCGCTTCCGCTGCGTGTACTTTACGGTATATTTTTCCCTACAGGAAGAAAGAGCTCATGACTCAAATTCTTCCAATATGGGGCCAAAGGATGAGATTCCCGAGGAAGAAATGCTAGAGGCCATCCGAGCATCACAAATGACATACGAGCATACTCTGAATGAATGTTTGGAGGCAAGTGCACTTAGGTTTTCAGGATTAGAAGCTTCGTTGAGAAGATTAGAAGTGCACCTTGGAGCTATCATGGAAGCCACGCAAACGCAAGAGAGCCAAGAGTTCCCAAATCCACCTATGCTAGAAGAAGCTACCACCATCCATTGGAAAGGTGAGAATGTAGAGCACAATTATTTTCATAATTGTGCTAAGAAGTCTTCTAGTTTTGAAGGTGAAGAAGTAGGAGAAGAGGAGACAAATGATGAAATGAAGGAACCAAAGCCTTATGTCCCTTCCACTACTTTTCCATGCCGCCTACACAAAAGCATTTGGTATAGGTTGTTTCCTAAACTTTTCAAGCCACTTTTTCAAGTGAACATTTACTTGCTTTTGCTTTATGTGATTAGGAACACGCCGGCGAGCGACAAATACTTCCAAGACCTAATTGCATATAGGCACATATTCGAAACCTTGGAATTTGGTTGACCGATCCAAGTAACACGTCTAACGGGGACGTAAAACCAAGCGCTTGGTGGGAGGCACCCCACCTAGGTATAATTTCTTTCTTTGCTCATTTTATTTTTCTTTTTAGTTTTCACATTTTTGTTTAGAATAAGTGTGTGGTTTGTTTGTGTTGTGTTTAGTGCCTAGGGTAGTGTTTGAGTTCTTGCCTTCCATGCTTCATTTATTCATTGTCCATGCATCTCAATGTCATATATAGATTGAAGACAATGTTTAGATTAGGTTTGGGGGTGTGGATTCATTATTTGAGTCATTTTTCATTTTATTTTTTCAAGTTTTTCTTTGACCTTTGCGAAAGTCCCTGTTTTGAAATTTCTAACGCCAAATGTTTCATTAAAATTATACTTCTTGGTGAGGAAATAAATTATTTCGCCCAGGTTGTGTTCTTCAATTTTTCGATACGGTTCCAACGGTATAAAGAACGTAAAATTCTGGATTTCTTCGACCAAAGGTCATTGGTGATGCCCTGTTTTGAAATTCTGCTCGTGAACCATTTTCGAAGTCCGTTTCCACACATTTCCAATTTGAATTTTGAAATATTTTCTAAATGAAAAGTGTGCATTTACATGTCTATTTTCATATTACAAAATTAGAGAATGTTTTATTGCGTATTTTTTAAAATATGCACTGAAGAGCGGACATAGGTCGAATTCAAAAGTCACCAGTTTTTTTTGGAATTTTGTCCTCCATATGTAGATGTTCTTTCGCATTGTGTTTTTAGTTGGTTAAGTTTGTTTCTTTTAGAAAAATAAATGGTGTTCTAAACTCTTGTTGGCAATTGCATGTATTGAGTATATATTTATTTGCCGGAACTTTCTAATGTGTTTAATGCTTGTATAGATTTTCTATTTCTTCTTGAGGAAGTGTGTTGTGTTGCTTGTGCGTTGAAGTAAGGTTTCTTTATCTCTTGGGATGAAACAAAGATAACTTGCGAGTCTTGGAGGGACAAGCAAGCAAAGAGTGCTCATAAAAAGGGCGAGAGCCTTATCCTAAGAAAAGCAACATTTTGGAGTTTGAAGTGCCGAAGGTGGGAGGCACCCCACCTAGGTACAATTTCTTTCTTACTTTTTAATTTGTTTTTTTTTCTTGCTTTTTAGTTTCTTGTTTAGAATAAGGGTGTGGATTGTTTTTGATAGTGGATTTAGGCTTGAATAATAACATATTTTGTCCACATGGATTGTAATGTGACTCTTGATGAACTTACATTGCCATATCTCTTGAGTTGATGATGAATATATAGGATGTTAATGAATGCAACACTTGATTCTATTCTGGGGATAAATTTTTAAATGGACATAAATTGTGTTTTTGAAACTATTTAATTGTGGATGTGTGTTGCGCTGCTTTTATCGGTTTATATGCCCCAAAGACATTGAGGACAATGTCTAATTTAGGTTTGGGGGTGTGTGCACAACACCGTCTCTTGTTTGCAATTGTGTGCAAATGTTTCGAGCCTAAATTTTTCAAAATTTTCGAAAAATCTTGTGATAATGCCATGCTTGAGTATATTGTGCTTGTTGAGATTGTGCCTTTGTGTGTGCGAGTAAGGAATTGTGTATCTTTGCCTTGCTTAGTTTAGATTAACTTCATGCCATTTAGGGTTGCATTGCTCAAAGCGCGCTAGTTCTTTTCTCTTGATGTTGGAGTGAATATTCAATTGTGCTTGAAGGTTAGGAATTAATAGTGGAGACTTCCCGTAAGGTTCACAAACATTGCCTAAAAAGCTTATTTTTGAGGGAAAGTTTTCACTCTTTAAATACTCATTCAAACACATGTTATGCATATTTTAAAATGTCTCATTCGCACTTAAGTGTTGTTTGCCATAGAACATATGGACTGCTTGTGGATGCCTTGATTGACTTTGTGGACAAATCTTTAGAAATGATTTTAGGCAATGCATGTGAAAACCACCAAATTGGTCTAAATACTTCCAATCCCTCTATGTGTGTGTTTCATTGCCCATTTGAAGCCAAACACAATTAAGCTTTTCATTCATGAACCACATCAACATAAACCATATAGCCTAAACACTAGACTTACCTCGTACCAAATGGTTTGCTAAGGCTTAGGGGTTGAATGTAAGCTTTGAGGAGTATTAAAATGCAAGGCGTGTACCTAGGCAAGTATGTATATGCAAACACATGTAAAAGATGAAATGCAATGCTTGAAAAGAAAAAAAAAAAAGACAAGCAAAGAAAAGAAAAGAAAAGAAAAGAAAAGCAAAAGAAAAGAAAAGAAAAGAAAAGAAAGAAAAAGAAAAAGAAAAATGAATGAGGCACTAAGTGCCTAGATCAATTATGTGGAATTAAATGAGCTACTCAATAAAAATTAAGAGTAGAAAATGCATATATGAAATTGTAAGCCTGGACGCCAAAGTGTGCAATATGTAAATTGTAATGAGCAAGTTGTGCTTAATTAGAATGTATGCCTTAGTGTGACCTTTGGGTGTTTGTTATCAATTCTTCCTATTTATTAACTCACCATTCACCTTTGGCCCCGTTACAATCAAATGAAAGACCTATTTGATCTTTAGGGATGTCCACTTTGGAAATTTTGGTTGATGCATGTTCTTTCTGGTTCATGGCTTTCAATTCCTTCCATGAGACAAATTTTCAAAAATTGTGTTTTTAAATGATCATGTGCAATTATATTTGATATCCTGAACATGAACTCATATTGCATATGGATTGTGAGTGAAGCCTAGGAATATATGTGTAAATGAGAGAATCCGATGAAGATTAGATGTCGAGGCGAATTACATTCTTTTCCGAATGACACTCTAGCTTTTGAAACTTTAGCATCTTGAATGTAGGATCGCATTGCATGCAATGTTTACTTAGAGTGGTATCACTTTAATCTTCATTTAGCATCTCTTACATGCACATTTTTCCTAATGAGCACAACGTTGATTAAATCTTTTCACTTATGGTTTTGCAAGTCGAATATTGACTTTTGAGTCTTTTTCAAAGAGTTGGTGCTTTAATCTTGATTGTGTGATATTTAGACACATGTCCATGTGTGCTTATGTTGTTTTGCTCGAGGACGAGCAAAAGATAGGTTTGAGGGTATTTGATCGAACCAAAATTGGTATGATTTTGACCCTCACTTCCTTCTCTTTTTGCTTGATTCTTGGGCAATATCCCATAATTTAATGGTTTGAATTAAGTGTTTTCAGGTATTTATAATGTTCAGAGGCATTAGAGTAATATTGGTGGCAAAATGGGCTGAAATTGTAAAAGTGTGTGCAGATCATTCATCTTAAAATAGGCATATCTCTCTCTTCAGATCGAACCACATTTTGGATTATATATATTCGGAAAGTCCCAGAAGTCTACTTTCCAACATTTTTTACGGATTGCGATTCTGAGTTTTCTACAGAAAGTTATGCCCGTTTTTGTAGCTACTGCGCACTCCATGTTGCCACAGCGACCCCAGGGCGACCTCAGTGTGAACTCCACTTTCTAGAAACAACGAAATGGATTTTTTCAAGCCATTTTTTAGGGGTATTCTTGTTCCTTCATGCCCATTTCATACCCTAGCTTTTCTAACATATAAATACACCATTTTATGCTAACTCTTGACAACTCTTGACCACCAAGAAACCTCCTTTCTCCACCATTCATTTTCTCTCCATTTCTCTTCTACCTAAAACTCAACATCTAGATTACTCCACCTAAATCATTCCTCTCCTTCCATCTTCTCCACCTATTTCCTTTGTCACTTTCCATATGACTCCACCTATCTAGACATATCCTCAACACCCACTCTTTGCACAAGATTCAAGCAAGGAAGCTCAAGGAAGGATCAAGCTTACAAGAGAGACCCAAGGGTGATTTCTCTCCATTTTACTTCCTTTTCTTGTTTGTATTTATGTGTAATTAAAACCCCCATTTTAGGGGATGATTTGAGAGACTTTTTGGACATGAGTATTTATTAGAGCTTTGAATATTATGTTTGCATGATTTAAGTTTTATTTACTTTTTAATTAGATCTTGCACTTATGTGATTAAATGGGTATTGACACACTTGTTGATTATAATATGTTGTAGGATTTATTTGTGATAAAATTGATTGAGTTATTGACACACTTAATCAATTAGAGCACATAGTGAATAGGATAGGCTTTTGGAGGGGTGATCAACCTCGATTGCCTAGACCATTTGATTGCCACTAACCGATCCCGCCGTGACCCCCTTTCCTTAATCGGTTAGGCATTGCGGTGAGAAGTTGTTTAGGGTTCGTAATGACGGTCTAAACAACACATTCGAATGAGATCGGTCCTTGATTGTGTAGATAGTGCATTAAAGAAGTCATATATGAATTGCTCATTGTCCATTAGCTACTCTATCATTTCCCTAAAATTCCTATTAATTGTTTATTTCATCTATCTTATCTAGATTTGTTGAGCATTCCATTTTATTAGTTTTATTAGGTTTATTTTATATGTATGTTTGATGGCTTGACAACCCATTCACTCATCCATTTATCTATGATTTATTTTATCGCATTTAGATTAGCTAATTAATTCAACTAATCACTCTAATTCCCTGTGGAAGGAATCCTACTTGCCACTTTACTAATTTTCTATCTAAGTGGTGAAAAATCAATTTTCAAAACAATCACTCATAAAACGTATTTTGTTGAGTACCACAACGACGGCTCATCATGTGTGTGTGTGTGTGTGTGTGTGTGTTATGTTTGATACATGTATATAGTATCCCCCTCCTGTTATATTTTCTATAAAACCTCTCATTGACTGTTAACCTTGAAGGGTAATATAGTAACTTCGCCATATGGACCTGAATGGAAATTAATGTGGGAGTGTAAAAAAGTAATACGAATAATACACATTAGTGATTTAATAAAATTGAAATTAATGTGTGGTTAGGATGGATAAACCTTACCTTGCAATCTGACTAGATGCAAATATTCTAATTCCCACTGTGGTCCCTCACTCTCTCACTTTCCTTCGGTTTCCACCATTAGAGCAAACAGTTCATCTTCCCATTTCGCTCAAAAAAAAAAAAAAAAAAAATCCTACCATCACCAAATCTTCACTAACCAAACGTTCAGAAGATGGTTTATGAGTGTTTGAAGGTTTGTTAGGTTAGTTTTCTTTCAGTATAGAGTAGGGGTCTTGAAATCGAAGGAGTTCAAGAGGGTCTTTGGTTTTGTTTTTCTTTTAGGTTTTTTTTTTTTTTCTCACTTTTATAGTTTTATAGTGTTTTAATATTGATTTTGAATGCATGGTTAGATTTGTGATTGTTCGTTTTCGCTTTCGTTAATGATTTAGGATTTTTGTTAAGAAACAAAATTGGGGTTTTTTGTTTGAAGTTGATAACTTTAAAATTGATGCTGTAATTGACATGTTACTTCTTGTTGTTATATGTAAAATATGCATAAATAATTTTTCTTCCAAATTTTTTTTTATTTTTTTTTTTATTTTGTGTCAAAGATAGAATTAGGGTCTTATTTCGTTGGTTTTAAGGTTTCGTTCATTCATAAGGTTTTAATTTAATTCATGTAGGTTCATGAAGATATGGTTGATGAACATCAGTTTCTGTTTTTACATTACAGGTTTGTAAAGATATAGTATCACTTGCTGCTTTTGGATATGTATTTGATATAATGTTAATATTGCTGATTTTCTTTTATGTATATATATTTATAATATGTATTCTCTTATGTATGTATCTTTATTATATGTTGTTGATATGTATATAGTATGCTTGATACATCTTAACAGGAGGGGGAGAAAGGGTTCAAATTTTTTTTGTCACTATTTGGGTCTAACTTTGTAAGAATATCAGCACTTTACTGATTCAAGTTTAAAAGGCACCTATTTAGGTGACCAGACAAAAATACATTTATTTTGCCAGTTTGTGTCTTTTGAAACGTAGAGAGAAAAAAATTGAGAGAGAGAGAGAGAATAGTGAAGAGAGAAAGCATCAGGTGCAAGAATCCGACTGAAAATCTCACGAAGAACTCACCGGTGGTGACGCCACAGTCTTGAAGTCGATCAAAATCTGCAAGACGATGAAGATCTGGGTTTCCGAGCCTTTTCATACACTTTCCGAGCCTTTTCAACAGTGATTCGAGCATTTTCAATTTTGAATCTCCTAGACTTTTAACACTGTATCCGAGCCTTTTCAACAGTAATTCGAGCATTTTCAATTTTGAATTTCCGAGCCTTTTAACACTGTATCCGAGCCTTTTCATACACTTTCCGAGCCTTTTCAACAGTGATTCGAGCTTTTTCAATTTTGAATCTCCGAGCCTTTTAATACTATATCCGAGCCTTTTCATACACTTTCCGAGCCTTTTCAATAGTGATTCGAGTCTTTTCAATTTTGAATTTCCGAGCCTTTTAACATTATATCCGAGCCTTTTCATACACTTTTCGAGCCTTTTCAACAGCCTTTTCAATTTCGAATCTCGAGCCTTTTAACACTGTATCCGAGCATTTTCATACACTTTCCGAGCCTTTTCAACAGTGATTCGAGACTTTTCAATTTTGAATCTCCGAGCCTTTTAACACTATATCTGAGCCTTTTCATACACTTTTCGAGCCTTTTCAACAGTAATTCGAGCCTTTCAATTTTGAATCTCCGAGACTTTTAACACTGTATCTGAGCCTTTTCATACACTTTCCGAGCATTTTCAACAATAATTCGAGCCTTTTCAATTAGTCTCCGAGCCTTTTCAATTATCTCCGAGACTTTGTAAATAGTCTCCGAGCCTTTTCAATTATATTCAAAATTCACACAACAAGCTTAAGGTTTACAAAATACTTGGAGAACAAATGAAAAGAAACTCAGCTTAAGGTTTTAAATTGAAAAAAAAGCTCGACCCCCGAATGCGTCTACGTACCGCCACAAAACTAAATATCCAATGAAGTTGTATTGATAATGTTATGATGTTCAACCTTCATTGGAGGTTTGTTACAGAGAAAGCTGAAAGAATAAAATATCAGAAAACTTTAAAGTAAGAAAGAGAATGTGTAAAGTAAGGGCATTTTTGGAAATCACTTACTTTAGTGCCTTTTAAACTTAAGTTATTAAAGTGGTGACTTTCTTACAAAACTTGGTCAAAAAGGTAACATTTCCCACCATTTCCACGGGGGAGAAATAGCAAATAGTTTCATTTCTAGTGGGAAAGTGGCCATTAATATAACTAGATGAGGCAAATTTACCAATATAGCAAACCCCAGGAGAGAAAATGATACTTTCCCAAAATAAAATGAGTTTGTATATATATATTTCATTCACATTAACATTAATAGGGTTACAATTTACATTAGGGTTAATTGCACAAACTTACCCTGTGTTTAGTTGAAATTGCACTCATATTCAACCTTTTCTTTTATTACAAAAACCTCCCTTAGAAAATGTTGACTACTATTAAATATAACGTTTGACTAACCTTTTGGCTTGAAAAGTCAAAAATGCCCCTCAGCTTTTATTTGACATTAAAAATATAAAAGAAAAATTAGCAAATTTACAGTGGATATAAAGCAATAAAAAAAAACAAAAAAAAAACCAAGAACAAACATCTCCCAGATATTCAATTCAACAAGCACCCATCAAAAATCCCAAAATCAATGTCATCGATATCATCATCTTCTTCTTCTCTACCATCATCATCTTTCATAATCTTTCCCTCACCGCCACCTTCCAAAATCATGCCCTCATCATCATCTTCCAAAAATCAAACAATATATATATATATATATATATATAAAGATCTCAAGAACCCATCAAAAACTCAACAGACACCTATCAAAACAAAGTTAAAAATCCTTTAAAAATTGAAATAAAAAATGTTGGAGATGATCTCCATTAAGGGAAAGACCTATGTAGATCTCCCTTGATGCATGGAGACCAATTCTTCATTAAACCATTAAAGGGATATCTGCACAGATCCTCCTTTTAATGGATACCTTCTCTCCACAAAAGGATATATGTGATCTCCTTTAATGAGAGATCAACTATCTCCACTTTAAAACCCATTTTTTAGTTTTCATTTATTTATTTTTTACTTTCTCAAATTTAATTTTTAAAAGTTATTGGTTTGTTTTGCAATTTTATCTATGTAGATTAGTAATTTCATAAGTATTTAAGACTGTTTAGTAATTTACTTTAGTTTTAATTAATTTTATGGGTAAGAGAACGATTTTACCCTTGGACCACCATTTGACTCTTAAGTTGGCCGCCAATCAAATCGTTAATCAATGGTTTTCAGGGGAGATTTGTGCAATTAAAGAAAATATTGAATATTATGCAATTTCACCTAAACTCAGGGGAGGTTTGTGCAATTAACCTCTTATATTATTGTATGTGTTTGTTTTGTGTATACAAGAATCTCTTGCCTTGGTAGTTTAGATATGACAATCAGGGAAATGAAGATGGATATAGGTTTCCCACTTCGAGCTTGTTTGGTTGAGTTTTTGAAAAACCTCTATTGGTAAAAGATCTACTTGCAGTAGATCTATTAGAAATAGAGTTTTTTTTAAAAAAAAAATCATAGATGTTTGGTTGGTAGACTTTTTTTAAAAAAAAATGTCTATTTGGAGAAGCACCTCCCTATGAGCTTTTGTCAAGTAGAGGTTTAAACTCTACTAGCCTCTACTCAATTTAAAATAGACAATCTCAAAAGCCCAACCAAACAACTCTAAAAAACTTAAATAGACGTTAGTAGACATTTTGAGCCAGTAGAAAGCTCAACCAAACAAGCACTTCCTCTATCTTCTATCTCCTATCCTCATTCCCAAACCCATTTCCTCATCCCATCTACTTCCCCATTTGGGGAAAATGAGGCACCCCTCTCTATTTACCCAATTTTTTTTTCGTTTTTTCCAATCTCCAATATCATCTTATTTGAGTCCGCTTAACCTTATTTTCTTCATTTTCCTGTTTCACTTAATATTTTTTATTTAAAATAAATAAATCAAATGTACTCGTGCATTCTCATGTAAATTTATATGTATGGTATAAAACGATATTAAAAGTTGTGTAGATATTCGTCATTTAAAATATTGTAAATACATGAGTAACTTTTTAGATATTAAAAAAAAAAAAAAAGATTTCATAATAAAACTAATAATAAATTATAAATAAAATTATTTAATTTAATTTATTTTATATTATTTTATTGGGTTGATCGGATTGGATTGGGTTACATATTTCTAACCCAACTCAATTCAAACTTAAAAGTAACCCCAACCCAAACTAGTCATGTTGGTTCAGTTTTGGTTCACATTGGTTGGGTTGGCGGGTTGGTGCCCACCCCTATTTACTCATACATTCTCAAAATAACTCCACAAAATAAATAATTCGTCATTCAAACTTTAACAAAAGCTAGTAATCTCATTATCCTATTATATAATAAAAATTCAAATAAAATTTAAAGTTTATAAATTGACAATAAAAAATCAGATTACGGGTAGGTTATGTTATGAACTTAGGATTTAAGACTATTTATAGTTATGGTTAAAATGGGTAATTGGGGAGAGTGGGTTATTACTTATTAGGGAAAACGAAGCTCTACTTAAATCTTAAAGTGTGGGGAGACCCATCCCCTATCAATTTTTTAATTTTTAATTTTTATTTTTTTACATAAATTCATTGTTTTTTGGGATGAAAAGAATTCGAACCCTAACCTCATGGTACAGGTGTAAGGGGTTTACCACCGAACCGACCTGTAATGAGAGTTGCATTCGAGGCCATATATAGGGATGGCAACGGGTCAAGGAATGCTTTTCCATCCTTGCCCCTGTCCCCCAAAACCATTCTCATCCCCGTTCCAGTCCTCGCATTAAGAGAAGTGGGGCCGTGGGCGGGATTCCCCGTTGGAGGGGCCTTCCCTATACCCGCCTCATTCCCCATATAATATAACTATACATTTAAAAATTACAACTTAAAACAAAGAAAAAAAAAATGAATTCATATTTAGTCCAAAATCAAAGATTCTATAAAACAAACCAACTTCTAAAGTTAGTTAAAAAAAAAAAAAAAAAAAAAAAAAAAAAAAAAAACTATTTATGTTTAAAAAATTAATGTTAAATGATTTTAAAAGTTTGAATATTATATATATATATATATCGGGGCGAGGATAGGACGGGGAGTGCTACCCTCGTCCTAGCCCCGCTTCATATTTGGGGACAAGACTTTGGCCCCATCCCGTCCCCATCCCTGAATATTATTTGAGAGAAAACCAAAACTAACCACTTGAAACATTAAACTTTTGTTAGTAACCATTTTTGAAGTTTTAATTGTTAATAACCACTTTTTAAAAAAAAATTCAGTGTATGTCCATAAATTACCAGAGTACCCTTGAAAATAGTTTTATTTTAAATCTCAAATCAAACTTGAAATCATGAGTAAATTGAAATGTTCAAACTTGAAATCATGCCTAAATTGAAATGTCAAAACTTGAAATTATGCCTAAAATTGAAATGTTCAAACTTGAAATCTGGACTAAATTGCAATTTTCCCTCTCTTCTTCTTCCTCAAACATTAGGGTTTTGTTTTGTTTTGTTTTGTTTTGTTTTGTTTTGTTTTTTTTTTTTTTGTTTCCCTTTTCCTATAGATTACCTCGCTGACGAAGGGGGATCGATTTCGTCGCCAGCGAAGTAGCAGCGAACGGCGAGAAGGCAAAGCACGACCGTGGCTCGTCGCCCGTCGCACTAACCAATGCCCACCATCGCTGACCGTGGCCACTGCCACGAAGCCCAGAAGGTCGCCGGCGCTCGGCAACACCTTCGTCGGTGCTCGGTGACCCTCAAAGCAAGCCAACGAGAGAGAGAGAGAGAGAGAGAGAGAGAGAGAGAGAGAGAGAGAGAGAGAGAGAGACTTCGGGGAGAGAGAGACCAAAAGAGAGAGAAAGAAAAAAGAGAAATAGTGGGTTTGGAGACTCTTTTTATATTAGGGCTTTCCAGTAATTTTATAAAAAAGTGGTTATAAACAATTAAAATTTCATTTGTGATTAAAAACGAATTTCCCCTAATATTTGTGATCATTCTGAGTAATTTCCACATATTATTTTCCATTCCCATTTAGGGGAATTGCATTTTAGTCCCTGTAGTTTGCCTTATTCTGCGTTTAATCCACGGTTTTTTTTTATTGTAACTTTTAGTCCTTCTGTGACAGAATCCGTCAAAAGACAGATTTTGCCATGTCAGTCGGACTAAAAGACGTTAATGCCCCTCTAACTGTCTGATACTCGTTGAATGACTGTTTTACCCTCAATTAATTTTTTTAAAAAAAACTAAAAATTAAAAACATATTTAATAATAATAATAATAATAATAATAATAATAATAATATAAAACAGATTAAAAAAAATAAGGGTTAAATAATTCTGATTTTTTTTTTATAAGGAAAATAAAATCTTTAAAAACTTAAAACATTTTTAAAACCAAATAAATTTATTAAAAGCATTTCTGATTTCTGCAACATTTTTTAACGATTTTTTTATTTTTTTATTTTTTTATTTTTTATTTTTTTAAATGGACATCATCAATCTTTAGAATCCAAGATTCATCAAAACACAGGTCATCAATCTTCATTTCTTCACAAATCCACAAATTAATAATCCCAAAAAAATCCACTAATCCATAAAGATCAAATTACACAAATTTGTAATCTGGAAAAAATAAAATTATAACATCTTCATCTTCATTCTTACAGCCTAGATTACCCAGTTCATCAACACAACCAAGATTCAACCAGATTCAACAAACCTGGTTGTTCATCTAAACACTAAACCCATATTCAACAACCCAATGTAAAATTCATATCTTCTCCGGAACTCAAAATCAAAGCAAAAACCAAAACTCAAATTCAAAACCGAAACAAAATCCCACACCAAAAATTGAAAAAAAAAAAGTTAAAAATTAAAAACCTAAACCCAAACCCTTGGATCCATCAAACCCAAACCCAGCCATAAACACAAGCACCACCATCAACAATCGACCCAACCCCACACCCAAACAATCACCACCCAGTCCACCCCCACCTGAAATCACCACCATCGGTTCGAGATGGACCAGAGGGCAAGAAGAGAGAGCAGCGGCGATTCGACAACAGAGAGAGCGAGAAGAGAGGACTGGTGGTGTTGTGATTCGCGACGGCGGCAGTTCAATGTCACACCAAGAGCTGGCGTCGTGGAGAAGAAGAGCTGATGGATTTTTGGGGAGACTGTGAGAGATGAAAGATTGAGAGGATTGAGAGAATGAGAGATCGTGAGACTGTGAGAGATGTGAGGATTGAGAGGATTAGAGTTTTTTATTGATTTGTTTTTTATTTTATATTTTTTTATTTAATATATTATTAATTATATATCAAATTACATAATTACCCTTCAGCCCTAATTACCCTTTATGTCCCCACTGATGAATTTACCTATTTACCCTCGTTGACCCTCGTTGACTTGACGAAACCCTAACAGAATTGGACGGTAGGGACTGGAATTTGTATTGTCAGAATAATGATGGACTTAAAGTTACAATATCAAAAAACTGTGGATTAAACGCAGATTAAGACAAACTACAGAGACTAAAATACGATTTTCCCTTCCCGCTTGGTTCGGGGCGGGAGCCTCGACCCCACAGGGAATACCGTCATCTCTAGCCATATATGTATGGTCTACCGGCTTCTAGAAAAAAAATAAAAAAATCCCCAGGTTGACGAATTTGTGTCCACCTGAACCCAATAAATTAATTAAATGATACGAGTTATTTAATTAACCGTGGCAAAATACTATTATAGCCCTCAGCATCGAGCAGGCGCAAGTTAGCAGGGGAGGAAAAATAAAAAAAGAGAAGAAAGAAGAGTTAAATAAAAAAAATAATTAACAGCGCCTAGGGCTTCATCAATCAGGCAGGTCCTGAGCCACTGCAACCAAAACCAGCATCCAACGACATTAACATTTCTTACACTTATTTATTATTTAAATATATTTATTATTTATATACTACTATACATATATTGTTACTGTCGGACCACCACCTCCATCGCCACCACCACCACGACCGCCGTTGCTGACCTCTCCTCGTACACGCGTTTTCTAAGCAAATTGTTAAATTTAAAGTAGTGGCAATTGTAGGGGTGTGTGTGTGATAGTAGTAGCATCTCTCTCTCTCTCTCTCTCTCTCTCTCTCTCTCTCTTGGTCTGTTCAGTGAGTCCGAAATGGTGAAATCTTCGAAGAGTCATCTCGAAGAAGACGACGATGCCGACGTCTACGAAGAGCTTGTTCACAGAAACAATTCCTCCTCCTATAAAGGTACGTCTATCCCTACCTTTTGAGCTTTGTATGTATGTGTCTGTGCCTGAGTATTAATATATGTGTGTTGTGTAGGAGAAACAATGAAGGTAGAAGGAAGGAGCAGTGAACAGAAGACCAACACTCTTCGGTCCAAGCATTCCGAGACAGAGCAGCGTAGAAGGAGCAAGATCAATGAGAGGCAACCCTTCTGTTTTTTTTATTATTGATTTTCTATTTAACTGTGATTATGCTTGTTAGGATTATCTTTTTCATGCAAAGAATTCTTCAGGTTGTTCTCTAATTTGTTATTTTTACTCAATTTTTGAATTCCTAGAATTTTAAGGCACATTCCTCTCGGTAATTCACCTTGTTACAACAATTTCAGGACAGATGAACACAAATGTAGAGTTTATGTCAAGTATATGTATATGCTTCTGTTATTAGACGCTTTTTATTTATGTTGATTTCTTAGACTCACTGAAAGGGCATAGGAGATCAGATATTACTACTGCTAATGAATTACTTCACAGAATGGACCAACACAATCATGTTGCTGATAAGTATAATTTACAAAATGAAAGTAGCTGTAATTAAATTATAATTGTAACCATTATATTCAATTATTAATGATAATGCTGACTGAAAACCAACTCCTTGTTTGAATATCAAAGTATAACCCACATAATTTCCAAATGGTGTTTTCTTTCCAGCCTATTTTTACTCTTTAATATGGATATTATCCCGAATCTAAAACAGCCAACTCATTGGATAAGTTATGGAAGATTAAAACATTTTATGGCTTTAATGTCTGTGGATTTTGTTATCCTTGGATTGGCGTTTTGTGAACTGCAATCTGTCATTTGTTTTTATAATTATCATATACTTGTTTGCTGCTTTCAAATGCCACTGCAATCTTTCTGCTCAATTAATAGCTTGACAGTGATTCTGTGTCACCTGAAAGAAAAATTATATTTTCTGCGGCAGATTCCAAATTTTGAGAGATCTCATACCTCAAAATGATCAAAAAAGAGATAAGGCTTCCTTCCTTTTAGAGGTATACCATTCAATCATGTCTTGCTTGTTTATCAATAGCATTTGAGCTAGTCCTATTCTTCTTCATCATTTGAAGTTTTGGAAATTTTGTTCTTGTGAGTGATTGAAGAAATTTATTCTTATATGCAGGTTATAGAGTATATTCAGTTTTTACGAGAAAAGGTAAATATGTACGAGGGACCGTATCAAGGGTGGAGTCAGGAGCCAACCAAATTGATGCCATGGGTAGAGATTCTTAATGCTTGAACTGTGTGTTTGTGTGTCTGTATGTTATGATACAAGTACATTTCATTGCTTTTGCTTATCTGCGTAGCTTGGTGTGTTTATTGCTGTGTCACTTGGACACAATCAATTGCTTAAACTAATTGACTAAAACAACCTAGATATTTGTATTAGTTCGCAGGACATGACATGTAACAACCAGGGGTTCAACGAGCACAAGAGTGGAGTTCTTGTTTTCTAGAAGTTACCCATAATACTTTATGCATCTTTTGAAAGTGTGGACACATGTTTTTATGAAGATACTTATTTTCATGACAAGTCTTTGAGTTTAGGTGCATCTTCCGAAAGCATGGACACATCTTTTGAGTTTATGTCTGCCTTTTCAGGATAAATGGATATGAGTCTTAGACACACATGGGAAACATGTTACACACACATACACCCAAAAGCTGTGCTTAATTCCATTTAAAGCAGGTTTGGTTTTGTGATCTGGAGATGGGTGATTGGATTTTGGTATTATGCAACCCTTTCTTGTAAATGTTTGCTGAATGCTGACTTTGTTTTATGACATGAATCTCTTTAAAGATTTGCAGAATACTTATGTGTTTTGTAAAATATCTCTGGTAGACCGAAAAAAGTACTAAATATGCTTATAAAACATTAAGTCACGAGATTAATGATTAACTAATTATCTATTAGTGAGTTCTTATAATTATCTTTGAACATTGCTGGTGGCATTTGGCATGTGGTATATGTTTGTTTATATACTGACACTATTGGTTCAAAAAATGTGTGCTGTTTTTATTTGCAATTTTCCACCAATGCATTTGCTCATGAAATTTACATTGGCTTATTAAGACTTTTAAGGAAATAAAATTCCTGATTTTCATATATAACATGTTGTTCTGTTAATAAATATATCTTTAGATTATTAATTCGATGTGGAAATATTAAAAGAACAATAGCTTAGAATATCTTTTTCTTTGATTGAAGGTTTTCTGGCCATGAATCACAATTGAGATCATTATTTTTCTTATTGTGAAACTCGTTGATTCTCATAGTTTTCTTTCAAAGGAAATTCAGTAATGGATTTTCATTAACTTGAACAGAGAAGTCATAATGGGCCTGCGGAAAATTATATGGAACAGACTCAAGTTATAAAGAATGGTTCTACTCATGAAAACAATGTTATTACTCCTGCGATGATCACAAATCCACAGCACTCAATGGAATCTGATTTTGGCTCTGCTGCGGTATACAAACCTGCTCTCAGTGGAGTTCCTCTTAATGTGCATGAACAGCCAAACATGTTTACTACCATTGGTAGGGGTGGCATGCCTACCCAACCTTTACAGGAATCTGTTTCTGATGCTGAGAACATGGCTTACCATCCCCAATCACAGTTGTGGCAGGAAAGACCATTTATGACTGAGTGTGCTGTTCCAAATAGTGCACTGAATGAACAGGATCTGACAATTGATTGTGGATCATCTAGCATGTCAAATGCTTACTCTCAAGGGTGAGACTTCCAGATGTCGCAAAATTTCTTTGCGTTTATTTACTGCCAAAGCTTATTGTTGGCTTGGTATACTTTCATTTATATGGCTATGTTTATTACCAGTCTTTTCTGCTTGGTCATGATGTATCATCTGCAATAGATTGGCCTTCTTTTCCTGAGACTTTTACATTACTTTTTTCTGCCAATCTTACTGTTTTTTATGTGGTCATTTGCTTTTCGTGGTATAAATGTACAAAATCAATGCCAAACCTACACTTGTCTGACAAACCAGCTTCAGAATCTATGTAAAAGGGGGTGGCACATGTTATTGTGAGATGTATATGGATATGATTGTTTGAGCTGGAATCTTACTTCACCGAGAGAATTAGCCTGTTACTTTTGGGTTAGGTGTACTACATGTAATGTGATTAGTTGGCTGTTCGAAGAGAGTCCCAGGCACCATGGTATGGCGGGAATAAAGAAAAAGAATCCTTTAATGTTTCCTGTTTTCATATTTAAATTATTGAGTTTAGATGTTAAGCCCAACATGAAGAGGAATGACTGATTTTTGAGTTTGGTGGACTACATGTAATGTGATTAGTTGGATGTTGGAAGAGAGTCCCAGATACCATGGTAGGGTGGGAAAAAGGAAAAAGAATCCTTTAGTATTTTCTGTTTTCATATTTAAATTTATTGAGTTTGGATTTTAAGCCCAACACGAAGTGGAGTGGCTGATTTTTGAATTTTACTTGCGGCTTTAATTTATCAGAAGTTTGTATTATCTTTTATGTTAGTAGTTATTTCCTTTTATTATTCACTTAAGAGACTTCTTTCTGCATTGAAGATTTCCATTTGAGTTTTTGGAATTTAATCTGACATGATTTAAGACCTCATTGGTATTTGGTACTTTAGCAAATAACTGTTGTAATAAGACTCATTATCACAGGATTGTTGCATCCAATATATGTGGAAATGGTCCAGATGGATTTTATACATGCTATTTACAGAATGGGTTTTTGGTGTTTGACAGGATATTGAATACTTTGACCCAAGTGCTGCAATCATCGGGTGTGGATCTGTCACAGGCCAACATCTCAGTTCAACTTGATGTTGGCAGACGAGCAAATGATGGGCAAACTGCTACGGCGTCCAGTTCACAGGTTCTTTGATAAACTTCATTTGAGCTTCAGACAGTCCACAAAGCTGTAAAATTGAATGGTAAACTTTTCCTGGCCTTAATTTTGATTTGTTGTTTACCCAGGATCATGAGAACGATCAAGTGATGATGGTACAAAGTGGAATTCGGAGCTGTAACGAGGAGTCTAATGAGGCTCATAAGAGGCTGAGAACAGAAAAAGAAAGCTAGTGTATATAGTCCCGATAAACCTATTTTGGGTACCGAATTAAGATGTTTGGTGTTTGGTTAATTGATGCCAAGGTGCAAAGAAGACTAGGTCGAGACCAAATGTACATCCTTCTCTTTGGTTTGCCGGATTGCATTGATTACTTATTAAAATTCAGATAGAGGCTTCCTTGTGTATAATGAGAAGCTGCTTTTCATCTCCAAATTTTTAAATTTTGGTTTTCGATTGGTATTTTGACAATTTCGGATTGAAATCATCATGTTGGTCGATTGATTGTCAACTTGTGCAATTGTTTAAAGTTTGATGTTAAGATTTAGGGATTAGGGATTAGGAGGTCTGCACTGCTAATTAGTCTTCTAATTTTTTGAATTATACCTTTAAACACAAATTGAATATGATTTCATCATCTGAACATTGTGACAAGCATCATAAAAGCAAAGGTTGAATAAGAACAAACTGTATATAAAAGAAGACTTTGATGGACATTTTAATAACCCACTTTGGTAAATGGTACGAGTAAGTGTGGTTGGAAAGGTAAGTTTCAAATGTGTGACTTGCACTACGAAATCTATAATTTAGTGGAATTTGAAAATAATTTGATTAGCCATCCATTCATTTGACTAGTAACTCCTTAATGGAAGCTGACTCCTTGGATCACCCATAAACATGGTTTTCTTGGATCAATAAAATATGCTCTCTTTGGGTCATATTATAATATCATCTTACTGAGATTTTGTAAACTATAATGATTACACAGCATTAAACTTGTGGACTTATATATTTTTAAGGATAATACTTGGGTGCTGATCGGTCACCATCCAAAATACTACCTAATGATGTGCTTTAATTGAACTGTAACACGTGTTCTTTTTTCTTTTACCCATTCCAATACTTTGTGATTTGTATGAAGTTCACATTTGTTGAGATTTTATGTTTTCATACATTAAAAATTTTGGAATATAAGAAGTCTTGGAATGGGTGAAAGAAAAAAGGATATGTGTTACAGTTCAATTGGATCACATTACCGTGTCAGTATTTATCCTATTTTTAAACCTTTTTTTTTTTTGGACCTCTCTGCCTCTCTCCCTAGAAGCGTATGGCGAAGACCCTTCTTGGGATTTTAGAATATACAATATATATATATATACATACTGTCTTTCTATTGTCAGTTCGTCCTGACAGTAAATATATCAGGATGAAGAATGTGGAACATAGATTATAGAAGAGTTTTGACAAGTGCATACACTTTGAATCAAAGTATGTAAATATAATGGTCCACATTCTTCGTTCGGATATATTTATTATCAGGACGAACTGACAATAGAAAATCTATATATATATATATATATATATACATATACATATATAAATTTGTTGCCTTTGAGTACATAGTGGGTAATCATTATAGAATCATATAGTTGAGTTATTTCTAAGAGTTTAATAATTGAAGCATGGGGTTTGTACAAATCTTTCAAACAAATGAAATATGTAGTGGTATGTAATGATGACAACTAAATAATCAAGGAAATACATGAAGCCACACTCATATTGTCAAAAATGACTAGTAAGAATGTGTTGCAAATACAATTTCCTTATTTTGTATTTTCTTTTATCATGAATAGTAATTAAGAATTTGGATTTTCTATTAATCCGATTTTTTCATGATCTCACCTAATATAATGACACATAAGCATTGTAATAAATGTGTGGTTAAAATGTGATTGGTTTCCTTTCCACTTTATCAAGAACCAATCACATACTTTAAAAAAATCAGATCAACAGAGGATTCAATTCCCATGAAATACGTTAGTTAGTATTATGAGTTACATTCAAGCCGAAGAAATTGCATAGATAGAAACAAAATGTGAAATTTTGATTCCATACTTTTCATAGAAATACATGGAAAATTCCACAGGGTAAGAATTGAAGTCTATTTCTCTCTATACAAAACCAAACCCCACATTTGTTTCTTTTTATTTCACATTTATCCATTGTATACAGGAAATTGTAAAGAATGGTTGATAGGTAGAGAGTATAAAAGCATGAGCAAAATCATGTAGTTGTCAATGGTTCATCTAACAGTTGCAAGCATTCATGCGGATTGGCATAGAAATAGTCTTCCTCCTTTGGTTTCTCAGGCATCATCATTCGTTTCGTCGGGTTACCCATCACGTTTGCATGAGCTTCCTTCACAGTTGATGAGAACTCATCCCAGCTCATTGAACCATTCTTGTATTCATCTATTAAACCAACAACAAGCCTTCTGTTCAATAAAATTGTCTTCTTGAACCCCAAGAATCTGAAAAGGAAACTAAATCTTTAAGAAACATCCCTTTTACCCTTTGGATACTGATCTAAAACCAAAAAGAAGCTGTACTTTTTTTACCTGCGATGGCCTTCAATAACTTTAGCCATGTTTCCGTCATATGTAGGAACAAATATATCACTCTCGAGTGATACGAGGTAATCTAATGCTGCCATTTGTGAAGAGTGGTTTTGGAAATGCTTCAAATCGGATGCTCCTAGTAGAGTCTCTTTTCTCACCTGTTTCATAATACCAAACACAATATTTATATATATATATATATATATCAATTTTTACAAGTTGCTTTTGATCTTCTTACTAACCAGATTAGGGAAAGCCTTAGCCATAGTCGCCATCCGTCTTTCTCCACCGTATATTTCCCCAGCAGCGATATAAATTTGAACGTTACGATCAATGCCAATAGCACTTAAAACCAGAGCTGTTTCCTCAGGTGTCAAAGGGCACAAACCTTCTTTCCTTTTCATATCAGAGTTTATGACTTTCTCCTTCCACCATGGATATGCATATCTAAATACACATTATTTACCACACCATTAATTAAAAGTTGATGAACATTAATTAAGGTATACGAAACGATTACCTCATTCTGGTAAGTTCTTCAACTTCCTCACTATTGCAACCATGAGTGCATCCCGAAAAAGCCAGCATGTCCATTTCAAATCTGAGATGGAGGACTAGAAAGGGGCCTTTTTCCCTCAAAATCTTTACAACTCTTCGACCCAATTCCTCAATCTGAGAAGTAAATCTCAGAGCATTAAAATTTACTCGGCAACGCAACTTCTGAATCTCAAGAGGTAGTCCATTATTAGCAAGCCGAGCATCTGTTTTATTTAAAAGTACAACTTTGTGTTTTTGCAGCAGAGGAAGAATCTGTCCAGCGGCAATGTCAAATACACCGGACAAGTCAGTTGAATCTGAGCAAAACTAAAGCAAATTTGAACTCGAGTTTTATGTTTATACAGAACTAAACCTGGTTATGGTAGTAAGAAATGTCAGACCAACTAATGGGCGGCAGTGAGTAGGTCATTCCCAGTTCAACTCGTCTCTTAAGTCTAGGCGGTAGTTCTTTCAGTATACGAACCTCATCTCTCAAGGAAGTAATAAAATGATCAACATCAAATATGTCTTGGAACTCACTGCTCATAGAGAATATAATTTGAAGACATTAAAGGCAATTCTGAATCGGAATTGAGAATAACATCAACTAATTAATTAAAACACACACCTTGGATCATTCCAAAATGAAGTTTTATCAAGCTCTGGAACAATAAGAGTGACATTCAAATATCTTGCAATAGCAACCATATCACAAATCTGCAGATATATCCAAAAGAGACAGTTGAGCAAATTTGACTAAAAAGATCAATCATGTTCTCTCTGATTAAATAAACTCACAGCTGATCGCATTTGATTGAGTCCTCCATTGCAAGAAATCATCAGATAGCCATTATTCTTGTAAACCCCTGTAAAACAACAACAGTCAAATTGCAAATTTTGTTCAGTAACCATTGAAACCCAATTATGAAAGTGAAAAAAGTTACTCTTTGGAGGAAGAACAAGTTTGGTAGGAAGAGAAGAGGATTGAGCAGCAGCAGCCAAAGGCAAATCAGATTGAATGAAACAAGAAGGCCAACCCTTCAACAATCTTGGACCCCACATCTCCCCCATTGCCATCAATTGAACAACACAAGTCCACAGCAATATCGTTGTGACTGCTCGAATCATCCATAGCTTCAGACCAGACCTTGAAACCATACCAGAATTCTTCAGCTTCTCAGCCTTATTATTATTATTTTCACCCAACAACATGAACCCCATTATCTCACACTCTTGTTTCCTATATTCACACTTGTCTACTCTACACATTGTGAAGATACAACAACCATCACCATTCCCTCCAATTCAGTTTATGCATATGCCAAACTTAATCAATATCATTAACATAATTTACACACTCTCTACTCTCTTCTCTTGCCTCTTCATCATTAAATCTAAAGTACATGTACTTGAGATTAAGATAATGCAAACAAAATTGAAGCCTTTGATTAAAAAATAGCCAGGATTCTCCAGGAGGACCAGGAAACTCCAATTAACATAATCAATAAATTTGACACCTTGAAACTCTAAAACCAACCTCGATTTTCAAAAAGTTTGCAATAAAAAACACCCAGCTTCGTACTTCACATTAAAACAGCTCCAAGAACAAATCTTTCACGAAACAAAAACACACCTGCTCTTCATGCATTACCAAAATAAGAAATACCCAGTACAGAAACAATGTGATTTGGTTTCAACTAAATCATCTTAAAACAAAGCCTAAAACTTTGGTTTTGGGTGGTTGGTTTTTTTTTTTTTTTTTTTTTTCCGGCAAAACTTCCCAACCAGATCCCGGCAAGTGGCCGCCGCCGGAGAACTGGGTGGTGGTCGAAAGCTGTCAGAAAATAAGTGAAGGAGAAGAGGAGAGAGGGGGAGATAGAGAGAGAGCTAGTGAAGGTTGAAGTGAAAGTGAAGAACAAAGCCACTAATTAAGGTGCAAGTGTTGTTGCATTTACCATTATAGAGTTTGTACTGTATGTCACTTTGTCACTGTTTAACAACTCTACCGCACACACTCACACTCACATTTTATAACATTTAATTTAGGGGAATTATCATTCGGATCCCTATGAGTTTTTGAATTATCCATTTTTTTCATCGGTCAAAGCAAATGTTAATGACTATTTTATTCTTCGATATATATATATTTTAAAAATAAAATAAAATAAAATATAGATAAAAATAAATAAATAAGGAAATTAGGTGTAGATCCGGATCCAATCCCATGGAGAGATCCATCCGTCATCGAGATCACCATCGACAATGGAGATCTGTATCGAGTATGATGGAGATCGATTGTCTCCGTAGGGTCTCCATCAGTGATGGAGATCCATTTGGATGATGAAGATCTGTCTACCTATTTTTTAAGATGGACGGTGGATATCAGTCTAATTATTTTCTTTTTTAAGAAAAAAATTAATTTCTTTTATATAAATTTACTTCTAAAAAAATAAATAAATCTCCACCGGATGGATGGTAGAGATTTAAAACTTTTATATTTTTGTATTATATAAATGTTATTTTAAAAATTCTATTTTTTTGGTGTTTGCACTTGGCATATTCTTAGTTTAAAGACAAAGTTACCCTTGAAACCGTTAAAGTTGACTAACGTTTGATTCACAGAGGGACCAAATTGATAGGTTTTTGAAAATATAGGGACCATGCGAGTAAAAAAGGGAAAGACAGTTAAAAAACAGACAATTCAAAAAAAAACATAGAAACCCAAATGATAATTCCCCTTTAATTTAAACAATTCTTTACTTAATTACTAACGTGTGCCATGTTATTCACCAAAATACTCTCATCTAATTAGTCCTATCTTTACAACACCTTTTTGCAAAGGGCAGTTCCCTTCACTTCCACGTTGGTGGTTGAGTTCCAGTCTCATAATGTGCATTTTATATTTACGTGTGATGAGTTTTCTTTTAGTTTTATGGGTAGAAATCCGAGCATCACATGTTCTATTTGATCTAGAAAATATTTATATATATAAACAAAAAGTTAGTCTAATATTAGTACTTGTATTTGGGCTCGATTAAATTCTCTGCTATCTATAAATAAATAAAATTAAGGGTTATTACTAAAATAATCTAGTGCTTGAAAATTTTTAAAATTTTATTCATAGGTAGATTTCATTAAAATTATCATCCAAAAAAAAAAAAAAGGTCAAAATTCATAAAAATTGATGTGATTTCATCAAGGTCCTTATTGAAATTAAAGTAAGAGATCCCTAACTTGATAATTAATATATATAATAGCAAGTTTAGGATCTCGTACAAAAAGTTTGTAAGGTTTCATTGATTCCATGGAATCACTGAAAAATAAAATTACACTAATTCTAACCAGTAGGAATTAGTGAAACATCATGAAAAATTCGTACGGAATCCTGTACTAGAAAGTTACTTTATATATGTATATATTTATGAAATCTCACCCTAAACGGGTTAGGGACTTATGAACATGAGGAGATCAAGCACTATATATGCGGCCTAGATATCGAATCTCTTAATTGTGAGGTATATACTCCTACTACAATAGATGAATATTTCCATACTTTGCGGTTTTAATGATCAAATGTGGAACAATATATACAATGATAGGGTTTGAACCCTAGTAGTTCAACTCCATTTCGAAAACTTCAACCACGAAGACAAAAAACCTTAGGCAAAAACACTAAAATAATTCTATTAATACTAAATAGGGTTCGAAAATTATATAGCACCTTTTGGAGATTGAATTTTAAGAGTATCACTACTTTAATAACTTATATTTAAATTGCACCTAAAATGGGTTCCTTCCAAAAATACCCCCTACAGTAGTTCCACGTCAGCAAATATTTTAAGTTTTATATTGTTTTTTTTATTTTTTACTATTCATTTTATAGAGAGAAGAAGTCGTGAGAGTAGAGAGAGAAACGTATGTTGACCAATCAGCGAACACGCGAACGGCAACAGTGACGATGGCGGTGGACCACGAACACGCATACATCGATGTCGAGGACGTAGACCACAACCAACGACTGTAGTGACTTTTGATTTTGCTGAAAAACAAGGCATGTAACGAATTCAATTTGATTTTCAAGTATGATTCGATTGTGTTTTGTTGTGCTATTCATTCTATTTGTTGTTAGAAGTGTTTAATTTGTATTTTGTAAGTGTTTGATTTACTTTTTGGAAGTGTTTGGAAAGTGTTTTAGGGTTTGTTATAAGAGGGTTTGATTTTCTGATTTTAGGGATTGAATTAGATATTTGTGTTGGAGAAGATGATGAACATTATCTTAGGTTTACGAGACTTATCTAATAGTTTTCGAGACTTATTTAGTTGTTTTCGAGACTTAGTTAGTTGTTTCTGAGACTTAGTTGTTTCCGACACTTTAGTTAGTTGTTTCCAAGACTTTAGATAGTTTTCCGAGACTTTAGTTATTTTTCTGAGACTTAGTTACCCTACTTTCCGAGACTTTCTAGGGTTTGCTTTTCGAGACTTTTGTAATAGATTTCTGAGACTCTTCTAATATATTTATGAGATGTTTCTAATAGATTTCCAAGACTTTTGTTCCCGATTGCCGAGACTTTTGTAAGAGATTTTCAAGACTTTTGTAATAGACTTCTGAGACTTTTGAAATAAACTTTTGAGACTTAATTCAACATATCCGCGACTTACTGACCCTTTACGAGACCTAGTATAATGTTTTCGAGACTTTTGTATTTATTTCGAGACTAAGTATTAAATATGTTTTTCTTTGTGAATTACAGATGGTGAATTTGAAATCGAAGTTAAAGACTTCCCAGAGTGACTAGTAAGACACAAAAGTCACTCGCCACAAACACATTGAACATCTCTAAGTAATTGAGGATGTAATTAACAGAGTAGTAGAATATGAGGTCCACGAGCAATATAGGTTTGCTAAGTTATGTTTTGGTCATTTTCTACGCATGCATCGATGAATGCATTTTTCCGGTGGTATTATGCATCGGTTGCTATTGCGTGAGCTATACCACGACTGATCCACTAATGAGATGAGGTTTTTACTGGGTAAGCATAGTGTCCGATTTTCTAAGGTCAAGTTCTATTTGATCACTAGGTTAAATTTTAGAGTCATCCCCAACACGAAGCGATATGAGGATGTAAAGAACGGCATACACCAAAGTTACTTCAGTGGCGAGATTTGGTAAGTTTTCGAGAACTTCTGGCAAGGACTAGATAGGGTCTATGGAAACATCAATTCGATGCTATGAAGCTTTGTTTGTTGTTGATGGTGAATTTCTTTTAGATTGGATTGGATGAGAGGGAGTTCATCCCTAAATGGTAGTTGTGCCTAATTGATGACTTGGATGCGTTCGACGCATTCCTTTGGGGTTCACATGCGTACAAATACTCTATATATGGGTTCAGTAATGTGTTGCATGGTTCAATAGAGCGATTTGAACAAAGATAAGAAGAGAAAGTCATTGACAAGCACGAGAAAGAGAGATACAACAATTACGGGTTTGCGTACACATTATTTGTGAGAATTTCAAACTAAATCACTACTAATATTGTATTTATTGATTTTTTATGTTTTTCAACTAACCAATTTAATTTCCAATGGAATTTTGTAGATTTTTTTTTTTTACATTTGAAGTTATTCCAGAACTTGCCACACAATTTGTCACTCGTAGGGACGATGACCCTTGCCCGTGTATTCTTAAGTGAGAGTTTACTCAGCGACCCAGGGCAGTCAAACTGTTAAAGATCTTCGTAAGGGTAATAATCTATTCATAACTGTTTAATATAATTTCCATGACAAGTTTCTAATGTCATTTTGGATGCTAAAATTTTAGATGTTCACGGAACCTGAATTGATAGCTATGGAAGTGGAGAGGGGTAAATGGTACTACCAAGGGATAAACGAGGGAGGAAATTTGTACCTTGCTTCTGATTCAGTGGAGACTATGCCAAATTTGTCTGTTGAACATACTGGTGATGATGGTGAGAATTTGATATAGGCAGACAACATTAGGCCACACACTAGATCCAGAACATGTGCAACTGAGAGTAGTGTTACTCATACCAAGAAAATTGTTACTCTTGCCGAGAGTAGTGGTATTCTTATCAGGTTTGGCGTGTTAGATTCAGACTGGACATGAGAATCATTGCACCTCCTCAGATAGTGGATCGAGATCCTGTTTCTATTGGTGTTCAGTATACCGATGGAGAGCATTCACGCAGAGGCAACAAAGGACATATGGAGCCAAATCTCCTTACGAGAGGTATTGAAATTGTTATTGTTTAAGGCCAATTTTAGATAATCATTTCAACTATAAGTCTTACGTGTGATTTTCTTCTTTTAAAAGTACATGACCCTTGGAATCATCAATTTAAAAAAGTCATGGATGCTGTAAAGCAATTATGGGAGGAGGTCCGAACGAGTGACAAGACTATACAACAAAAACACGAGGAGTTAGTGCGTACGATACGTAGACTTCATGGGTCATTGACTTATATGCATACATATAACCCTTTTGAAATGACAAGGGATGATCCTTCAATTTTCCAGCAGATTGAGGATTCCGACAATCAGTGGGACCATGATTTGCCTCTAGTGGATCTGTAGGATCCTACACCCATTTCCTATGTTGCTTCAAATAGTTGTCGAGACCTTCATGACCATCTAGTGGATCCGTAGAACATTACATCCTTATACCATGGGGGGTTCAGAAAGCCGGCTTGAACTAGCTATTTCTTCAATATCTACAGTCTTGCCAGTTGTGCATTTAAAGCCTACACCCATGTCCTAGGACACTTTACTGGCTCGTCCACACGTCCCGTCACTAGCATCCCCTAGTTTGGTGGTTGAACGAAACCCTTGGGTGCACAAGCGTGGTTGGCAAGTGACTAGCCCATACACTGACCCATGTAAGGCCGTAAAGGTATAAGACTATAGTGCATAAATTTCGGCCTATTGATTTGTTTGATGGTGACCAGCTGAAGGCTTATGAAAACTTTAAGAATAACACGAGGGAAATGTATAACTGATTACATTTTGATAAATATTTCTAGATTTTTCAAACATTCCATATTAATTATACTGTTACTTCTTTTACAATGATATAGCTGTGATGTAAACCAAGAAATAACATTCAGAGTCCTTTGGTTCCATCGGTATGTATTTATACATTGCCGCACTAATTTTTTGTTTTGATTGTACGTGTTAACCGGAAAAATCGGTAAATGAATCAAGGAAGAACTTTCCCGTCAAAGAAGCGCCTGTCAGGGATACATGCCCGGTAGAGTTGCGCACCCGCTCCTTAGAAGCACAACTAGTAGAGGAATGGAGAGAGGCGAGGTCCCTTAGGGGGACCACCCTAGAAACGCCTATCAGGGAAACAGTTCCGGTAGTGAAGCGCACTCGGTCCTTAGAAGCACAATTAGTAGAGAAACGGAGGGAGGCGCGGTCCCTTGTGGGGGGCGGGGTGGGCATCTCCCTAGAAGCGCCTAGCAGGGAAGCAGGCCCGTCCGTAATAGCATGCCCGGTCCTGCGAAGCATAATTAATATAGAGGCATAAGGAGACGCGATTCCTGAGGAGCCCGCCTCCCTAGAAGCCCCTACTGGAAAGTAGACCCGGTAACGGAGCGCACCTGGCCCTTAGAAAGCCTAAGAGAATATAGGAGAATTGGTTGGGACCCCAAGAAGTATTCTGGGAGCCCTCCACGAAGCCACTATAAACGACGACCCCTCACAGCGAGTGACGTCAACCTTCACGCTTGGCCACGGTAGGGAAGGAGAAGAGCCGGAGGAAACCTACCAAATCCCAACGTTAGCTCATTAATGCAGGACATCAAACATAGAAGAAGAAAGGAGAGCAACCAACGGCAGTGATCTTTTGGAGCCTCACCATTACAACGACGTGGTCAACAAATACTCTAAATGCACACATACGAATGAGGGTTTTTTGAATTGAAACTAAGAAAATTAAATAACAATAAATATCTCTCTATGTTTTATTCAAATGTTTTCTATAAATAGTTTTGGGTGAACTTTTAACGAAAAGAATTAAAAATTGTTCTTGCTATTATTTCTTATAAATGAGGGTTTTTTGAATTGATTATTAACTGAGCTACGCCTTTATTGAGAACTTAATTATCTTCTCACGGGCTCCACTAACCTCCAAATTTATGAAAGGCTATAAAAAGAGCCCCTTTGACATGTTGTATTTGTAACTTGTTGAGAGAATACTCGAGACATAAATAAATATCTACTTTCTTGGCTATTCTCTCTCCTTCTGACAATCTAATTTATCCAATATTCCAATGTATGAAGTAAAATAAATAATAATTATTGTGAGTTGAAATATCTAATATTATCCATATAGTATTATACTCCCCTCCTAAGAAATTCTATACTCATTAATTTATTATTGTAAACGTGTTTTTATTTTATGAAAGAATATTATTTTTAATGCCATATAGGATTTATATTCTTCTTTTATTATCTTTTTGTTTTAATTACTATCAATACTTTAAATTATTAAAAATGAAAAAAAACAAATAATAAAGGAAAATAGTGGTTATATAAGTAATAAAAGTTATGAAAATTGAAAAGTCAAGACTTCAAATACTGTGCGACAATTATTAAATTGTTTAAAAAAGAAAATAAAAACAACATTATCCGATATAAAGTCAGTACAATTTGGAGTTTGGACAACCCACCCTGCTCTAATTATATAATTCAAAGCATTAAAATTCTTAATTGTATAAAAGTTTCGTTTGATTAGAATTTTTTTGTTCTTTTTTTGCAAAATTCCTATGACATTTTGCTAAGTTTATTTTTTATTAATTTTTTTAAGAACACTTAAATTTCAGGGGGGTAGTTAATTTTTTTTGTAGGCTAATCTAAAAATTAATATGGGTACGACTATTCCATTTAAGACTTCCTATTTCCTCATAGAGAAATTAAAAAGAAAATGTGATGGTTGTAGGTTCCTAATCAGTTTGTTTAGTGGTGATATTTGATTGTGACTTCTTCAACTAAAAATTATACGATAGATCGACATTTCACCTTATTGGTGAATTATTTTAGGTAATTAACTGCACATCCTTGTTGAAAGGAATTTAAAGTTAGATTTCAGAGTCCAAGACACGCTTGTGTTTTGGTGAGTTTATCCGATGTCCAGACTTGCTTATTTTAAGTAAACCTCGTAAAATTTTATACGACCCAAACCCATTCGAAAATAGCGGTTAATGGTTCAAGTTTATCGGATCGATTTGTTAATGGGTCAACCCATTAAGACACGAAATATAATGGGTCGGTTTTTGGGTTTACCCTTTAAAAATCTGTTAATTCGATAACCCATTAATATAAAGATTTTTTTAAAAAAAATCTTTCTATTATGGAATTTATATAAAAAAAATCTCTATAATTATGGTTAGAATATATTTTACTAATTAATTTTCTTAAAATTTCTATTTTTTTTTTCTTGTTTTGAAAGTGGAAAAATTTCTAAATTAAAAACTCTAAAACTCTAAATTAATTATTTCACAATATTATAACCCTAACCCTAAAACTCTAAAAGTAGCTAGTGAACTTGATTGTATGAGTTTGATCATGTTTCAGTACTATTTATTCTTAACTTTTTAATAAATCGGGTTAGCCATTAATTTAACAAATGGTTTCGGGTTTGTATATTTCAACCCGCTAACGGGTTGGATTTGGGTGGAACAATTTTAACAAAATACAAACACGAAACGATACGAATTCGCAATAACACAACCCATTGCCAGGTCTAATTTTAAGGTTAGGAAATGTCTTATTTTAAAATAAAGGATAAATGTAGCTACCCTATATAATTAGATGTCTTTTAGTTATTTCATATTTTTATAAATAATGACTTCCATCAATTAAAATAATATGATTAGACTTTATTTCTGAAATTAAGTGTTAGTTTAGTCTGACAGATTTTAGTTTTTCTCGAAGTAAAGTAATACCATTTCTGATCACGTAACACTATTTTAAAGAAAGTTAGGGAGGGAGACAAAATGAGATTGGTCCGGTGGTATGCCCCTTACACCTATACCAAGAGATTGTAGGTTTGAGTCTCTGTTTCTCAAAGTTGTAATATTTATAAATAAATTAGGAAAAAAAAAAAAAAGAAGAAGCAAAAACTATTAAATACAAAAGAAAAAAATCTATCTTATTTTTTTGTCCTTAATATAGAATCAATCTAGGTAGTGGTCCTCTTTCACCTTGGTTTTTTTTGTGATTAAAGAAATAATTCATATTCTTTGTTAATATAAGTAGGCCATGAAAAACGTAATGAGACATGCATATGGTTTTGGAATATTTATAATGGTAAAAAGCATTGCAACATGTGAGTTTGAAGAGAAAAGCAACTGTCGATTACATATTAATAACTTAGAAATGCATTATAGCAAAAAGGCCTCATAAAAACCAAGCTAGGTATTTTTTTTTTTTTTTGGTTGGGTAAGATTTGAATTAAATGGTTGCAGAGGTTTTGATGGGCTCTCTCAGATTCACATGGCTTTTCTGTCCAATGCTTATCTTACTTGTTAGCAAAATATTACCACATAGGCTTTAAATCTTGTAGGGAGAATACCAAAGAAGCAAACACAACACCAATTACATTACTTTAAAAAACATACAACCAATATAGTTAGCCCTTCCCAGCGTTAATTGCATCTTGCACAAAGTCTTCACATTGTGAAAACCCTCCCGATATTACATCACCTAATACGCCTATTATATCAAATGCTTCCTGCAAATCACTTGCCGAATTCATCTCATCAAGCCATGATACCAATTCTTTTGAGAATCCTACCATTTCCTTCACATTCAAAACCACCTCTTTCATCACCACCTCCCAACTTTCCAACCTTCCACTCTCATCCTCCCCTTCACAACTTCCTTCTTCGCTACTAGCTCCCACACTTGACTTTTTCACCTTCAAAAACCGCTGCAGCTGTTCAATCAGCCCTGTGTACACAAGAATTGGTCGGACAATTGATAGTAGATCATTCGCACCACCTGATTCTGCTGTACCTGCTTTTGTGCTGCTACTTCCTGTTTCCAATCTGACAATGTTTGTTGGAGTAGATGCTGCTCGAGCCGTTGAACGACCATGAGTGTGCTGCATGTATGTGTGGTATATTCCACGATGCAAGAAGGAACGGCGGTGTTGCAACCAAGATTCATATGACTCCGATAGAAGTGAGTTTACCATCATAAATTGGACTGTTTCTTCAGTTCCCATTGATGATGTTCCAGGAGTTGAAGGTCTTGTATCTAACATGGAAGAGGTTATGTATGTTGAAACAGCCTTGGCCAAGCTTCGACGCTGGGAGGGACTGCCTTGTTCAAGAAGGTGACGAGCCATTTGGATCATGAAAGGCAGAAATTTGGAGTTGCTTTCTCTTCCACCACCTCTACTCTCTGCACTGAATGATGCCCCAGTTGCAAATCGAGCTAGCATCTACATGAGGAAGATGCAAGAACATCAGACAAAAATCTCTCTGAAATGCAAAACAGGTTCAAATAATTTAATTGCATAATCATAATCCATGAAGATGTCACAAGAAGCAATGTCTTTTGAAAGTTCCTTTCAGGATAGGGACGACCAGGTTGAACCGCGGATGGCCCAAGTCTACGGAGATTCTGAATGTCCAATATAAATCATTGTATGCAATTTCAGAATATATTCTCTTTTATAAATAGCAGCAAACAAGGCAGACCAATGAAAAAATTTACCAATTTTGATAAGCAGGGAAAGTATTAAGTCTGAATGAAATGTTATGACACATGATAAATAATCTCATACCAGAACAATGTCATATGTCAGAAGCCGGAGCCGGCTCCCATCAGCACGACCAAGAGCATTTAGGTTATCCCAATACTGGTCAACATAGCGGACATACTGAGCAAGTGGAATGGATGGACCTCTCACAGGGAACAAGGAATTGCAAAGAGATTCATTGTTGCGAAGTGCGGCCCCCTCCCATTCTTTCTTTGGATTCTTCAGAGCAGCATCCGCTCTTTTGGCCTCCTGGTGGCATTGAAAATGAATGATATTGAAGTAACTGACAGTCGTGTATACACACTCCCCGCGAGCACTTCCTGAAGTACCAACACCCAGGTTCACCCGCTTACTGTAAGAGTAAACACCCAGCAAGTCAGTAGGCCTCAAACTGTATCCCTCCCGGCACACCATGCATGCTAACCCATCTTCCTCCTCTACATCTTCCAAACCTTCCAAAATTGGCTGGGCAACAACAATTCGCCCACCACCAACTGAAGCTAGTTCTTGTCGCCACCCAAGGCCCTATTGTAGTCATCCAATAAAGAAAAAGAAAGAAAAGCAATCAGTTACGGCTGCATGATTAGCAAATATATCATTAGCCTAGCTACAAGTCTACAACATCAATACGCCAGTTGTAATATCTATCTCGATCTATCTATCTATCTATATATTTATATCTATATTTGCTTGCAAGAAAATTATAACCATCTTTATTGGCAGCTACATGTTTGCAACAAAGAGTTTGATAGAACAGTACCTGAAGCAACTCCTCCCTCTTCCTTAAAGCCCGGCGCCTCATTTCATCTCTAGTGGCGTGCCGTAGCCTATGGACCTTTTCCCCCAAGAATCCATCTCCTTTTCCTTCTTTATCAGACAGCGTGTCTAATAAGTTTTCAGCCCTTGCCCCAATTTCATTTTCTCCGGACACTCCTTCTAATGCATGAAGCAGCGGTAAGATCCCTCCCTCATCAATACACTTCTGAGTTGGAAAGTGCCCCATTGACAGGCCTCTGAGCATAGACAATATAAGTGGGACTGATGGCAATTTTAAACCCAATGCCCATTCTGCACTTGATTTATAGCCAGCCTGCCCTGCAACTGCAAAACTTTCTTTCAAATGTCTAACAGCAACACCTGCTATACCCTTCTCTAGAATAATGTCCTTCAATCTTTCCCCACAGGAACTTGTTTTAAGTGACTCTGAAACTCTAACAAAATTTTCAATTGTAAAAATCTGCTTGGCTGCTTGCTGAGCAATATTCTCATCTTTTGGGTTGTCTTCATGTTGTTTCATTAACCGGTCAAATTCTCCCCAGTCTTGCAGGTATGGATCAAAATGTTGGATAAGTGCTTCCATTGCAGCAGACTCACCATATGTCAAATAGGGCAAGATTCTTGCAACCATCTCAGTGTTCCTCTGCTGTTTGTTTGATTTAAGGCCAGAAGGATGACACAGTCTTTCCAGGAACATAAGAACTATTTTCTTAGCTTGTTCACCCATGCCACTTTCCTCACTAGTGACGGTAAGAACACTCTGAGAGATGCTTATATTGTCACTTTCATTTGCTTCCAGTGTCAGACTCTCCACAATCAAAAGAATGCCTTCGGCTGGTTCCATGGCATCCACTGAAAAGGCACGCCTTGCAGTTTCAAGAAGTAGACCTAAAGCACCTAGCCTTAACAAGGCTTGTCTGTTTTCTTTTATCTTGCAGCAGTACATGAGAAGATTCAGAACAGCTACCAACTGCTCACGGTTGGACTTCAAATCATCTCGCAAACGCTACACATTTAAATTAAAGGTCAGATGACTTAATAACAGGTTGTGGTAGACTTATCTCCATGGTTACAAAGCTACATAACTAGAATAATCTTTGGACTCGTTTGCTACAAAATTATAGGACTAATAAAGCCTGATATTTTAATAAGCAAGAGACTTGAGAACAGACAATATTTTCTACAGTACATATGTTGGGAAATTGTGATTTTACAAGGCTGGCATCTCAACATATTTGACAGATTTCTTACTGTGAAATATATTTTCATTCCTGGTTTACAGATTGATTTTGTTCCTGATAGTTTGATTTATTTCCAGTTTCATAATGTGATATTCCCTAGTTGAAGTTTCCTTTTATAACTCAAATTGTAATAATTATTTCCTCTCTTCTGTAATCTTGCCTAGTTTTTAGTATTTTTTTTCTGTATATATACGTTTGTATATTCCCAAATATAATAATAAGAAATGCAGCTCTCTCTCTCTCTCTCTCAATTGTAATTATTTCCTCTCTTCTGTATATATACGTTTGTACATTCCCAAATATAATAATAAGAAATGCAGCTCTCTCTCTCTCTCTCTCTCTCTCTCAATTGTAATTATTTCCTCTCTATTGTAATCTTGCCTAGTTTTTAGTAGTTTTTTCTGTATATAAACGCTTGTATATTCCCAAATATAATAATAAGAAATGCAGCTCTCTCTCTCTCTCTCTATATATATATATATATTCTTTTCTAAAATGCATAATTGTGGCACTTGATCCCATCATATGCATAAAAATATAAAGGCCTCAAAAGGAAAAAAAGGAAATCGCATCAAAGAACATATGTGAGTCTTACAGTACATGTAAAAGACAACAAACCAGAAATGATCGACCCAGAGACCTAGAAATTTTCATCTAAAACTGAAAAATCACATGCCAACACAAATCTTGTGTATGTAGCTGGTACCATGAAAAAAAATCATGCCTTACTTTTAAAGAAACATGAAGGCAATCAAAAAGGTTTGCATTGAAGCAATCAGAATAATTTAAAGAAAACAAGGAAGAAAGGGGAGACAATTTCGATTAAAATATAAATACTTCTCAAATTTCAGGAAATTATTTCCTAAGAGTATTCTAGTAATTTACAAACCTGGATCATGCTCAATAAAATTTCAAGCCCGCCATATTCGCGAACTGCACCTGCTATGGCAAATTCGATCTCTGGATCTTGTGATTCCTCTCTATCTTCCTCCAATTCTTTAATCATAGGTTCAGTCGCTTCACCATCCAGACCCTGTCAATGGTACGAAAGATAAATAATTAACAAAGTGACACATAGCTTATGGTCAACAAAAATCTGAACTCATGTGTGCTTTGAACATAAATGAACACTCAAATGGTGGATATTAATAGAAATATATAACTGAATTTCATTTGTCATTCTGAACCCCATTCCCCAATATTAGTAATGAAAGTAAATGCAAACTTTCAAATGGTAACAAACCTGAAGACGATAAGTCACTGTCATAGGAGGGCAGTCTCTGGATGATGTCACAGCACCAGAGGATAACAAGGTAGAGTTGACCATGGTGCTTGACGATTGACTACTTTTCTTCCAGACTTGTTCATAAACTTGAGCAATGCTCAAATCAAGAGAGATAATATTCCCAGCTATCAGCAGCTCCATGCCATAGTCATCTTCAAGAAGTCCCAGGAGATCCAATTGATGACAAATTTTATTTTTCACATCACGCATCAGTGGACCAATCTCGGCACTAGAATATGGATTCTTAGTCATTGATCCCCTGATGAACTCTTCTTGTGTGTGAGCCTTGTTAAGAACCAACAGGTATACTGACTCTGGTTTTGATGGGCAGATCAAATTGCATAGCTGCTCTAAAATAAACTGCCATAGGTTGACGTTCAATTGCAATGAGAAGTTTGGCAAATGAAAGCAATTACAATCACAAAGACAAATTCATAACTTGTAATGTAAGCATCCATGTTAAGAAACGTAAGTCAAGAGACTGTGTAGGCAGTTTGACAAATAACAATTAGTACATGAACCACAGGGATGCATGGAGAGCCAATATGTTAACCCCAACTGAATCAAATGATAAGCATGAAAGGAGATTAAAGATGATGAGGATTCAATGATTGGTTTCTTCGCTAAGTATTGTTTCTTAGCAACCAAGCTAAAGAACACTGTAGGTATAACACAAGCCATGATCTCATAAAACCAAAATTTTTTACTACAAATAGAACAAACTGAAAAAGTGAAACAAAACTAAAAATTGGTTGAAAGTCAAATTTCATAGTGACAACCTATCAATATCAATTTGAATGGAACAAGATTTTAGTCACAGTTCTTAAACTTTATACCATTTTATAAAGCTGCTTATAATTGGAACATGATTAGAAAAGAGAAAGTTAGGTACTGCATACCAAACAAGTTCTTCCTTTTTTCTCATCTCCATGGATTTGAAGACCACAGATACAGGCCCGGATGAACTGACGTTTATTTTCACTGCTTTCAAGCAGAAGACTGTCCAGAAGATCTTTCAGAAGCCGATTACAGTCACTAATCAATTTTGTCTTCTGCACTATCAAGCCACGTATGACAATAAGAGCCTCGAGAATGTCTGACAGCAAATTGTCTCGCATGAATCTGGCATCACGTCAAATTAATTAGAAGATAAGATAATTAAGCAAACAACTTAAACAAACAAGATTGGAAGGTAGTAAGACCTGGATCTGATATTAGGGACCTCTAGAAATTTTCCAAGAAGCTCTATTAGCTTGTGAAGAATGAATCCCTGTGAAATATCAATATGCAGACTCCTTTCAAGAGACTGAATATTACTGACTTCTTGTGTAATTAACTTACAAATTGTAGTTAGACATCCCCGTACTGTCAAGAACAGACGAGCATCTTCCGAATCAATCATCTTAAACAGCAATTCAAAATATTCTGAAGCACTTTCACCAGCAGCAAGAGTCGCTGGCAATAAGCCCATCAGTAAGTTCAACAACCGAAATCGTCTGGATGAACTTTGGTCACAAAGTAAGCTAATCAGCATGCTCATTTCTGATCTGATTGATTGAGAACAGGCACTCAGGACAAGTTCAGTGACCCATGAACCCAGCTCAAATGTTGATAAATCACCTTTAGTTGTTTTACAAGCACGCCGCTTCCACCTGAGTGCATATTTGAGAGCCAGGTAATCATGTCTCTGAGGCCTAGATCTCTGGCCTGCACTTTTGACTGCCTGAGACACTTTGTACTGCCTTCTAACAAAATCAAGATAAGTTGCCCCCTTCTCCCACTCTGAATAACTCAGTAAATGAATATCTTGGGTCTTATTAGTAACATCCCAATTCTTTTCTTCCGGCACAGATTTGCTACCAGTAACAGAACCACTGAAAGATCCAGATACATTTGAGCTATTTTCATCCTTCAGTTGCACAACAGGACCAGATTTTCCCACACTTTGCTCTTTATCTGATGAATCAGGCTTTGGAGGAGTGCATGCCTGAGATACAATCCGCAGACAAGGAAGTATGATATGTTCAGATATGGCAGGATGTTTGGCACCCATTTTAATGGAGGAGAACAACAGCTGGAAAACAACACGTAATCTTGATTCCCAGAACTCATCGGCCAGTGAACACACTTCTGATAGCAACAATAACTCCTCACGAGTGGCCATAGCAATATCCATGGAGCGATGATGTTCAAGGCAGTACGTAACTTTCCTCTGTACTAAACTATTCAACTCAGTTATCGCATTACTATCCCCCTCAGAGAAAGCACAAAGTACTGCCCTAGCTTGGACACGAGCAGACTTTGGACCTTGATGAATATTATTCTCAAACAACTCTGATAAGATACCAGCTGCAACAAGTTGTTTCTTAGAATTTGGATGCTTTGATAGCACTTGTAGCAACTCCAAACACTGTGTCACAAAAGTAGTTGCACATCCATAGCAATTATTTGGAGATCTGGAAACTATGAATCTTGATGCAGCCACTGTGTTATCTGAATGCCTCTGGTGCAAATAGTTCATCAAAACCCGACGAAGTCCCTGCAGAGTCTGAACACTTTTGGTGACAGAATCAAAAGCAGCTTTGCACTTCTCACCATATAGCACACCAAGAAGAGCAATTTTACGGTTTATCTTACATGAAGGTCCAGGCAAAGACACCATCATTTGCTGGACAGAGTCCTTCTGTTGCGAATCCAACTCATTTTCCCCAATGCTTGATACAATCTTAAGAAGCGGCTTTTTGAACCCCAAAAGTTGCTGATATCTCCTATGTGCATTTTCTGATTCTGATTCTATAGCTGCCAACCCCTTCTTCATATCTTCATCATTCTCCATGTTATCAAATGTAAAACTTGGCTTTGCCATGAAATTGAACTCAAAACGCCCATATTTGCTATATCCACATTCATTGCACAGAAAAGAATCCAGATTTTCATAATTAATGTTGCGGCATTGCCTGCATTGGTATGCATTCTCATGGCAATTGGCACAAATCCCATGCTTATCAGTGACAGGCCGACTACAACGAGGACATTGCAATGGTTCAAGGGATAAAGCCTGAAGATTTTCATAGAAAGAATCCAGCTCAATCATAAAGTTACAGGCAGTTATCGGAATGGGAAATTCCACTTTCAGCTCAGTTTGATTGAAAGCTAGATGACAACTTTTTGCACGCTTCCACAAGGACCAATTATTTTTCAACTCTGACAGGTCAGACACCGGCCGATTGTTGTAGTAGAGGTTCAAGACTTTCACTGATTTGGACTTACGTGCATCATGAACATTCATGGACACCGTCTGGATGGTGTAACTCCCAGTGCATTTCACAATGATGCGATTGTCAGTAAACTTTGTTTCAGATTTCAGACTTTCTAACTTCATCCTGCTATAGGGAACCTCAGGAGAGCTGCAAGCAACGCAGGGCTCACTCTCAAGATAATAACCATCAAATTCCACCAGACCACTCAAAGTATTGTATATGCGAGAATTGGGATGATTAGCTATAAGCTCATTTTGTGAATGAAGCGTCTCAAAGATGCACCTAATTACATCAGGGGTCAAGCAGCGATCCACAAGTTCAGAGCTCTGTTGCTTTGAATTATTATCAGGAACTTTTCCCAGCAACCAAGCGACCAGTTCAGTGTACTCAACAATGTTCTGACCATACATAGGCAGATACTTCACTTTCTGCAGGAGATCCATTAACATGGTTTCCTTAAACGCAGGTTTGCCATGGTGCCATGCACCATAGAGAACACACTTGGCCTCAGTGCGCACAGAGCTTGAATTCCATTCAAGTAAAAAGCAATCAATAAATTGCCTCAGGACATCACCACCCTTGTCAGTGAAGATATCTACAACTGTCTCCATATCTAAATAGGACTTTTCTGAACCAGAGTCACTTCCATCTTCACTTTTTTTCTTCTTCTTCGAATCCAGAGAATGAATACTTGACTTGTTTAAACTTGCTCCTGAATCCCCTGCATCCGCCTTGTGTAAAGAGTGACTCATGTCCTTTCCAAAATAGAAAGCCAAATTCAATAGTTTAAGAGTCTGGATGACAGACTCTTCACCAAAATAAAATACTCCATTCATCAGAAAAAGCAAAACATCTCCATGCCTCAAGCAGTACTTCTGCCAGTTCCGTGGCCGTGCAGCAGCCACTTCAGCCATTGTCGAGAGGCACTTCACAATCTTAACACTTCTCTCATATGGAATAGTATTCTGGAAGCCACCCGATTTGTTTACATGTTTGTAAAGTTTCTTCACCTCACTTGAGAACTGCCAAGTGTCTCGAACACTGTAATAATGAGTTTTACTTCCACAGAGATGCAGAAAAAGTCTCCTTGCATATCTTCTCACAAATGTTGTATGAGAATTATTGATGTAACTGCAGAGGACATCCTGATATCCATCTAGCTTCAAATCCTTACCAGATGATATCTTGTAAGCTTTCTCTTTCTCCCCATTCTTGTCTTGCTTCTCTGGTCTAACTAAGGTGTATACAAGTCGAAAAGCATTCTCTAACAGTAACCTATGATAGTCCATGAAAATATCTGTGCGATGGGCTTTTGCATATGAATCTGAAAAGAAAGGAGAGAAATTACCAGCAGGTAAATCTCTGCGGACTGTTAGTAGAGCTCCACATCCAGAAGCAGCATTCAGATCTTGTGGACTCTCAAAATTAACAGCAGGAGACTTAAAAACATGCACTAGTTGCTGCAGAATATCCATTAGATAATTTACAAAAGCTTGGTTTCTAAGAGAATTACATGCTCGAAGCAGCTGGAAGGCGAAATCATTTTTAACTTGATCATCCAAGGAGGACTGAGAGGCAACGGCAGCTGAAATCTGGATACCACTTTTATCATGAGTGTCTGTGTTCCCACTTGGTTTTGAAATAGCAGTGTCACTGCCAGGTTGGTGCCAGTTTCGAAGCATCAAGGTGAAGAACATGAAGACAAGGATTGCAACTTCCCCAAAAGAAGAACGGCTTCTGGCTACAAAGGGTTTGTTAAGATTTATTTCATCCAGAAACCATTTAATTAATTTCTCTAAATCTAAGATTTCAGGCTTTGAGCTGTCTATAAATGGACCACCAACAGCAGATGATAATCTGTAGAAGAGTTGCATAATAGGGATAGCTCGAACTCCAGAAGTTGTCTCCATCCATCCTTTTAACTGTTCAAGGAGCTCAGAGAGAAGCAAGGAATTCACAGCTCGTGTCGAAGCAGAAATTGAAACAGGGTCACTAATGGAAGCAGAAAATTCTCCAGATTCATTAGGCTCCAAGACATGAATAGAAGGAGCAGAATTCTGCATTCCGACATCAGTTACGGCAGGCATCAAGTTTGAATCATTTACAATATCTGAGGAGAAGTGAATTTCATTTCCATCATTTCCTAATGATTCCACTTCAATTGGAATTGCGGTCATTGGATGATCTCTAGAATGAGGTGGAGGAAGCCGATCTGCATCCAGTACTTCATAGCATGCCTCACATAAATCAAAATCTGGACAAATAGTGCAATGCCACCTTCGCCTAAGTATTGGAACAGTGGTGCACCCATCACAACAGTATTGAACAGATGAGGTAATTGAATCTTCTTCAATCACAACTTGTGTATTTCCACTAGATGTCTCAGCAGGCAAGGAGGTAGACACTGCATTATCTACCACCTCGTCTGCCCCTAACATTGTTTGCTTTGGAAATGGAACCTGAAGCAATCTTGACGATATTGCTAAGCTGGAAAGGATGAAGTCAGAAGTTAACACCTTAAAAAAACATGATTAGGTAATGCAGCATAAATAATAAATAAATAAATAACCTGCTTGAAGCTTGAACAGCCTCATTAGGGAAGAAAAGAAGTTTCTTCAATAGTTCAACAGCAGGAGCAACAGAGTGCCCAGCTGTATCCTTTCCATGTAAAGACAGACATTCAGCATAACTATAAATGAGCTCCACAGAGGAAATAACAATGTTATTCATGGTCTGTGTGTCAGGTTGTTCTAAGTCCAAAATTCCCCACAGAACTTGCATAAGCCCATTCATCACCTCAGAACCTACAACAATGAGAACAATAAATAACAGAAAACCAACATATAACAGAATAAGAAATATTTTTTTCTTCATTTTGCACTTGCTAAGCAAATGGGTATCTACCAGGCGACACAAGAAAATGCATTAAACCTCGTAAACCAGCACTTGAAACTCAATTGAATGTTCACAATACCAAGGAAATAGAAAACTAGAGAGAGAAAGTAGGGGGAGGAGGGAAGTTGGAGACAAATGTAGCAGGTACCTAATTGGGTAGCAACACAGAACAAGGTGATTACCTCAATCACCACAGAAGCAACTTTAACACTTCAAACCCTTACCAGATCACGGCTTCACAGAACATCAAATTAATATACGAAAATAATTTATTTTTTTAAATGCTGCAACCTTCAACACATCCAACTAATTTAATTTGCCTCAATCCATGACGTTTTCCATAGTTCAACAACTCTCATGTAAGAACAATTAAGTCGAGCAAGAAATGAGATCTCAAAAATCAACAACAACAACAACAACAAAACCAACAAAATCCTGAAATATCTAACAATAGATAAAGACACAATGCAATTAAAAGGTGACGTACATGCAAAATCTATGTCTTGGCCTTAATTCCTCAACAAAGAACTAAAAGTTAAAGATAAAGACAAAAATCTGAAACTTGCTGGCATGCAAAATGATTATTTGAAGCCAAAAAAGCATCATCTAATTTTTTAATAACATAGAATAAAAAATATGACAATCTGCCTGTTTAATATTTGGATATAAAAAAGCATGCTCACAACATTAAGAGGAAAGAGACATTTAATATACTTAAATGGTATGTAAAATGGAAAAAAGTGAACAAAGAGGCATTAAGTGCAAACTGATTTCAATTTGCATCAAATCTATGTTGTAGCTAAAATCAAAAGTTGATACATGTATGCAGGTTACTGTTTTCAAATATATCAGTACCCACTTATACCTTCCCTCAGGAATTTAAGATGTCTATTTTGATGCATTTGAGTCTTGTTTCAGGAAATAAGTTGATGGCTGGAGCTAAGTATAAGATGCAAATCTACCTTAAGAGTGTGCACTTGAGGATGCATGCACACAGAGACAGACACACACACAAAAGTAACACATCAGGGACCTTGTCAATACCATTTGTCTCAAGGAAAGATGCTAAATTAGATCGACGATGCAATGCAATCTTTGATACAGCAAGCATCTGAGAAGTAAACTCTTCAATAATCCATCCTCCGGTAGAACCACCAACTCCCAGCATTGACGAAAGCACAGATGTTGATTTGACCACTCCAAGAAGGCGCATAGTGTCCTTAATCTAAAAGTAAAAAATCCAATTAACGACTAAAAGACACAAATCTTCAAATAGACAGAAAAGAAAATGTATCATACGGAACCATGCCTTCAGCACTTACTTGGTAATAGATCTCTTTTTGGGGGAATGCAGCCTGCAAGACACGGCAAGCAGCAGTCTGCATCAAGGGTTCCCTGTCACTTTCAAATATTGTTTCTAGAAACTGCTTGCATTTGAGTTTGCTCAGGACTCCTTTCACTTCCTCTTCTTGTGACCTACACAGTGGATAAAACTTGGACAGAAGCTTAAGACCATCAGCTATCACCTGCTCCTGAATGGGAGCTGACTGCATTGACCTTGACTTTTTCCTGGACCCGGCAAGCAGCGAATTGGGACCGAGGACACGAGCTTCCATATCCAACACTGCATCCATTTTTTCCTTCCAACCAAATTCATCTTTTGCTCGACCATAAACTTCAAGAGAGTCTATTCTAGGCAGAGTGGAACCATTAAAGGTTGGTCCAACAGTGATTGTGAATTCTTCATCAGCAAGGAGAGATTCAGCAACTGTAAATGGTATATCATACCAGGAACGCATGCCCTCATCTAACTTGATCACCCTTTGGAATATTGTAATTTCAGAAGGTATGTGATTTGCTGAAGTATTACCCACCTGGACACGAAAGCCCACCATGACAATATCAAGGTTTGAGTTGGAGACACATATCTACAAAAAATGGAGGAGAATATAATTAGAACCAGATTTTAAAAAAGAGATGCATTCCATATAAATCGGATGAAATTGAATAAACTATAAACATTATTGAACTATCTAAACAAAAAAAAATAAAATAAAAAATAAAAGGATTCAATCAAAAACAACAGCCTTCCAATCCAACATGATGAAAAATAGAGAATTGTCTCTAAATTCTTCAAAGGTAGATGCACATAAAGAAGCTAAATTATCCCATAAAAATCTGTCCTCGTCTCTAAATTCTCAAAGGTAGATGCACATAAAGAAGCTAAATTATCCCATAAAATCTGTCCTCCTCTTTAGCTTCCTCAAATATTCTTCTATTCCTCCCTAACCAAATAACCCACAAAACAGCAAAAATTCCACAATACCAAAGGGCCATAGCTATTTTTCCTCCCCAAAAAAGAAAGAGACCACAGACCAAGGAGCGTTTATAAATTATATGATAAGAACACACCATTTATAATTCCACCAATTAGGCAGTGTCATAGTGAAGCTTTTGTAATCATCAGCATTCCTCATTGAATTCAGCATAATGAAAAATTAAACAACTTTACTAAGAAATGTCTAATCCCCATCACTATGAATATTTAACAATGTTTAAGGTTCGGTATTAGGGGTGACAATCCCAAAATCCATGTGACATAATAGATATTAAAATTCAATGCATAAATTTAATGTCTAAGGTATAATGCATTCCCTGCATTCGACACCATGTGAGTTCACGAAGCTATTTGGCCATTATAATATTACAGTTGTACCATACCACATTGTTGTTAAACCATATAAAATCAAAGAAACTTACCATCGGGCAATCAAATAATCTACCAACACAATGATATACTACCACCAAATAAAAGGAAGGTAGTAACTGTAATTGATTGATAAACATCACATGAGCATAAATAAAACAGTAAAAGACAACTAATCTGAAGGCAGTCAACCTCAAATGGGAGATCAACACAGAGATATCATCTAAATCAATAAGTACATGCAAAATGTTCATGGTCATAAACACAAGAAACCAAACATGAACAAATAAAATGCTGAAAGATGCAACACCAGAAAGTAGAACCTAAATCAACAATACCTTAAATCCTGCAGGGATTGGGCTTTCTAAAAAGCCATCTTCCGATGCCAAGCTCTGCTTAGCTCCTTCAGAATCACTGTTCCTGATGGCATCGCCACCTAGTTTCACATCAGCTGTAATGCAAACTGTTTTCTCAAAGAAATCAAGCGGAAACTCTGGCTTTGTACCAGCATATGCTTTGTTGTTCAGGATATTGAAACCTAATTTCTTAACTTTTTCTGCGGTCACACTTGTAGCAGCATCAACTCCCACAGGAACATGAGAGTATATCTGAAGGCTGCCATCATCATATAAAACAAGACAGTGGATCTTGTCTTTGGATAACGGCTTGTAGGCTGTTATCCCAACTAAAGGTGAGGTTGAGCCAACTGCATGGCGCAGGTTCTGTGCAAATAACTCATCAGCCCCCATGGATATAGCAACTGCAGCATTTGATTTCACACTTGAGAAGCAAGAAAATAAACCGCTGCCAACCAGCAACTCTTTCCAATGATGAAGTCCAGCTGATCGAAGCTTGCCATCTTGCTCCTCATATATGCAAGATAACTCAGTTAGAGATGTTGCAGTCGGACTCAACCGACCAACCAAAGCAGTGCCATCTTGATAGGAAAGGAAAAGTAATTTATATGTTGAAGAAAAGTACAAAGACAACCCCTTCACATGGATTTCTTTGTCCTGAATCTGAATTGTTTCTTTCAATGGAGTGGCCCCCACATTAACTTCCAAAGATAATTCCAGCCTGTATAAACTTCCACAATCTGAAAGAACAATGAGAAACATCCTCCCACGAGAAGCCACAACAAGTGTTGCATCCACAATCATGTCATCTGGCAATGTGAAATAGTGCATGGGACTGATGTTATCCTGAGAAAGATCATATATCTTGACAAAACTGTTAGTTACCACCATTAACTGAACCAGAGAACCTGGAACCCAGTCAATCCGCCTAATATATGCACCTTGCAAAGCAAGCTCAATGGCAAGACGATCAGTCACCTCACCGCGAGGATTCAAAGTTAGGACCTGGCAATCTTCATAGCCTGCTACAGCAAGGTAGTTCTCTACCGGTGAATTAAATGCAAGATGAACAATTTCAAAGCGAACAACATTTCTTGAGAGAGGCTTAACATTTGCCTTGTCCGCTGTTACAGGTGCAATGGTGGCCTGTCCTATTAGTTGCCCAACATCAAATATAGCGACTTTGTCACCTTCTCCAACAGCAAGTCGACCTCGAGTACTAACACTAAGCAAGGATTTGACAAGAGAGCCACTTGCTAAATGTGATTTAAGTTCTCTGGCATTTGAATAATCAGCCTTTATCTTTAGATCAAGTGATCCACTTTTATATGCCTTCTTCAGTTGCAAAAGATCCACACCATAAGAAAGTACCTTGTCTTTACCCAATATGATTCGCTTATCTTTTGAGAGATTAGATTCCCTTCTGCTTGTTATGGAAGGCAACAAAGAAGAGAAAATTTCAAGCATCTGCCCCTCTAGATCAAGTTCTTCAAGTATATTTGGGATCATTTCTTGAAGCTCTCTTGGAATGGATAACCTGAGTGAGTTATCTGTATCTGCACTGACATCCTCATCCAGATCTGAATCACTTTCAGGAAGCTGATCTGCATCCTCTGTAAAGGGAAAAAAGGATTGAAAATTACTTGCACCACGAGCAGGTACAGTATCTGTTTCAGTATATTTTCGAGGCTTCAAGCATTGACAATGGCTACCCCTAACACCCCCAGCTCCACAGTCACAAAAAAATCGACTTGAGCGAGAATAAACAACACGATGACCACGGTGACAAACTTTTGCACAGACAGAACAACAGCCTTTAGTTACCGTCAGATCACAAGTATAGCAAAAATACCAGTGTTGTTCCATAAAATTGCTGCCACTAGAAGTAAAAGTACAAACTTTAGAAGCAAGTGCCCTTTCACTATTAGGATCCTCTTCTTCATCCTTATCTATGCTAGCAACCTCACCATCAGATGTTCCGTCATCCTCGTCTTCGTCTACAGAAGTTGCATCACATTCAAGAGGCATGGATCCCCCCTCTTGGTTTGCACAAAGTACCAGAGTCTCAGAATTTTTCCTTGACCCGACTGGCCTAGAAGCCACAGGACCCACCGCAAGACTGCTGCTGGACACAGACTTTCCAGAAGACTTCTCTGGGGAATTCTTACAGGACCCACAATCGCTCAGGACATTTCCAAGAAAGCCAAAGAGATAGTTCAATCCAGGAAGCAGACGTTCATCGCCAACCAACTTGTCCATCAACATCACAATCCTCTTCAAAAGCAATTTCATTGAATTTTCCCCTCTTGAAAGTTGAACAACAAAATGAAAAAAGGACTTGGCGATATGAATATCAAATTGTGTAAATGCCGTTTCAAGTGAAACAAGCACAGCTTCAAACAAATGATTATGTAGTTCTCTTGACTGTGATTCTTCAGTTGAGGAAACAAGACACAAAATAAAATTCATGGTTGACTCTCTAAGAGCACTAGAATTTCCCTTTGTACAGTTGACTCCTCCTGAAGCTTCAATTGTACAACCTAAAAGCCTCTTCTCAAACCACTTAGACAAGAGAAGCAAATCCATACCAATGAATTTTTTCTGTATCTTCTGTTTCAGAAACATGCTTAGGTCTCCAGATAAGAGATCAACAAAGAAATTAAGCACCTTTTTATTTATTGATTCAGAATAACAATTATCCAAAGCGTTGATGAGAACCAACATATCACCACGTTGCAACCCATAGAACTCCTTGACCTGTTGAGACACATCATCTGCACCAAGATAAAATTTGAAAATAACAGACTTCTGAGGGTCTTTCCTAAGTGTATCCATGGTATCAACAGTCTTTGCAATTACCCATTCAAGGATATTGTTGTCCCTCACTTCTTTGGAATTGAGGTCCCTTAAAAACCCCTCCATGTTCTTCATTAGAAATAATTCAAAACAATCTGCCATTTCCAAGCCAGCACTCAAGTTGCAATATATGGCTTCACATTTTTCGTGAAGGCTTTCAAAGTTCTGATCAAACTTCATGATCATCACTGAATCAAGAATCTGACGAAGCACTTCATTCTCCAAGCAAACATTTGCTTGCAAATTTTTCACTTTAACCAACCCATCTAAAACACAAATTATGCCTCTTATGTTAAGAAGACATGAAAGAAGGATTCCACTAGGAGTTTGAAGATGAAACGGAAAACCATGCAACATGCATTCAGAAAACAACTTAGATAAGATGCCTGAAGCCCGTTTGTCTACCACTCCATCCAACTTCAGTAAGAGGTGAAAAATAGACTCCAGCTGGCAAGAAGTGGTGCCACTCTTCTGAAGGAGTTCATCCTGCAAGGATTTGTCCAACCTACTATGTTTGAGAAGTAGCAGAGAAAACCGATTAGCATTAACCTGACCATTACCTAAGGTAGCAAGGAAAGCTTTCTCATAAGCATGTAGGTATCTGCTCAACAAGGATGACAACATCCTAAAAAGTACTGATACTTGCCCGGCCTCAATTAAGCTGTTAATCAGGCTATCCGCAATGGTGATATAATCTGTGTCCCTAGATGTGTTTTCAGTCCACCATGAACCTACAGCAGGGACTTTATTTTTTGTGCAATATACCCATATACCAACATTTAACGAGGACATTACCAGAGACAACCATGATCCATTTCTCAAAAAATCCCATCCTATTTCCTCAATGTCCTCTGGTATGTGCATAGCATGTATACACTGCAGTACACCGATGATAACATCTGGAAAATTACAGTCCTTGCCAACAACATTAGGCTGACATAGAAGTGAATGACTAAAGTGAAAGAAATGCCCCAGGTTAGCTGTGTCCAGAGTTTGAGATTCCCTCCACTGAGACTGCTGACACTCCAATGGTGAGCCCAAGTTAGGTATATCCCAACAGAGTATAAAAATGTATCTTTCAACAATAAGGTCTTCCACTGCTGAAGCTTTCCTACCTTTCCAAAAACCCAAAATCAATGAGAAGGTCTGACACATGTCACCCCAATTCAAGCACAAGGATGCAATAGCTGGATCGTCTCTAGAAAGAGAAAGAGGAAGGGCTGAAATATCAATCAATTGACTGACAAGGTTATTTAGGATGGGCTCTTCTTCAATCCATGCACCCATTACACTTTTGACTGCAATTGTTACCCAAGAGGACAAATGATCATTGGCATTACTAGGCACTTGTGACCCAAAACTTGGGCCTTCCCTCAACTTTGATCGCAAATCTAGAAGCAATGATGAAGGACAATTATGCAAGTAAAATATCATATGACGAAGGAGTAATATCAACCTTGAAACTAGTACAGCCCAGCAAGACAATTGTGTGTCATAGAAACCTTCAGATGGAGTATCCAATGCTCGGAGGCAATTAAAAACTAAATTTGCTAGTGTAGTCTTTTCTCCTTCAGATGATAAGTGGAATGTAATAAGAAGAATTTCCATGTGAAACAAAGATGGAAGTGTCCCGAGAAATTCCTTGAGGCTAGGACATTTCGAACAAACAACTTTTGCCTTTTCAGCGATGAAATCAATAAATATTTGGAAAATTTTGGTTCTCAGCTGATGACCAGTCAAACCAGCTCGACAAAAAAGCGTATGAGCCAGCAAAGTCAAGGTCTGATCATTATAAACAAAGATACCACTTTCAACATTCAAAATTCGCTCAATCAGGTATCCTTCAAGTAAATCAGAAAAAGCATGGCATGTGAGAAGATTATGCAGAAGTTCAAAGCAAAGTTCATGGATCTGCCCAGTCTTCTTCTCTTCATGCAGAGCAGTACAACTGTCAGATGTCTCAGAACAACAGCCCTGACAGTTGAGTAAGGAAAGCAAAATATCAACATGATCCACACTGAGCTTTTTGCAGCCATCCTCAAAAATAGAACGAAGCCATTCATGAGAGAAGACACAGAGTTTAAAAAAGCTCAACAGTTCTGTAACAGCTTGCATTGGCATATTACAATTGCTGGAGCTAGAATTGGCAGCAACTGCTGGTTGGTCAAATCCATCTGATGATCCTACAGAGCGACTACCCTCAGAGAAAAGATTCCCAAAAAGTGCTTCATCTTCATGGCAAACTACGTTTTCTGGTTCTGTGGTGCAATTTGTTTTAGGACAACCAGAAGGCGGTCTTTCCACTTTTAACCTTAATTTCACTCCTTCAGAATGAAGGAAAAAAATAAGATGCATCAGATTGTCCACCCATTGCTTTGATGGAGGGAGTATCATTTTCACCAGTTCCTCCACCGAGGACTGCTTAAGCAAAGGAATCTTCTCAAGATGTACATGGCATGAAGGAGAATCAATTAGCATATCTGCACCCCCAGTAAGTTCACTGTTGAACTCCTTAAGATCAAACGCCTGATATGTTTGCCTCTTGACATCTTGAATGAGTTTCAATACATAAAGAACCGTTCGAGGGAAATAAGCTAAGGGGGCCTTTATGTTAGCAGAAGAACTGTTGTATCTCCATATAGAAGAGTCCAAATTATTCAATATAGAAGCCGCTATACATGCTTGGATATTCTGGAAAACATAGCTGTTGCAGAATATAACTTGGACTAGATGAAGAAACTCTTCCAACAGCAACAGTATGGTGCTTTCAAAACTACCCTCAACAGCAGCATAATTACTTGCAAATTCAAAATCAGGTCTAAACAAGCTAGGCAATACATCAGCAAATGATGCAATTACTTGCAACAATGAGGCATCATATTCAACATAAGGAACACCCTTAACAAGACTTCTAAGCAACTTTAAAATCCTCAGGCTGAAAGACAGTCTCTTTCGGAAATTTGTACCTCCTATCTTCTCATCAAACATATCTGGCAGATCAACCAGTTCTTTGCAGAGAAAAATTAGACGCCGAATGCATTCCACATGAGCAACTGCCCAATGTTGAAATAGAAAAACTACATTGTTCAAATCTTGGTGGAATGTAAGTCCACTGTATCCAGATGCCTGCCTATCAGGTTGGGGTTGCACGCATTCAGATGCTAATGTCATTAAAAGTCGATCCACTGGTTTCTCTTCCATTGAGCAACCGACTCCACCTTGAAGAGAGAGAGAGAGAAGAAAAAAAAAGGGTATGGTTGGGAAAAAGAGTAAGTCGCACGCTTGATGCGGATTAAATGATAAAACATGATTAAAAGAGCTATTCCGGTTAACAAAATCAATGATACCTTGAAGACTGCATTTTAAACTATCATCCAACAAAATAACACCACAGTCGCTAGAAACAACAGGCAGCAACTCTACAAGGCTATTTACGGAGCAAAGCTCCAATTGTTCAAACACTCTATCCATTCCATCAACCAACAATATCTCCAAGAGCTGAAGTATATTATTCTGAAATTCAAACAAAAATATGTCATATGTTAACAATAATAAATTTAAAAACAAAAATAAAACAAGAGCAGAGGTTGCAAAGTATTGAGATAGAACATTGAAAGCACAATTGGCATGATGTATATATAAAAGAGAAAAAGCAGGAAACCAACAAGCCAGAAAGACAGCTCATTTGTTAATTAATTACCATCAGCTGAAATATCCAAAGAGCTATTAACAATGCTAAGGGTCAAATATTCAATCTTCATTGCGTTCATGCACAAACACGTCAAATAGCAGGGGGTGAACGGAGAAGCAAATGGTTAAAAAGAAAATTATATTCTAATTATTGCATTATTTAAAACAAATAGACCAAAGTTAAAACATTTTTTTTCCATTGGTATATGCTATTCAATCATCTTAAAGAAGATGAAAGATTGTGTACAAGGCATTCTTCAGTGTCTTTTCTTGTAAACCTTTCTTCAATTTGCTGGTCAATGACTTTGATTTTTTTTTTCTTCCTGTTCACTGTATTCTACAAATCCTTGTTGATTATATATCTTGCAGTAGAGAAAGAAATTAAGAGATCAATCTCCCTCACACCAACTCTTAACAAAATTTAATTTAACTTGTGTTTATGCATGGGGTGGTGTGGAGAGCATACGGTGTGCTGTTAAAAAAGATTTAGGTTAATTTGGAAGGCAAAGGTTCCTTGTAAGATCAAACTTCTAGCATGGACAAAAGCTTGTGACAAAGTTATCTAATGGAAAATTTTGATGTTTATCTCTCTCATATAAAAATGATGCGGAAAATATTGATAATGTGTTTCTCCATTGTTCAACAACATCAAAATTATGGAATGAACTTTAGATATTAGCAGGGTCCAATTAGGTTTTACAGTTGCATGTTCTCAAACTTGGAATGAACAGCATCTAGAACCAACTTGTATGGACATAAGATGTGCATCTATGTATCATGTATATATAAGATATTATTTAGCATACTTGTGATAGCATGTACTGCATATTTTTGCATCTACTACAGTTTATATATATATATATATGAAGAAAATGATTCAGTTTGGGGCATATAACCAAAGTCCCTAACAGTGAACCCATTTGGACATGATTCGATCTATAAAACCAAAACCTAACCACTTCTATGGAATCAAAATCAAACCATCAAGTTTTTTAAGCTGAATTGCACTCATATTTCGCTTTAAACAGCTTCACAAATTTTGAGAAACAACTTGTTCTCTCTAATATAGTGGTTTGCTTTAAATTGTGCCACTCCCTCAAACTAGTTTACTTGGAAACACACTAATAAGAACTTTTTGCCAGATAGAAAAAATTAGAATTAAACATGGTTAAGTTGGAGTTGGAATACGAGTTGCTGTCTCAAGTTCAGGATTTTGTAGACAAAAATGATTTCTTAAAACAGAATCTCTCTCTGCTCCTAAAGGAATAATGTACAGTGTAGCAAATTACAACGTGAGTATGTGACATAAAACTGCTAATGGAAAGAATATGCTTGATGCAATGCCCAGAGAAGAAACAAACAAAAATTCTTTGCTAATAACCAATACTATCGATAGTTGCAAGATTGACCATCAACCCATATCCAATAGCACACTGTTAAAAATGATTCTTATTTTCTGAAAGATGCTAATTGATAGTCTAGAAAGCCCCAACAAGCCTAACTTAACCCAAAAGACGTCTCGAAGGTTAAGGTTTGCCCAACACTTTATAAAGGGCACAACGCTTGTTCGTCCTAACGATGAGGGACAAAACCACACATCCAACACGCCCACCTAAGCCCGAACATAGCGGCAGGGGCCCAAGGACAAAACAGGCTATGATACCACTAGAAAGGCCCAACAGGCAACGTCTTTTGGGTTAAGTTAGGCTTGTTGGGCCTTTCTAGTGGTATCAGAGCCTATTTCATCCTTGGGCCCCTGTCGCTATGTTCGGCTTAGGTGGAAGTGTTGGATGTGTGGTTCTATCCCACATCGTTAGGACGAACAAGCGTTGTGCCCTTTATAAAGTGTTGGGCAAACCTTAACCTTCGAGACGTCTTTTAGGCTAAGTTAGGCCTGTTAGGACTTTCTAGTTTGCCCAACACTTTATAAAGGGCACAACGCTTGTTCGTCCTAACGATGTGGGATAGAACCACACATCCAACACGCACACCTAAGCCGAACATCTATGAAGCATCGATTCGAATACGGGTACGGATACGACACGGATACGAATACGAGGATTCAGCGTTACCCAAAAAAAAAAACAGGATACGGATACTTTTAGTATATATATGTAAATATATATATTAATTTGTTTGGTTCTGCTTTTTATTTATTTATTTATTTATTTTTATTATTTTTATTATTTTGGTTGGGGACTGTAACACAGGCTGTCCCCAACACATGCTTTAGTTATGCTTTTTTTTTAATAGTTTTTAATTTTTTAATTTTTGTTGGGTACATCAACACATGCTATCCCACTCCCCAACACAGGCTGTCCCATCCCTCAATGCACATCAATCTCCTCTCCCTCTCTCTTCAACGCCACGTTTCAACTCCCCCCTCCTCTCTACATTTCATATATTCTCTCAATCTCCATCTCTATCTCTTCGTTTCAACTTCTCTCAATCTCTCCATCTCTTCGTTTATTTTAGTTTCTCTCCAATTCTTCACACCTTATATTTCTCAATCTTTTCATTTTATTCTTTTCTCTGCAACTCATCTTCTTCTTCTTCTTCTCCTTCTCAACATCTTCTTTTTTATTAGTGGTCTTTTCTCTGCAACTCATCCTCTTCTTCTTCTCAATATCTTCATTTTTATTAGTGGTCGGTATCTTTCTGGGTTTCAAGTTTCGACGATGAGTTCCGGCGAGATTAGCTGCCGTTTTATACGTATCTGAAATGTATCGGGTCGTATCCGATACGTATCGGAAATACAAAAATTAAAAAAACATTAAAATACAACAAAAATGCGTATCCAACATGTATCGGGTACGTATCGGTATCCGACACGCATTGATACGCGATTCGTAGGCCTATATGAAGTATCCGGGCTTCATAGCCAAACATAGCGGCAGGGCCCTAGAACGAAACAGGCTCTGATACCACTAAAAAGGCCCAACAGGCCTAACTTAACCCAAAAGACGTCTTGAAGGTTAAGGTTTGCCCAACACTTTATAAAGGGCACAACGCTTGTTCGTATTAACGATGTGAGACAGAACCAGACATCCAACAGATAGACACCATATAATTTCAATATATTAAGCCTATTGTAGTGAGAAAAGAAAGGGAGGATCAAGATTACATATCCACATGAATTTTTGCTTATCTTCTAACTTCTTATAGCTATAGGTAATGAGGTATTAGTTTCCTTTGCCGGTAGCTACCCTAGGATCCCTTTAACAATAAGGCAACAGAATTCCAAGTGATGTGAAAGAATTGCTCAAAAATCCGTAGCTCAAAGGCCCAATGGACCTCCGGCAGAAGTAAGAAAACAAGGGAGTCCAATAGATCAAAAATTATTACTTGTTACCACAAGTCAGTTTGTCTCAAAAATACAGAAGAGGATCAGGCCCACAATCAGGCAGGGCAGCTAAGGGGATCTTAAAAATATCTCACTCAACCTAGACCATCACAGACAAAGCTTGGTGAATCTCCATCTTAGCCCTCTAGTCCAAAGACCCAGCTAAAACCATTAGAAGAAATGTTTAGATGAACAAACTGTCCAAAACAATATTTCATTACCTAATTCAGACCTATGGTACTAAAGCCACAGCCAACAAGTCAAAATTCTAAATCAGTTCAACCCAAACTTTTTTTTTTCCTTTTGGAAATCCAATAACAAAGAGATCAGTAACACAGAATCTATTCTGCCTCATGAGGTTTAGCATGCTTAGTTCAAAAATGATAAAAAAAAATGTAGCGAAGCATAGGAGTCAATTGTTTTAACTCGGGAAAGAGGTTTAGTTAACACTAGACTAATCAATAAGTTGATTCATATTTGCTTTCAAGACACATCTACATTGCCAACTCAAGGTAACATGCAAATGCTTTCCTCTTTGCTCAGAATATATTACATACATGTAAGCGCATGTGCACTCACATATACTAACAAATTATCTAATGTTATCAATTATCTGCTTGTTATTTTCCCTATTTTTCAAAAAGACTGGGAACAAGAATCAAAGTGTTGACCTAGACCCAATTTATAGGGTCAACAAAAACTCCAATTTTTGTAGACAGTGATCCTCCAAAAACTTCATGATAATTTATTCAACTATGCAGATGCCAAAGATTTAATAGTTCACTTTAACAATCTCTAATGACACCACACTCATGCAAACACTTCATTTAACACATAAAACTATGAAGGTTCTGAGCACTGAAGGTGGCAATTTGGTATGAGATAAACCAAATACAATGTTAGTGGAATGTGGGTTCATCTTAATCATGTCTGGATCAACATCTAGTTGACTCATTTTACATCATCAAACAAGTTGAGCTGGGATTAACCTCTGCAACTTTAAGTAGAACATTACTGAGTTAATCAATAACTTAAGTTGAATCTACATTCAACTCATTTGTAACCGACCTAAATCAACCCATTCAACTCGTGTTTACTTTAATTAAAGCTTAAAAGCAGATAATAATAGAAATTAAAGACATTTAATTTGTTTGAAAGTACGTAATTAAATTAATTGGATCAATTCCATGAGAATTAATTGTGAAATAACCAGCATATTAATCTGACAACACAGGCATATAAAAATCATGTTTATCTTCACACAAGAAATTGAATGGGTCATTTCAGATTGTCATATATACCTGAATACCCCTATATCAGCACAATCCAAATAACACGATTCACTACAAATTGTAACTCACCCCTAGTGAGTACCAAGATTATAATTTATGAAGCTTATACGGAATTGATACGTATGAGCTTGGAGAACATCCCACCACTTGAAAACATAAAAATCAAAAATCAGTTCTGGACTTTAAAAAGAAAAATCAATTGTGGACAAGTTCATCTAAAGTATCTCATAAATTATCAACCCAGAATAAAGTTAGCATCAGTATCTAAATCAGACAAGATAAAATTTCCATCACTATTTAGTTATAAAACCTGAGAGACGCATGGGAAAAGCAAAAACCCTACTGTTAACATGCTAGAAACGCCACAAACCTGTATGGTAAAATCATCGCTGTGGAATTTCGATTTCTCCAAGTAACAAAGAGCAAATTCCAGCAACTGCTGCACGACAGCAATAATTATAGGTTCCGTCTGCTCCGCTGTTCATGCAATCACACCCGAAATACAAGAATAAGCACATACAATCCCACATCATTCCATATAAAAAAGAAAAAAAAAGAATCACATTTCATGGTTTTAGAAGGAAATGCAAGAGAAGCAGTTCTAAAACACTTGCTGATCTTAACTCATCGAATACAAACAAAAGCACAAGAACTATCAATCAAGCATCATTTTTAACAGTTAATTAAATATTAGCAACAGTAACAAGAAACACAGCACTAATTTTAACTGTACTTTCATATTTACAGCCAAAGCTACTAACAAAACACAAAAACAAAAGCAAAACCCATTCTACGAATTGGGAGCAATTTCAATAAGAGAGAGAAGAGAGAAGAGTAAACAAACCAGTGAGAGATCGAGAAGCGGAGGCGATCACGTATCCAATGGAAAGAAGGGACTGAATCTGCTGGTCAGTCCAAGATTGAAACCCTAATAGAGAGGAATCATCGTCTCCGATCGGGCGGAGGGAGGTTTTGAGTAAAGAGTAAAAGTGGTGGAGGCCAAGTTTGATGGAATCGTGAGAGCGGAGGAGGTGGGAGAGATGGAGAGAAGACGAGGGTTTGTCATCGAAGAGAGATTGGCAGAGACTCGACAAGTGATCTGCCATTAGAGAGAGAATTGGAATCAATTCATTACCAAAATGAATGGGATTGAATTGGGGTTTTATGAAATGAGAAGAGCAATTGTGTTAAGTCGGTCAAGAGAAGAAAAGAGGAATCAATCGGAAAACAGGGGTTTAAGTTTTAGTGGTTGCTTTTTGGACAAGTGAAACTGATTCCCCTTTTTTTTTTTTTTTTTTTTTTAAATAATTGATTACTTAATTACGGATTGGCTATGTTACTGGATTCCTTTCCCAGTAACATTACTTGGTCAAGTAAGTTCTGTTTGGCTACCATGCTTTAATATTTAAGAGCTAAAATATAGTCCAGTGTGTAAAAATTATGCTTCAATACAATGTCAAATGATGTGCAAACTTTGACATATGCTATATTGTATACCAAATGAGACCATCTCCAATGCATATGCCAATGACAATACCAAATTTGGCACAAAATATAGTAAAATGTTATATTTGACACAGCATTTTAACATTATACTCCAATGCTAAATTTTATTTGATATGCTATTTTTTATTTTTTAATTATTTAAAATAATAAACGTTAACAAATACAACCAATGCATCCAATGAATGCATTGAATATCTTTTTAGAATTGTTTCAATCTCAATTTTCTCTACCAAATTTGTTAAATTTTTATTATTTAAAATTAAAAAGTCAACAAATACTGCTACATTTATTGTTGTACCAAATCTAGCATATGCTATACACTGTGCTAAATTTGGCACAGTTTTGTACAGCTTTTAGCATTACATTGGAGTATGTTTTTTTTTACTTTATGCTAAAATATAGCATTGCATTGACATAGTGATTTAGCATTGCATTGGAGATGCTCTGACACACAATATAGCATATGCCAAATTGGCACAGCAAATAAATGAATACTCTGCCTTTTCAGAAGCTGTTATAATCCATGAATCCTACCAGGCTTCACAAGTTATTTCTCAGGCAAGACCTCAAGCCTCAATCCACATCCTTCCTGACAAATATTTCAAACCAATTGATGTCATTGCATACTTTGACACAAGATCTCATAACACCATGATGAATCCTAAGATTTTTCCTCCTGATGCATGGAAGCCCTTTACCCGCTATTTCAAAGCAGCTGATGGAAACATATTTACTACTAATCTGATTTCTAGAAATAAGATTGGTATCAAGATTTTTCCATCTTACACTATTTGGGTCTAGGTTATTGGAACACCATTACCTGACAAAGATATCCTCATTGGATGGAATGTCTATTGCCAATGTCGATCTCTCCGCATTTTACCTACTGGCATCAAATTCAAAAGGGAATTTAAAGCATTCTCAAGTATTCCAAAAATCTTCCCTTTGTTTGAAATCCAACCTTCATTCGAGCAAATTCAAAGAAAGCTACTACAGTTTTGCTCCAATAGTCATGCTGACTTCCTCCACCCAAACTCATTGTGGAAAAATCCAGACTTTTTTGTCAAACTACTTTTCAAGCTTAATGAAGATGTTAACCCTACAAAAGCCACACACTCTGGCATGTCACCTTCTGACCTCAGATTAGCAAATGAAGAATGTGATATCTTGCTCCAGCAAGGTCTCCTTGAACACACCTCTTCATCTTGGGCATGTTAAGCATTCTATGTTGAAAAACGCTCCGAACAACTCAGAGACAAGAAAAGATTGGTCATTGACTATAAGCCTCTCAATCTTTTCCTCCAAGTGACAAATTCCCTGTTCCTCGAACCAACATGCTGTTTTCACAACTTCTAAGAGCCAACATCTTCTCTAAATTTGATCTCAAATGAGCTTTTTGGCAAATTGGTATCTATCCTAGTGATAGATACAAAACGACATTCTGTTTTCCTAATACCCAGTATCAATGGACCGTCTTTCCTTTCGGTCTAAAGACAGCCCCTTCCCTTTTCCAAAAGGCCATCACCAGGATTTTTCATCCTATCCTCCATTCAGCTTTACTTTATATCAACGATATTCTCTTATTCTCTACAGATAAGAATTCACACAACCAACTCCTTCATCATTTCTATGGTTTACTGAATCAATACGATATCATGCTCTCGAAAAAGAAAAGTCTAATTGGCCGAAAAGAGATAGAATTCCTCGGTATGCATTTTTCAAATGGATAATACCGTCTTGGACCACACTTGGCTTCACAACTTCTTGATTTCCATGACTCAAACCTCACACACTACAGTTCCTTGGAATTGTTAATTTCATCAGAGATTTCATCCCACGAGTCAGTCATTACACTTCAGTTCTTTATGTTAATCTAAAGAAGAACCCTCCCCCCTGGAGTTCTCTACACACTGATGCAATAATTCAACTGAAGAAAATCGCACAGTCTCCGCCGGCTCTTACCATTCCATCCTCCGACCAACTAATCCTCTAGACTGATGCCAATGACACCTTTTGGGGTGCCGTCCTTATCAAAGAAAAATATGTTCAAAAAAAATATTGTGGTCACGCCAGAGGTCAGTTTAGACCTGCCCAACAGCATTATCACACTATCTACAAAGAGATTCTAGCAGTAAAAAATGAAATCCAAAAATTTTATTTCCACCTCAAGACAAGAAACTTTATTATAGAAATGGACAATTCATCTTTTCCAAATATTCTCGAGTTCCGCAATAAGATTTCTCCTAATCCTCAACTGTTGAGACTTAAAGACTGGTTCTCCAGATATGATTTCACTATTAAGCATGTGAAAGGCCACCATAATATAATTGCAGACATGCTTTCTAGGCCACAACTAGTCCATCTCATTACACCATTTAGGAGAATTCCACTAGTTTTCATGGCTACTTCAGCCTCCTCCTTATCAACTCCCTCACCTTGTCTCACAGCTCTTACCAACCTAACCGTCCCATTAGAGCTACTACAATCTCTCCCTCCAAATCAACAACCCTCACCTGATCAAATTAAAGATTTTGCAAAGTCTCACCTTCATGTCTATCTATCATAACTCCAAAGTTAAGACTGTCATCATATTCTCATCAACCCAACAAAACCTTTCCTTGATCCTTTTCTAATGCCTCCCTTTTACTATTTCACTCCTCAAGTTTTATGATTTTTATGGTGTTTATCAGTTCTCCATCATCATGCCATTGTTTTCCCTCTTCAAGCATTATATGGTCATCTCCATGATCCTGCTCAACAACACTCTCTTCTATTGACATTCCTTCAATGGTTCGATTCATTGTCTCATTGGAAAGATGAGCTCACCAAACTTATGGGACAATATAATCTATGAAAGCTTGATAATGAAACGACCTCCTCTGTATCTTGCATCTTGATACTTCATAGGCCCTATCGCTACAATCCTCATAAAAAGCTTCTTTGGACATCGAACATAAGTTATGAATGGCACACCACATTTGATTACCCACAGACATATCCCACCAAACTTCAGATACCCCTTCTGAACTTTCTTTGTGATACCAATGGTGTCTCTACATATGAATATTCATCCTTTCAGGAATACCCAGAGACTCCACACAAAGCTAGAATCCATTACAAGATTGCTACTTGCAGGACTCACATGACCCTATGGACTTTGACATAGTGCCCTGTTGGATTTGTGGAGCCACCGATTCAGATGATGAAGATCACAATAATTGCAACTTATCTAGCCCGTGATCTTATCCCTGTCAGAACACAGTTCCTCTTCATGATTATGTATAATTATGTGTGCTTTATTACTTTTTTATTATTGTGTTTGTCTGTTTTTGTCATCTGTCCCGGTAGCCTTTTAGGCTTGTAATCTTCATCTTTATCTTGTCGGCCACATGAATGGTCTGTTTCTGTACATTACTCTGGTTGTATTCTCCCCACTCCTTCTATATAAGGGAGTGCCTCTCTTTTATAAGAATCAATCGATCATCAGATCATAAAATAAATAAAAGCTTTGTGTTACTCTCATGGCTTTCTAAATTTTCCCATCTTCTTCTTCAATATTTCTCTGGATGATAAACATTAGTCTGTAATTATCTAAGTATGCTCTGTGCTTGCCTCTAGTTGAGGATCCTGCACATCAGAAAATGGATATTGACTTTTTGGCTTAAGGTCCATGTCCGTCTATGGACAGTCACTCTGTGAGTACCCTGTTTAGGCCTTGGAGTGCCGCTTTGTGGGGAAAACTTTAAGACTAAAAGTTAGACGGTACAGGGCTCCCTGCCACCCGCCATGAAATAATAAATACATTAATGGAACTTTGTATTATAGCATAAAAGAATTAATTAATTTTTTTTAATGTTTAAATAATATTTTAAGAGTATTAAATTTATAAATATTATTTATATGAGGGATAAAAAAGAATAAAAATTGAAATACCTTAACAATTAAATGTAGAATGTAACAATTATGATTTAATTTTATTAATTATTCCAACATAAATGTTACAAGTCAAGGTGGTATTACAAATTTGCCATTATATATATCCAAAATATCGTATATGTTGCTAGTATGATGTAACATGTAACAATTTCATTTTAACTGCTTTAATATATATATATATATATATATCATCTTACTCATTGTGACATTGATCATAACAATTGTAATGTAAATGTAAATGTTCCAAGTTAACATGATGTTGCAAGTAAAATGTTGAATAATCATATAGATATACAAGTTGCAAGTTAATGTGATATTGCAATTTTGATGTTATAGTTACTTAAATTCGTAATAGACGTAACCACTTTAACGTAGTATGTTACAAGTTAATTTTAACATTTAAAATTTTAATTCAAAACTTACTTAGTATTACGTAGCCCTAACAATTCAAACATAAATATTACAAGTTGATGTGATGTTGCAAATTAAATGGTGGGTTTTCCTATTATGACGTAAGTAGTATTCAAATAGACATAAATGTTGCAAGTGGAAGTAATATTGCGTTACAAGTAAAATGTTAAATGTACCTATTTTATTGTAGATCATAACTATTTCAATGTAAACGCTGCAAGTTAACATGATGTTGCAAGTAAAATGTTGAATTACAATTATCATATAGTTATTAATCATATAGACATAAAATTTGCAAGTTAGTGTGATATTGTAATTTCGACATTACAGTTAACTTAAACTCAAAGTAGACATAACCACTCAAACTTAGTATGTAACAAGTTCATTTTAACATTTAAAATATTAATTCAAAATGTATATAATATGACGTAGCCCTAACCATTCAAACATAAAAATTACAAGTTGATGTGATGTTGCAATTTCAACGTTTTAGCTATTTAAAATTGTATTAGTCATAACTACTTCAATGTTATGATGTTGCAATTTTGATGTTATAGTTGTTTAAACTCTTTTTTTTTTTTGAATTATTACATTAATTCGAGGTTTTTTTTTGGACAAGAACCTGCAACCTCTTGGTGCAGGTGTGAGGGGTTTAAACTTGTATTAGACATAACTACTTCAACGTATTACACCCATTTAATTGTATTACAAAGGGGACTAGAAATCTAGTTTCAAAAAAAAAAAATTTTAAATTAAAATAAGTGAACTGGTATCTAGAAATCCTTTGGAATCAAATGCTCAATACATATTTGTTAAGGCGTGTGCTGACTGATTAGCAAGTCTTGGAACAAAAAGAATTTCATGCACCTGAGTTGGATAATCTCACATACTCAGAATACGTATCTAATATAATCAATCCAATCTCTGGATGAGGAGATTTAAATGTAAACATATACTTTCTCATTAAATCTATTTTTCTCACTAGTCGTGACATCTCATATTTTATTACTATTCTAGTTATTGCACTTAGTTTCTTATACGATTCTAAATTGGTTTTCATCAAAGGTTTTGATGCGGTAGAGAATTCACAAAACACCAATCGATAAAAGAAATAGGATAAACGATTCGGATCTGTTGATTTGCGCACAAATGCCGGAAACAACCCTATTATTAATCTATTGATCCACACATAGATACCAAAATAATATGTTTCAAATTCGTTGACCCTCACAAAGGTACCGAAAAGGGATAAAAAAGAGATGCTGTCTCTACAATTTTATTAATCTTCAAAAACTAAAATCCTTGTTATGGTACATTGTCTTTAAATAGGAAAATAAAAACCTAAAAGAAACCTAAAATAACTAGTGAAGCAATAAAATTATCAATTTTCCTATAAAAGAGATAACTGAGAAAACAATGGAAATTAAAAATACTAGAATCTTAAAACATTAAAAACCTATCTAATAAGGAAATAAGATTTGATTTAATAAGATCAAATCATAAAATATTTAACTACCTAATTAAATATACAATAAAAAGAAACATAATAATCGATATTAATTGCAGAACTATTTTTAAAATAAAAAGTCTTCAAGAAAATCTTCAATAACATCTCCTGCATCATTCTTTCAAGTGTGGAGAAAATTGGTCCTAGAATTTTGACAGCTTTGAGGAACAAATAAGTTGGAGATGCCATTGAATGATGAAACACAGCAACATCGTAGAAATAATTCTCAAAAATTGAGTTCATCTCAGACTACTTGTTCTGGAACAAATCTTCATCGAAAACCGGTGGCTTATCAAAAGCAACGATAACAAATTCCGTCACATATTCCTCATCAAAAATTGGCGGCTTATTGAAGTCAGCGTTAACCGGGTCTGACACATAATCTTCATTGGAAAAACAATGAATAGTAGGAGGAAATTTTATTTTGGGGATTCATGGAATTTTTTTATTTTTTTTTTGATACGGGGAGTGGTTCGTGGACGATGAACCTAGCATAGAGGTAGACTCGTGGCTCTGATACCAACTGTTGCAGCGGAAAATACACAAAACACCAATCGATAAAAGAAATGAGATAAACGATTCAGATCCGTTGATTCGCACACAAATACCGGAAACAACCTTACTATTAATTTGTTGATTCGGGCACAGATACCAGAATAATAGGCTTTAAATTCGTTGACCCTCGCAAGTCGCAAAGGTATCAAAAATGGATAAAAAGAGATGTTCTCTCTACAATTTTATTAATCCTCAAAAACTAAAATCCCTGTTTGAGTACATCGTCTTTAAATAGGAAAATAAAAAACCTAATAGAATCCTAAAATAACTAGTAAAGCAATAAAATTATCAATTTCCCTATAAAAGAGATAATTGAGATAACAATGGAAATTAAAAATACTAGAATCCTAAAACATTAAAAACCTATCTAATAAGGAAATAAGATTTGATTTAATAAAATCAAATCATAAAATATTTAACTACCTAATTAAATATACAATAAAAAGAAACATAATAATTAATATTAATTACAAGACTATTTTTAAAATAAAAAGTTGTTAACCGTCAAAAATGGCAGAGGTTCAAAGAAGAATTTTCCATCTACACAAGCGAAGAATCTGGTGAAAGACCTCCTAGTACCCAGAAAACAGAAGTACGCCCTCCACTAATCCAGATCGATGTCAAAATCTCCTAAAACTTTAGGATACCAGAGAACATAGAAGCTAAGTTACTAGACCCTGACACCCCATCGTCACACTAAACCGGTATCTCGGTACCTCGGTACCCTTATACCCCGATATATGTATACAAAGTACAGTCGAGCAGGAAGTGAGATGCCCATGTATCTCGATCCCGCTTATACAAGCTAAATCCTATAATAAGTACCAAGACAAGACAAAATCCTGTAACAAGACAGTAAAAACACCATCGTTTCGATAAGCAAAGAAGTTGATTCCTTCCCGCCACTAGAGAGTTATATTTGAAAGATGAGTCAACTTTGTCAGATTCTGTCAAGTAAGGGATCGCTTGATTCCTAAAAAAAGGGAGATTACCTCTTCACCAAGGATCATGGAAAATCCCGAAAACCTCTAAGTCACTAGACCTAAATTAGAGGAGTGCTCAGCAAGCACAAGGACTATATATACAACATAATATTACACAGAGAATGAGAGGGCAACTGGTAATGCAAAAAACCCTACGGTGTATTTTTCTACTTATCGACATACACGAGAGCTCCACCACCATCTTGATCTAAGTGATATTTCTGTCACGATAGTTCGACCATTGTATTTCTCTTTATTTTACGATCAATAAAAAGCTTAATATATGAACCTTTTTGATTAGTTATTTCCATTCACCATAGCCATGATATTCACATATCTTTTACTGAAAACCTAAGGTATCGAACTATTTGGTACCCCTCCGACTGAGATCTACCCCGATCACAGTCACTTGAATTGTTAATTGTAAATCCACCCCAGTGAAAATTTTCGGTTAACAAAAGTCTTCAAGAAAATCTTCAATAGTATCTCTTGCATCAGCTTTACTTCTTACTTCTTTTAAAAATTTTCATTGCCCTCTCTTAGTATGTTTTCCTCATTTTCATTTTTATGTTGGTTTTGATTTTTTTTTTTATATATATTATTAGGGTTTATTATATAGATTGAGTGTTCAACTAATATGTGTAGAAATTAAATTTACAATTGTATATAATGGTATTTTTGTAATAAATTTTTTATTAAAATATGAGTGTAGCAAGAACTTTTTTGGGTGGCAATAGAGCCCCCAAAAATGTAGCGAGTATGATGTGGCCCGTGACCATTCAAACATAAATGCTACACGTTGATGTTATGTTGAAAATCTTGGGTAATGCTAAACATCCCACCTACAATCCCACTTTTTCCATCCCAACCTCATATGGCAGCTGATGTGTCCGTTGATGAGTGGATACATGAGTAAATGAGATAAATCACAATTAATGATCGATCAAATGAAGACATTTTTTTGTTCATTGACTTCCCCTCATGTCGGTATACAACATCATATGGTGATAGTTGATATTTGCTAGGCTTTCGTTTACACGATAAACAGATTTTGACTCGGCTCCTACCATTAAATGATTGAGCCTGTAGTTCTTTGTCGGTAACACTATCAAACTATGCAAACAACAACAATAAAAAATCAACAACGTAAATAAATAAATAAATAAGAAACTAATAAACTCATATAAATATTACCTAGTCCACAAGAATTGGTAGGGCACGCAAATCAAATACAACAAGATAGCTTTTATGAATTTCTTCATCATTTGGAGACATAGGATTAAACAATCGTGCTCCATTTATCAACATAGCTTTATTTTGCACTAAGAATTGGTGTCCAGAGTCAAAGTTAGTAGCCTCACCAGGACTATAGACATTTTTCTCCAAATTAGCATCAAAGTTTGAAGAGACGTTGTTTGATGAAATATCAACTTCTGGTTGTTGCTGCTTTGGAGGAGTTGAAGGATGCTGTTTGGATGCCGAGGCATTTGATTAATCATTTGTTACCGGTCCCTTGGTTTGCTTTTTTAGATCACTATTTTGTCAAAATCATTGAGATTTAAATGATGCTTGATCTTTTTTACATTAGACACAAGATCATACAACATATAGTACATGGTGTCGAATTTTTCTGCCCCAGATTTTTTAAACTCATGACGCCTCATTATCTTTACCAAGTGAATTAGGTACTGTTGTACATAATATTCACTAAGAAGATATGTCATCAGATAGCATGGACCGATCTTGCCACGTAAGTAGAAAATCAAAGGCTAGCCATGACACGTTGGCATTTCACGTGGGTAGGCCATCTAGCACCAACACAGCATTAACGGAAGCATACAAGGCTAACAAACGCCAAATAAAGCCGAGTAAGCCAAGTAGAAAATCATGTATGTTCGGCCCCACTCGGTATAAGCGTGAATGATTACACAAGGGTTTCTCCACCACTTGCAAGTTATACAACGACAACAATCAATCAATAGTCAACTGTTGTGCAGCTACCTAGAGTCCAACAAGGAAATAAACAAATCCTCCCTCCTATACTTTAGGCTATCAGAGTCCAGGGCAGATTCAGATTCAGATTCAACAGCATTAAACACGTGATAATATCAAATAGGAAAAGAATCCTAAAACCAACTCTGTAACCTCTACTTGTACGTCACGATACAAAACCCTAGCGGCACCATGTATAAATACACCTGCAAAACATAGCAAAAAGGGGTGAAAAAATCTTAGCCAAAGAGAGAGAGAGAGAGAGAGAGAGAGAGAGAGAGAGAGATCAGAGTCTATACTATTTAGCAATTATAGTGGATCTGACTTAGTTGCCAAGGCAACGACTCGTGGACGTTTCTCCGATCACTGAAGTTTTACCACGTATCTCGCTTTCTTTATTATTTACTATTGTTACGTTCTTTATTGCACCCATATTTGTAGGTTTCACTAACCTAAATCATTGACTAGTTAACTGTCGAGAAATCACCGTCAACAATTGGCGCTAGAAGGAGGGGGGATTATAAAACTTAACTCTGAGATCCCTTGTGAAACAATGGGTGGCGAAAGAGATGGCATTGATTCCAGACAGAGTCGAGAATTACTAGGCGGCACGTTAGAGGATACCACTCTCAATGTCACGGAGACCTCCTTAACAGTCGAGAATCAATCAACAGCCATGGATGGTATTCAGCGGTTCCCTCCTACCAGCAAGGAAATCGCCCAGTGATTTCTGGACTCTCAACAACAACTTATATCCGATGCAGCTAAACAGGGAGTTATCCTCTCCACCACGAAAGGCTTAACTTCCCCAGACCAACAACAAGGCAAGTTACATTCCATAATAGTTGGTCTAACACCCAACGCACCACTAAAGATAGGTTGAGACCCGTTAGACCGGCCAGAAACTTTGTCGGAAAGACAAGCCCGAGCCAACAGAGAATGCGAGGAGGACGAATGCCCCTGCAGGAAATATGATTTTGATCAAGCAGAGCACGATCAAAATTGACCCAGCAGGCATACCCACTGGAGAGATTGGTCATTGTCATCCGAAGAAAATGACCGGCACCATCATCGCAAACGTCAAAGGGGAACAATTCGGCTGCTTGGGCTAGATCACAGAACCCAAAAACTAGATTTCAAGGAACAAATACCGAGATTAACCATCAATCAAAGCTTCACTCCTAATGGAGAACTGGAAGCCGATAGAGACATACTCATACAAAGTTTGACCCGAGAAGTGAAGAATAATCGACGGTAGATGGATGCCCTAGTTAGGCGTTATAGGACAATAAGCTGTCAGACGATGAATCATGCAGCCTCTTCATCAATGGCGTCCTCCGGATGCGCTTCCTATAAAGGTTTAGAATGCCATATGTGGAGCAATTCAAGAAAGACACAAACCAGAAAAAACTCATCAGGAGATATAAATACATTCACAACGACACCCTGTTATTTCTCAACTTCCTACAGACACTCTGGGATTTGGATTCTCGATGGTTCGAGAGATTGCTAGCAGCAAGCATAAGTAGCTTCAACAAGTTAAGTAAGGCATTCTCGAGGTAATTCCTCGGGAATGTACATAGAAAGAAGTTAGTGGCTCACCTGTCCCAACTCAAACAAGGTAAAGAAGAGTCACTCAAGAAATACCTGGGAAGATTCAGTTAAGAAGTGTCAGAAATCGAAAGTCCAAATGATGAAGCCATTATCGCGGCATTTATTAATAACTTACAAAATAGCCAGCTATCTTTTGAACTGAGTAGAGCCTTGTAAGTTTCTCAAAGTTTGATTGACTTATTTCGGTGACAAACCACAATTGGGGTTTGAATTGTAAGGGTAGCTTAGGTGATTGTTGATCAAGCTCAAAAGCCCTCTTAAGACCTTAAAATGATAAGCACTCTAAAGGTATATCTCTAGTGCTTAGTTTTTATTGAAAAAATTTAGTTGCACACACACACACACACACACACTTCTAATGGTTACATATGTGTGTTTTACTCTTGTGTGCATTCTCTTCACATGTCACATTTCACACTTGCACTTTGTTGTTGTATCTTGTTGTGTGTTAGTGTATCTAGTAATTTGTTTCTCGATATATTATTCGAAAACGTCCGCACATGCATGATGGTGTACTTGGTTTAGCATGAGGTTCACCTTCGAAGAATACCCTTGGCTTCTCATTTGGTTTCACCAAAAGTGGTGAAATGACGGTTTGATCGGCGACCATGACCGCTGAATGAAACCGTTTTTTGAGTCCAAAGAGTTTTGGAGCAATTTTACGGTTATGATCGGCGGTCACGACTACCGTTCGAAACCATAAATTAGAATTGATTGATTTAAATATCTCATTCTCAAATCGGCGGTTAGATTCAACTGCCGTGAAACTGTCGAATGAAACCCCGTTGATCTCTTATTCTCTCGGAATTCAATTTGGTGGTTTGATTGGCGATTTTGAAATCGTCGATGGCGCCTTTCATGGGCAAACTTGTCTTTTTACATGTCCTGTTCTTGATGTCTATAAATACATCATTATCTCATTCTCTAAACCGAGTTCCTTGACTCCAAGAACCCTAAACTTTAAAGAGAGACACTTGAGAGAAAATCAAATCAATAACTCATTTTTAACACTCAAAAACCATTCTCATATGCATCAAAACATCTTCTAGCATCTTCTAGAATATCTAGGATGCTTGCTTGCATGCATGGGTCTTACTCAACACACATCCCTTGGTATGTTCTTCACTAATTTCATCTAATCTTAGTGTTTTATTTATCAAGGCATCTCTTTAATTATTTGCATGTTCTTAGATTATATTCTATTATACAAGATAGAGATTGTGTGTTGTTTTGATTGAGTGTTGTATTTTGATAGCTATACCTAGGATTGTTTAATCTAAGTTAGCTAAGCTTTATGACATGTCATTTAGCATTTGATATCTAGGAATGATTTAATTGTCATCTTATATTCCTAGATAAGCATCTAGTGTACCCTAGTTCTATTTGCATATTCAGATATCTTTGCATATTCACTTAGGGTGTTAATCTCTTCATTGAGAACTAAGTCTTGTGGCTAAGTCGCTTAGGTTACAAGCAATTGAACTAGGTCAACTTTTATATGCTCGCGGGTAATGGTAGCGGGTTATTGACCGTTAGAGGTTGAGGTCAACCAAGGTTGTAAATATTATTGCAATTAGTGGATTCGAGGTTCGTGTGTGGCGCACATAACAGCCCATGGTTTTTCCCAGTGAGGGTTTCCTTGTAAAAATCTGGTGTCATTTATATTTCCACATCTTTAACACTTGATTTTTTGAATTGACTAGATTGGAGTATTTTCGTAATATTGACTAAACACGAAAATTGGGTAAAAATGGTTAAAATCTATTCACCTCCCTCTAGATTATATCATTAGAATACACACCGCGAGCTTATATTTGTTTCAATTGGTATCAGAGAGGATTCCTATAAATACTTAGGTGATCTTTGTTCATTTTGGTGTGTTTTTCATTTTGTATGTTTTTTGATTTATTCATATATTTTGCATTCATCCAAACACTCAGCAAAGAGGAAGTGTCGAGCGTGAGGCTATCATTGCTCACCGGCGATAATTACTCCTTATGGAAGGGGAAGATGGAAGCATACCTATGTCAAATCCATGATAGGGCATGGATGGCGGTTGAAGATGGCTACGCTTCACCCATGATGACTCCTATAGAAGGAGGAGAGGATGTCCTCAAGCCAAAGGCACAATGTAATGCTCAAGAGTTTGAGTCTTCCAAATGGAATAGAAAGGCGATGCATGCTATTTTATGTGTTATGGACGAGAACCAATACAAGTTGGTTCTAATCATTAGGATCACAAAAGATGCATGAGATATCCTAGAAATGGCTCATGAAGGAACCAAAGTGGTCAAGGACTTAAAACTACAAGTCCTCCAAACTTGTTTTGAGACCATTAGGATGGAAGAGCATGAGCACTTCAATGACTTCCAAGTGAGATTAACAGACATTGTGAACCAAAGTCATCAACTTGGTGACCCTTACTAGGATAGAAGGATCAAGCAAAAGGTCATGAGATCACTTCCCGAGAGGTTCGAGTCCAAAGTTACGGCTTTAGAAGAAAATAATGAGTACAAGGATATAAAGCCGAGCGAAGTCATTAGAAGACTTTTAGCCTATGAGTCAAGAAAGGCTAGCACCTCACCTCCTAAGAAGAAAAAGAATATTGCTTTGTAGACTTAGAAGCATGACGAGAAGGAGGATGACTCGGATGAATACATGTCATTCATTGTTAAGAGATTCAAGAAATTCTTGAGTCTATAAAAGAAGGGTTATGGCTCAAAGGAAGATGGCTTCAAGAAAAATACCAAGTTTAAGAATGATGAGCCGAACCAAGAGGTATTTTCAAGAGAGGGGATTCAATGCTACGAATGTGGAGGATTCTAGCATATTTCTCCGGAATATGGAAACTTGAAGGATAGGAGGAAAGGAAAGGTGATAGCCACCTCATGGAGTGAGGATGTGAGGATGAGAGTGAATAAAATCCTTCAAGTGATAAAGAGCTTGCCATTAACTACACGACATTTGGAGTCACTCGTGTAGAAGTTGAAGAAGATGTCAAAGTTGTTTTGACTTGTGATCCTAAAGTAGAACTTGATGTACTAGTAGCTAGAGAGGTGATTGGAGTAGCTACTCATTGGGATGCTTTTATAATATCAAGTGACCAAAGTGAAGGTCTTGATGAGGAAGATGACTCTATTAGTGAGTTGGAAGATATAGGAGATGACTCAAATGTTGAGAATTCGTTATCTAACTCCACAAATGGAAATATGGAAAGTATGGATCTTAATGACTATATAGTTAATTTTAAAAGCTCTAGGATAAAGAATAAGAAAGAGATTCAAAGATTAAAGGTAGAAAATCTTGAGCTTTCAACACAAGTTGACCACTTCAGTGGAGAAGTGGTGAGATCCATGGTGGATGAAGATAAGCTAAAGAATGAGTTAGCTTTATCTAAGAGGAGAGAAGAAGGGTTGAAAAGAGAGCTTGAAGAATCTAGATCCTCAATGGCTAAGATGGCTTTAAGCACCGAGAAGCTTGACCACATGTTGGGAGTTGGAAAGAGGCCAAGTGATAAGGGAGGTCTTGGCTACATTAAAGACAAGAGTGCTTCCTCCTCAAGTAAGTCAACCTTTGTCAAGGGCATGAACATCAAGATGTCTCCTCCTCCTCAACACCCTAGGAAGAAGATTGACCTAGGAGAGTGTTCTAGAAGTGCCTAAGTATAAGTGGCACAAAAAGGTCAAGCTCAAGCTCAACCCCAACCCCAAAGAGCTCCTCATGCTAACTTCCCTCAACCTAAGATCTATAAAGGGAAGAGTTCAATCATGTAAACTCAACCGAGCAATCAACATTGTCTTAGTAATCAACAAAGATAGGGAGATCCAATCCAATAACCAAGACAACCGTAACGATAAGGGAAAGCACCAATGCATGAACAAGAGAATGGTATGATTTCTAACTTTATTCCCACTTGTCATTTTTGTGGTATTGATGGTCACATTAGACCAAGTTGCTTTCATTATATTAAAATGCGTAGAATTGAAAGCATGATCGAAAAGAAAATGGCTAGAGCTAAGATGTATGTTACTAGAAAGGATAAAACTCATTTACATGATCCTTTGAATTCTAGAGCTCTTGAACCTTTGACCACTAGGATTGAAATTATGTCACCTAAGTGGATTAGAAAAGATGAACCCGCCTTCTATGATGCTAACTTGTCTCCCATAGGTTCAACTAAGTTTAATGGACTTGGTAGATCTATAGGACCTTATTACCTTTATTGATAAGATGTGGTAATTGACCACATATGGGGAACTAAAGCAAAGAGAGCAATTGCATACTTGTTGCTTGCAAAAATTTGAAAAAATTTATGCTATTTTATTAATTGCTTGAGTAGCTTGGTTGCACATATGCTTATATGATATTTTCTTCAATAAGTGTGAACCTTACTTTGGTTGCAATCCATGTCATATTTATGTTCAAACATGCATTTTTGGACTAAAAGATACTTTTAGGAAGTACTTATCGAATGACCTATAATGATCTCCATGACCTGATGATTCTTTAAATGACATGTTAAAAATGAAAAGAATGAATTTTATGACATGCTTAAAATGTGAAAAGCATGAAATTCAAATGATATGCTCAAATGAAAAAGCATGAATTGATGATTGCATTTCTTAAATGCAAAATTATGTGTGAAAAACTAATGAGACTAATCTTATATCCGTTCTAAGGATTTTAAAATCTAAAGTCTCTCTTTCTTTATTTGTTGAACATGGCTATTATCATACGGGTATTTTACCCAGAAAAATTGAAAGGGTGCCAAGTCGCTCTTGCCTTGTTTAGCTCATAAAGTTGGATATAGTTTCTTATTAAAATTGAATGATTGAAAACTCTATATTCTTGCTTTATTCATGACAAATGGTGAAATTGGTTTTAATTCTTTAGGAAACCTTTGTCATTTGCTTTGCCAAATACCATTGATTTTTGGTGTTGAATGCAACATGTCTTACATTCTTCATAAAATAAATCTCTTTGTTTCTCTCCAATTAATTGAGTTGCATAAAGTGCATTATATGATTATGCAAATGACTTGTATGCTACCATATCTTTTTTCTACAAGTGACCTGGTTGGGGGATACACCTCTGCCTATCTCATGACATGTTCAAAGCATTTAAAGTTGAAGTTGAAAATCAGCTTGAGAAACACATACAAATCTTGAGATCTGATCGTGGTGAAGAATTTCTATTTGGTGAGTTTTAGCAATATTTTATTGATAATGGGATCATTTCTCAGTTTTCTACACCAGGTACACCTCAACAAAATGGGGTGGCAGAAAGGAGAAATATAACTCTTTTAAACATGGTTAGGTCTATGTTGAGTTATTCAACGTTTCCTATTTCTTTTTGAGGATATGCTTTACAAACTGCAATATACAATCTAAATGATGTACCATCTAAGTCGGTTCCTCAAGCACCGTATGAGTAGTGGACTGGACGAAAGCCTAGTTTACAACGCTTAAGGATATTTGGTTGTCCTGCGCATGTGTTAAAAGGAAAGATAGAAAAGATGGAGTCCCATATGGAAACATGCATATTTGTAGGGTATCCAAAATGAACTAAAGGATATTATTTCTATAGTCATTCATATCTTAAAGTATTTGTTTCAACAAATGCTAAATTTCTGGTAAAGGACTATATGAATAATTTTATACCTAAAAGTAGAATTGTCCTCAATGAGATGTCAGGAGATACAATTCCACAAGAGGTTTCACAACCTAGACCAATTGTAAGTTCCGCACCAACACAAGATCGACAATATAACATTCCTCATCGTAGTTGGTGGGTTAGTAGACAACCCGAGAGATACATCGGTCTGGGAGAATTAGTGGAGAATCTCCCAGATGACGATGATCTCTACACGTTCAAGGAAGCGATGAAGGATGTTGATAGTCGCCGTTGGCAAAAGGCAATGCAATCTGAGATTGAATCCATGTTCAATAGCAAAGTCTGGTCCCTTGTAAACTTACTTAAAGGGATAAAACCCATTGGGTGCAAGTGGGTATACAAGTGAAAAAGAGGTATGGATGGAAATGTGGAAACCTTTAAAGCTAGATTAGTAGCTAAAGGTTACACACAGAAAGAAGGTATCGATTACGAGGAAACCTTTTTTCCTGTGGCCATGCTTAAATCCATTAGGAAACTCTTATCCATTATAGGATCTTTAGACCTAGAGATTTGGCAAATGGACGTCAAGACAGCTTTCCTTAACAGAAGTCTTGACGAAAGCATCTATTTGATGCAACCAGAAGGATTCATTGAAAAAGTCCAAGTGGAAAGGGTATGCAAGTTGTAAAAATCCATATATGGATTAAAGCAAGCATCTAGATCCCAGAACATAAGGTTCGATCAAGCTGTGAAAGGTTTGGTTTTGTTCAAAATCTTGACAAACCCTGTGTGTACAAAAGGATTAAAGGTGACAAGTTGGTTTTCCTAATTCTTTATGTTGATGATATACTGCTTATTGGAAACGATGTAGGTGTATTGACATCAGTAAAAGAATGGTTAGTAAAACAATTTGATATGAAGGACATAGGAGAAGTAAGTTATATTCTAGGTATCCAAGTAATAAGGGATAGAAAGAATAGAATGATTGCATTATCTCAAGCTTCATACATAGATAAAATCTTGTCTAGGTTCTCCATGCAAGATTCCAAGAAAGGTATGTTACCTTTTAGACATGGAATCAAACTTTCTAAGGAACAAGAACCTAAGAATGAGCATGAAGAGCAATTCATGAGTAGGATTCCATATGCCTTGGCAATTGGAAGTCTCATGTATGCAATTCTCTACACTAGACCAGATATTTGTTTTGCTGTTGGCATAGTTAGTAGGTTTCAATCGAAACCCGGTCCTAGTCACTGGATGGCAGTCAAGCATATTTTCAAGTATCTTAGGAGAAAAAGAGAAAATATACTTGTATACTCTGGAAGGGATTTGATTCCTGTTGGGTATATAGATTCTGAATCAGATTCTGACTTCAGAAGATCCACATCAGGATCTATGTTTACTCTTGGAGGAAGATCAGTCATATGGAGGAGTATCAAACAATCCTGTATTGTTGATTCCACCATGGAAGATGAGAGTATGTTGCTGCATGCGAAGCTGTCAAAGAGGCTGTTGGTACACCTCAACAAAATGAGGTGGCAAAAAGGAGAAATAGAACTCTTTTGAACTGGTTAGGTCTATGTTAAGTTATTCAATTTTGTGCTATGCTTTACAAACTACAATATACATTCTAAAAGATGCACCATCTAAGTCAGTTCCTCAAACATTGCATGAGTTGTGGACTGAGTGAAAGCCTAGTTTACAACACTTAAGGATATTTGGTCGTCCTGCACATGTGTTAAAAGGAAAGACAGAAAATATGGAGTCCCGTTTGGAAACATGCATATTTGTAAGGTATTCAAAAAGAACTAAAGGATATTATTTCTATAGTACTTCAGATCTTAAAGTATTTGTTTTAACAAATGCTAAATTTATGAAAAAGGACTATATGAATGATTTCATACCTAAAAGTAGAATTGTCCTGAATGAGATGCCAGGAGATACAATTCTATAAGAGGTTTCACAACCTAGCCCAATTGTAAGTTCCATACCATCACAAGATCAACAATCTACCATTCCTCGTCATAGTGGGAGGGTTAGTAGACAACCCGAGAGATACATCGGTCTTGGAAAATTAGTGGAGAATCTCCCGGACGACAATGATCCCTACACGTATAAGGAAGCGATGGAGGATGTTGATAGTCGCCATTGGCAAAAGGCAATGCAATCTAAGATTGAATCCATGTTCAATAACAAAGTCTGGTCCCTTGTAGACTTGCCTAAGGGGATAAAACTCATTGGGTGCAAGTGGGTATACAAGTGGAAAAGAGGTATCGATGGAAAGGTGGAAACCTTTAAAGCTAGATTAGTAGCTAAAGGTTACACACAGAAAGAAGGTATCGGATTATGAGGAAACCTTTTCTCCAGTGGCCATGCTTAAATCCATTAGGATACTCTTATCCATTGCGACATCTTTAGACCTAGAGATTTGGCAAATGGATGTCAAGACAGCTTTCCTTAACAGAAGTCTTAACGAAAGCATATATATGATGCAACCAGAAAGATTCATTGAAAAAGACCAAGTGGAAAAGGTATGCAAGTTGCAAAAATCCATATATGGATTAAAGCGCTAAAGCATCCATATATGGATTAAAGCGCTAAAGCATCCATATATGGATTAAAGCAAGCATCCAGATCCTGGAACATAAGGTTCGATCAAGCTGTGAATGGTTTTGGATTTGTTTAGAACCATGACGAACCCTGTATATATAAAAGGATCAACGGCGACAAGTTGGTTTTCCTAATTCTTTATGTTGATGATATACTACTCATCGAAAACGATGTAGGTGTATTGACATCAGTAAAAGAATGGTTAGCAAAACAATTTGATATGAAAGACTTAGGAGAAGCAAGTTATATTCTTAATATCCAAGTAATAAGGGATAGAAAGAATAGAACGATTGCACTATCCCAAGCTTCATACATAGATAAAATCTTGTCTGGGTTCTCCATGCAAGATTTCAAGAAAGGTATGTTACCTTTCAGACATGAAATCAAACTTTCTAAGGAACAAGTTCCTAAGAATGAGCATGAAAAGCAATTCATGAGTAGGATTTCATATGCCTCAACAGTTGGAAGCCTCATGTATGCAATTCTCTATACTAGACTCGATATTTGTTTTGCTGTTGGCATAGTTAGCAAGTTTCAATCGAAACCTGGTTCTGATTACTGGACGACAGTCAATCATATTTTCAAGTATCTTAAGAGAACGAGAGACAATATGCTTGTATACTCTGGAGGGGATTTGATTCCCGTTGGGTATACAGATTCTAATTTCCAATCAGATTCTGACTCTAGAAAATCCACATTAGGATCTGTGTTTACTCTTGGAGGAGGAGCAGTCATTGAAGGAGTATCAAGCAATCCTGTATTGCTGATTCCATCATGAAAGCTAAGTATGTTGCTGCATGCGAGGCTGCCAAAGCGACTGTTTGGCTCTGCCAATTCTTGATTGACTTAGAAGTGGTTCCTAATGTGAATAAGCAGATCACTATCTACTGTGACAATAGTGGAGCAGTGGCTAATTCGAGAGAACCAAGAAGTCATACGAGAGGAAAACACATTGAAAGAAAGTATCATCTTTTAAAGGAAATTGTGCATAAGGATGAGAACATGGGAATGAGAGATATGACATACTTGCTATAAACGCAAGTGGGAGATTGTTAGGATTTTACTCAATAGCAAGAGTGTAATATTGTATTTGACAATCTTATCATATTAATAAAGTGATTTTTGTTTTAACAAAATCTGATAGCATTTATAATTATAATTGTCAAAGTGAATAATTATAAGGTCAAAAGACTAAGAGAACAAAAGAATTGTTCGTACATCTGGATATGTATGAGGTGGAAACAATTCTTTAGTTAGTTTTGAATAATGTTCACAACTTAAGGTAAATGTTGGGCACTTTTATCTTATTAAAGTTGTAGAATTCTTCTGCAAGCATTTAAGTGGGATCAAATGTGTTATGATGAGTCTAAAATCATCAAAATGTCTTTGAGTAAAAGAATCTAGTGCACCGGGTGCATTGAACTGGATGGCAATAAAATACTTTATCTAGAACCGTCAGTAGATAAAAGATTTTCATTATGAGGACAATCGGAGAGTCTATTTTAATCCTGAGACAAATGATGAACTTATGGTTACAAGTGTTATCATTTGAGCTATCAATGAGTACGATTATATAGTATAGTCTATCCTCGATAGTTTGGTGGTATTAATTTACTAATCGATAGAGAACTTCATTTATAAATATAGACATCATGACTCCATTTATTAAATGAGAGTATAATATTATCATATGGATGTTTTGAGGTGTTGGATATTAAATCTTAACTTTGAGTTTTCAATAGGGTCTATTGAAACATTGCTTCTAGACAAGTCAAAATATCCAAGTTCAAGATGTGGTCATATGAATAAATATGGTAACTAGGAGAGCTATAGGCGGTCTATGAGCTCTTTGCGATTACTGATATTATTCACGAGGGTGCACTATCTCAAATAAAATTGTCTAAGGTATGAATGAGAATCATTTACTTATTATATCTTTATTTAAGAGTGCAATTTTAGTTCTTAAGTGGAATGAACTAAAATTAATAGATTGAACCTAAGTGAATCATTTGTTGATTGTGATTGGGTTATGTCTATTGAAGCTTAAATTTATATAGCCCGTCAAGATCCCCAATCCACACGGACTTACATGGATCACTTGATATATTCTACCAGACTAATTATGAGTCCATCTAGAATTGTATTAAGGTATGTGGACTTATTTCTTTTAGAAAGAAGGGGCCTAGTTCACATGTGGGCCTTTTAATTAAAGGTCCAATGTATTTAATAAGATGGAAAAAATAATATTTGGCTCATTTATTGTTTATGGGCGGCAAGGCTAAAAGACTAGCTTAATATATTATTTTATTTTATTATTTGATTAAATGGAGATTAATTAATTTATTGATTGATTATTTAATTAAGAATCAAAATCTTTTTCTGACTATGAAATATGGTTCTTAGTGTTATACTATTGTTAGTAGTATAATAAATATCAAAGACTTTATTTGGTAAGTAGATAAATAAAGAATTTATTTATCTAGTCAAATTAGGAAGTCTTTTGATATAGTCATAATAGGATAATACACTAAAGAGTTAGATTAAGGTTAGGATTCTAAAGATTCATAAGAGTCCTTTTTGATCATAGAATTCAACAACCCTACGGGATTTTTTTAGCAATGGATTCGGTCAACATAGTTTTTGTAACTATTGATTCGGGCTCCATAGTTTTGTAACTATTTAGGATTCTAAAGATTGATATGAGTCCTTTTTGGTCATAGAATTCGGCAACCCTAAGGGATTTTTTGAGCAATGGATTCGGCCACCATAGTTTTTGTAACTATGGATTCGGCCACCATAGATCTTGCTAGAGAGAATTATTTCTTTTGCTTGAAAAATAAATCCAACTCTAGAGATTAATGTGAGAATTCGGCCAAGAGGAAAAGAGAGAAGAGATCGTTTTTATTTCGATAGTGCACTAGTAGCTTTTACATCAAAAGGCTTTGTGCACAATATCAAATTAGGTTCACACAAATTTCGATCAAATGATTGAGAATTCAAAAGTGACCGGAACGTTCTTTGTTATCTCTTGGAAGTTATTGTGACTAACGAAAAAGAAAAGTTTTTGTTATCCGTCCTCAGGTACACAATTCAAAGAAATGGAGATCACGCTCCTAGGTGATTCACGTCCGTGATTGGATTGGAAGATCTTACAGATTACCATCGACGCAACGTCAATCGGATCATGCGACCAAGGTACAATACTTTTATTATATGTTAATTAATTAAGGGGTAAAGGTTCATCTTAAGGAAAAATTTTAAACTATACTAAAACTATTTTTTGCTTCCGCCGCATGTATTTTTCTCTACACTTGCTTCCTTGGAAATCACTAGTTTCTCTAAAAATTCCTTCTTCCACACCTTCGAATTAAGTTCCTTAAAGAACTTAGGGTTGGCCGGCATCTTTTCAAGGAGCGGAAGGCTCACATTCACCTTTGACAGAATGTCGTATATCTCCTTGAAGGCTTGATCCAACTTTGTCTTCTATAGCCTTCCCGGAAATGGAATGGGAGGCACATAAGGGTTAGGAGATTTGTGTATCCTAGAGGTGTCCTTCTGACCAATCTCTAATCCCTTGCTTGTTCCTACCCCTACTTGGGTATCTCGAATGTTGTTACTAGGTACTTCCCTGTCTGCTGAAACAATAAGAGGATTATTAGAAAGTTCGGGTGGAGTTGGGTTAGAAAGTACCTTACCACTTGTAAGTGCCTCAGTTTGTGATTGGCTTATTTCATGACAAACCACATTGGAATTGGTGTGTAACGGGTAGCTTAGGTTATTGTGATTGGCAAGCTTCTGGACTTCCCAACGTGACTTCAAGAGTAAGAGCAAAAGGTAATCACTTGACTTGCTTCTTGAAGAGATCTAGTTGCACACACTCACAACTCATTTATATTTCTAATATTTGTATATTGTGTGTTTTTATATGTGTGCATTCATGTTCTTGAATATCTCTTCATGCATGTTTTATTTATTATATCTTGTTCATTGAAATGCCATGACATGTTAGGCATTAGGATGCATTCAAATGTTTCATTTGCATTGTACACAAAGTGTATAACATGGCATTGTCGCCATTTGTGTGGGTCGCCATTTGATGGTGTCGCCATGGCGACAGAATGTTTTTTTCTTGAAAAATCAATCAAGTGTGAGGTCGCCATGAGACAAATGGCGACAAAGAAGGTTTTTTGTATGTTGTGTCAGAGGTCGCCATTTGGCAAGTAGCGACCGCAAATGGCGACCTAGAAGAAAAGCTGGGGTCGCCATGAGATCGCCATTTGACAAATGGTGACCGCAAATGGCGACCTCTGATGTTTGTCTATAAAACGACATCATTTTGATTGCATCTCTACATAAATATGTTGTCTTGTCTTCTTAGACATTTATTGTGAGCTCAAAATCAGATCTTAGAGAGAAAAACTCAAACCTTAGAGATAAAAGCTCCCAAGAACTCATCTTTTCTCAACCAAACCACTTCCCATGTGCATTTAGTTTCTTCCTAACATCATCCAAGCATGGGTTGTCTTGAATTCTTTGACTAGGTAATCTCTACATGTTCTACATCTCTTTGTTTCATATTTATGACATGTTTGCCTAGGATTAGCATTTAGTTGTTAATTAAATGCATGACTTTTTACTTAATGTTGTTTATAACATGTTTGAGTCTTTGATTTTGGTTGAGATGAGTTGTTTGTTGATAGTTAGCATTTAGGACTATTTTGCCCTCTAGCTAAGTCTATATGATTTTCATTTAGACATTGATGTGTAGGACTCATTGATTGCATTTGTTAATGATTGCATTTGTTAATTGTATTTAGTGTCCTTGCCATGTTATTTGACAACTTGTATTGATTGGCCTCTTGATTGACAACTCATTGATTGCATTAGTTAATTGTATGTTTTTAGGCCTTGCCATGATTATTGACAACATGTGTTGAATTGGCTTTGTTTATTGACAATTAGGTTGTTAGAAATCTCTACAACTAATTGACACCTCATGCATGTACATGTAGGCATTGTTGATAACTAGAGTGTTGATTTGCATTATAACATCTAGTTAAACATTTAGTGTAGCCTAGCATTTTTTGCATTTAGAATATTATCATATTCACATAGGTTGTTGATCTCTTCATTGAGAGTTAAGTCTTGTGACTATCGGTGTGTAGTGCTCAAGCACCATTGGTCTAGGTTTGCTATAAAAGGCCTGTGGGTAGTAACGGTGGATTAGTAACCGAAAATGGTGTGACTAGAGGTCAACCTAGGGTTTTAATCATCATTACATATAGTGGATTCGAGGACCGTGTGTGGCGCACATATCAGCTCGTGGTTTTTCCTTGCTAAAGGTTTCCATGTAAAAATCAAGTGACGTTTATATTTTTGCACCATATTACACTTGATTATTGTTTGTTAAATTGGGTTTATTTTTGAATATTGACTAATCCGAAAATTTGGTAACTAATCGGATTAACAACTCATTCACCCCTCTTCTAGGTTGTTTAGACACAGGCGAGCAATATATATTTATATATTTTCACCACTTCTGAGCACCGTGGCAACCTTGGCTTGCTTGAATTGACTTGGAAGCTTTCCTAGTTCCTTTCTCTGACTCTCCTCAACATACTGACCTATTTGTCTCAAGACACTCATTCCATTGATGTAATCCTTGCGTGGTTAGCATCGTTTGCATGGTACTGGGTAGTGGCTCTATATTCATTGTCTCTAGAGCCCTATTGGCGCCAAGGTAAGGTTTCATTCACCTTCCATGGTTGGGTACTCTGTTGTGGTCTTGGTTGGTATCCTTGAGTTGGATACCAGTTATTATTGTTGTTGTTGTTTTGAGGCAATGTGGGATTCAAGCAATGGTTGTTCCCATAAGAAATGCGCGGATGTCTCTTCCACCCAAGATTGTATGTGTTGGAGAAAGGATCGTCCTACTATCTTGCTTGACGTGGCGGATACACAACTTGAATTTCCTTTTTTCTAGGTGACATTGGCTCCACCATGGGATACATGGTCATCCCACAGTTCTCCTTTACACAGATTGAATCAGCCACCGATGGTTGATTTTCGAACTTGCTCATGAGAGACTGAATGTTCCTATTCATATCACTTATTTGGCTTACTATCTCCATGCTCACTCCTCCTCGATTACCTCGAGTGTTCCTCTGTTGGGAATTCTGCTCAAGCATTTAGTACTTGTCAAATACATACTATGCCGTCTTCTTCCGCATAGCTCTTCCACATGCGTTATCAATAATTGCTTGTTAGAGTCCAGTCAGTCAATCATAGAATGACTGAACTTGTGACACCAAAGTATACTTATGGTAAGGACAATGTGCTAAGAGTAGCTTGAATCTGCCCTAGGATTCATGAAAGGCATCTCATTCCCTCTCCTGGAAATCAGCAATCATACTCCTTATTTCCTTAGTTTTCCAAGAGGGAAAGTATTTGGCAAAAAACTTCTGCTCTACACCTCCCTATATGGTAAGTGATCCTGCCGGTAGTGCCATGAGCCACTGCTTGGCATCACCTCTCATGCAATATGAAAATCATCTAATGCGTAGGTGATCCTCCGTTAGATTCCTAAGTGGAAATGTAGTTACCACATTGTAATACTCCTTCATGAATTGAAGGCAGTCTTTACTTAGGTCACCACTAAAGTGTGGAAATGTGTTGTAATGCAAGTGTTTCAGCTCATAGTTCCTCTGAGCATCATCCAACAATATAGCTGAAGGATGTGATCCAACGATAGGCAATGAGAATTCCTTCATTATCTATTGATCTTATACTTGCTCTAACCCAGTGGATGCATTGTTAGAAGAAGCAGAATCATTCTCAAGGTCGGATAGTCCGTCATTATAGGTAGCCTAGCTTTGCGATCAATATTTTCAACAAAAGGTTCTAGCGGACTTCCCAAAGATCATCTTCCATGCATCAAGTAGTGACCAATAGCCTGAAATTACACTAAAAAGAAACTACCAAAAGGTTAAGTGCTCAAAACAGAATTTTAAATGCAATAAAACAAGAATTATACTAACTAATGTTTTATGAAAGTGAAAAACGCTGCTCCCAGGCAACGGCGCCATTAATTTTGATGTGCCCAAACCTATTATACAAATATTGCTAGTGCCTATGCTATTCTACTTTGGTTATACCAAAGGGACGCATGAGTGTTTCACCCTTCGCAAGTGCATGAATTGTTCAACTCATATAGGGCGCATGAGTACGAGTTATCATTCCCACGAGGAGCGTAGATTTACATTAACATAGCTAGAAAGTAATAACACTTGAAACTAACTCTACTAAAATGCCAAATTAATTAACTAATATGATCAAAACATTAACTATGCTAGATGAGAATTGATTAAGATTAAAAACTACAACTTCTTGATTTCAAAACTAGATTAAAAGATTGCTAGGGGAAAGATTCATTCAAGTAACAACCTATTAGCTAATCAATCATTCATTAAGCTCATTCACAAGGACCTTAAGCATGCATCTATCCATATCAATTTTAGGGAACTAAATCCTTACTTTAATCACAACCTAAGAGTAGTGAAGTGATTTAAAGGAGGTTTACTCAAGGTGTTGGTAAGGATTCACAAGATTAGTGAATCTCTACCACATAGATGGCATTAGTGTCCTATGCAATAATGGTCTTTAAGGCATATTGAAACTTCAAGCATGTGGTGTATTAAATAAGGGATGAATGGTTGCAACAACCATCATTCATAAATGAAATAACAAACACACACACAACTTGAGAAGTGAAATAATATGATTGATTATATAGCAAGGTCAGGTACAAGAATTAAATCTACCCTCTAACAAGAAGGTTTTAGTTACACATAAAAATCAAAGTAACAAGGAAATACAAATAAAGAAAACAACACCGATTGGTAACACTTGTGATGATGATGTGGTCCTCTTTACAATCCAAGAAACAACTTCTTCTATGCAAACTTGAAATGAACTAAACCAAGGTACCAAAATGGGTGTTTGGTTGCCTAGAAAGTGCCAAGAAACTACTTGGTTCTTTCTTTCTAAGATAATTCCTAATTAATATCTAACTTACTCTAGAATGTAATAGTCGTCCTTTCTAAGTGTGGTGGTTGAGGTCATTAATTGAGAAGTAAGTGGGATGGTTTTTGCAAAGAAAAAGGGAGGCCTTTCAAAAGCAAGAGAGGGTCATTTTGTCTCTCCTCAAGGCTAATTTTGGAAGGTCCATCAAAAAGGGATTGATTTTTTTTTTGGTTTTGGACTGAAATTGATCCACTTGAAGCTCACCAGACTCATCCGCGGGTATGTTTCGCGGCTTCTTTCTAGCGGTATGAACCCGCGGAGTGATCTTTCCCTTTCTGCGCGGATTCCTTCCGCGAATTCTTTCTCTCTGGAAGGTCATTTTGAACTCTCTAGCTTGTCGCGCAAGTTTGCACGGCAGTTTTATTCCCACAGGGCAGAGGGAATGAACTCGCTTGCTTCAGATGAGGAGTACTAGTGGCTTTCCTTCCACGACTAATTTCCCACGAGACAGAAGATAAGAACTCACCGACTTTGCATTTGAATGTCCCACGGTTTCATGCTGTGGATTAATTCTCGCGAGACAGAAGAACTGAACTTGCCTTCACGGCTTTGCTTCGCGGGTTTATTCCTGCGAGGTTTTGCTTCGAACCTGCAAGGGCAGAGATTCTTCTCTTTTTGCCTTTTTTTTCATCACTATTGACTAAAATGCCCTTGAAACGTCTAAGTTATCTGAAAACACTTATTTACAATGTTAATACCTAAAATGCTCGAAAAATGGTTACAACACCCAAGTAAAAGGAGCGCTAAATGTGAACATTTGGAGTGCGATCAATTGCAAATAAATTAATCTAATCTAATCCCTGTGGACGATATCCTAACTTGCCGTTTTACTTGTTTTCAAACTTTAGAGTACATTACGTAGGAATTTCCTTATAAATATCTTTTGAATTCGTAAGTTGGTAACGACACAAAAAAGTGTTTTCAAAAACCCATAGGATGTAAGTGGATCTACAAGAGAAAGTGAGGAGTAGACGGGAAGGTAGAGACCTTCAAAGCTAGGCAAGTGGCCAAGGGTAATACCCAAAAAGAGGAGATCGATTTTGAAGAGATCTTCTAGCCAATGTCTAAGATTCTTTATTTATATTGGCTTGATTCCATTGTAAAACTTTCTATATTTGTATTAGTTGTTGCTTAGGTGTTTCTTGGAAGAAAGAAGCTTTATAGGTGAAAAAGCAACATATTGTGCAAATTTCGTCTTCAAGAGGAACATTGCATAATTGGATGTTAAGGTATCAAGATTCTTCTTCCTCTTGCAAGGCGTAAGCGCACACACACACAATTCATACATGTGTGTCCCTGCATCGTAGTTCAAACATTTGGTATAACACTTTCACACACATTTAAGTATGCACATGCATTTATCTCATTGTTGACAATCTTGTAGAATTGTATGTTTTCTCACTATTGCTTAGATATGGCATGCTTGTGTTGTATAGTGTTTATTTGTTTGTATTTCTTATATTTTGGACTTGAACATGATCTTATTTGATTCCTTATTGAGTCCCGGTTATTTCGGTTACTCATTCATTAAGTTTCGAGTTCATACAACGTAGTTATGCTACTTTGCATTCTCATTCGTTGAGTTGTCTTCATCGTCGTTTTCCAAGATGAATTCTTAACCTTTTTTTTTAAAGTTTCATAGTCTTCATTGTACGTGAGGGAGTCATGATTTGTAATCTAAAAATATATTCGAAATCGGAGTTTGAAGGCTCGGATACGGTCGAAGAATGCGAGCGGAGCGCGAAAGGAGTTTGCTCGGCCAAAGGCCAAGCAATGGAGGCCACGTGTGGACCACATGTGCCACACGGCCAGGGCATCTCTCTGCCCACGTGTGGCACACGCGCCCCAAACGTGTAGGTGACGTGGCTGGTCTTGACTGGCTCATTCCTTTCCATCTTTCTCTCTCTTTTAAAAACATTTTCCTTCCTTTCAAACACAACTTGAAGAAAATTCAAAAGAAAGAAAGTGTGCAGAAAATTCTTCATGATTTTTGTCATCCTGATTCAATCAAAACTTTCTCATTTCAACTCCGAATCACTTAATTCAAAAGCTAAAAATGTTGGTCTTGATGAGAGCTACAAACCTCAAGTATTTTTAGAGCCAAGTAACTTCATGATTTTTTGCTGTGAGCTTATTTCAGTCTGAGGTTCATTTTTGTTGAAGTCTCTTTCAAAGTGAGTGAAGCTTTGTATTGAGCAAGAAGACTTGGCTAGGAATGACTTCCGGATAGCCAAGCAAAATTCTTAGTAAGGAGTTTAGTACTCCGGATAGTTGAGCTAGGATCGCTTGACTAGGATCACTTGACTATGATCACTTGATCTATATTACTAAGCAAAGAAATCTTTCTTGAGGCTTGTGAGCCTTGGATAGGGAGTTGCTTTATAGAGGTGTAGGACACACCTTGGATAGAAAGTAGGCTTAGTGAATCACTGGCCCAAGGGTTGATTAGGAGGTGATAGCTTGAAGTGGATATCATAGTGTTGATAACTTTGAGTGTGTAAGACCTTTTCATATAGTGGATTTGCTTTGCTAGTGATTGTGGTATCAACCCGTGGATGTTTCCTCTTTGAGGTTCTACCACGTAAAAACATTGTGTCTCATTTTTGCTTTAAGTTTGTTTATCTTCCATATGTTCACATGTATTGATTCATTTGTATATTGATGTTCACATGTATTGATTCATACTATACAATTGTTCATTTCATTCTTGTACTCCACAATTTTTGAATATTGGAAGAATTTGAGCCTTTACCTATTCACCCCTCCTCTATGTATATTATACACTACCGTTTTAAGGGAATTTCAATTGGTATCAGAGCAGGTGTCTAGAAGTAATTAGATAGATCCATATTATGGTGTTTGTGTTTTGTTTCGTTGTATTTTTGTGCCATGGGTGATTGGATGCCGGAAGGTACCTTTAGTGCTAGACCTCTACTCTTTAATAGTGGTAACTACACCTTTTGGAGAAATGCAATGAAATCCTACATTAAAGCCATCAATGATAAATCATGGATGAGTGTGAGTGATGTAGTAGAGGAAGAGGAGTCCTTTGATGATCGAGAATCTACTAGCAATTATATTGCTCACCTAGTTATATATGAAAAAAGATTTGAGGATAATAGTGAAGACTCCTCAAGTAATGAGGAAAGTGAAAACTCTTCAAGTAGTGAAGATAGTGAAATCTCCTCCTATGACGAAGAGTTAGAAGCCTCCTCAAATCAAGATTTTATAAGCTTCAATGACAAGATCCTTCAACAAAAGAATGAAGAGAATAACAAGTTGAAGTTGATCAATGCCAATTTGGTGGTGATAATTAAAGCTCTTGACAATGAAAATAGAATGTCTTTAGAGAAGATGAGCAAGCAAAGTAAAGTCATCAAGGAGCATGAAAATACCATTGAAAAGTATTTTTCAAAGGTAAAGGAAAGTGCTCAAGAGATAGACGATCTAAATGAAGACTTTACTATGAAGTTGTTTGCCATGGAGGGAGAGATTAAGCAAAAAGAGAACTCTTTGACTATTGTGAAGTTAAAGGAGTGTGAGCTTAAAGATGAAGTCAAAACTCTCAAAAGAGTCTATTAATGGCATGAAGATTGGAGCCATTAAGCTTGATGAAGTGATAAAACTTGGAAAGCATCATGGAGATATGAGTGGCTTGGGTTATGTAGAAGAAGTTAAGAAGACTCCTACAACCAAGAACAAGTCAAAAAATTCCAAGGAAAAGAAAGACTCAACTACCATTCCTTTCAACATCAGAGACAAAGACAAGAAGAGCTATGGAACTTCTCAACCAAAGCATGCACACCCAAAAGGTAACTTTTCTTAATTTATTCTGGTTTGTCATTATTGTAATGTGGTTAGTCACATTAGGCCTAAGTGTTATGAATATATTAGGCAATGCAAACTAGGAGATGTGGAACATAATAAAAATGTGAAAAAGTTACCTAATCATTCTCCTAAGCATGAGTTTAAGTCTAGAGCTAGACATAACATCTCTAAGTTTATCCCGATTTGTCATTTTTGCAATGTTATAGGGCATATCAAACCTAAATGCTACAAGTATATTAGACAATGTAAATTAGGGAATGAGATGCATGCTAGTGAGGTGAAAAGACTTCCTTTGGTTGTTTCTAAACATGTTAAGGTATTAGAGACTAGCATGATGAACATGTTAATGAAAAGAAATCAACAAGGAAAGTTTGGATTCAAAATAATAATGTGCATGATTGAGAAATAGATAAATCTTCTTTGAAAGTTTTTAAACATGATAATAACTTTGATGCTTTGAGAAATGTGCATATTGATCATATTCATGTGAAGAAACCTACAAATAAAATTTGGATTGAAAAAAATGACATGCATGTTAATAATAATCATGATAAGATGAATGTTGAGAAGAAGTTGGCGAAGAAGGGATATAACCATGGTCATTTGAGGAGTCTTGATGAAAGTTTTGTGCATGGCAACAATGATGAGTTTGATATAAGTGATATTTTCATAAGTGATGATTTATCTTCTAGATTTCATATTACTATGCGTAATGATCATGATATTGTTTGTGTTGGTTCACCTAAGACCAATATGGTCAAAAGTGAGTGCTTTCATGCTTGATTGAGTAGCACATATGAGAATATTTTTGTTCTTGTTTGATAAGAGTTCTAAGATTGATGCTTGACTAAGTTATTTGTAATGTGCTAGGTCTAGTATTCAAACTTGGTGTCTCTAATCAATTCATGAACTTAATATTCTCATAATCACTACGATAGTCAAAATTTGTTGATTAACTTTAAAGAAGTTGAATTTTGAAATCAATTTGGTGAAAATTTTTGTTAAGACTTTTAGAGAAAGTCATTTTCATGTAATTATTCTCTTGGGATAACACATCAACAACTTGTTGTCATGAGGACAAACAAGCCAAGAGAGCTCATAAAAAGAGCGGAGACCTTTTATTGATGAAAAAGCTTGCTAAGGTATTTCTCTATTCTAAAAGCTTGCTTTTTATTTCTTCTTTTTAACTCTATGTTTGCATGATATCAATTGCACATAGTTATTAGGCATCATTTCATTAGAGAACTTGTTGAATGCTTTATTGTTTCTCTAAAGCAATGCCTACTAAATAATCAACTTGCAGATTTGTTCACTAAGCCTTTGGACATAAGAGGTTTAAAACTCTTTGAAGATTCATTGGCATGATTTGTGTTGATTATTGTCTATGTGTGATTGTTGAGTGGCTTGATGAGCAAAACTTTATTTGAATATTAATGTCTTTGAGAGCCTCTCACTTGAGAAGTAATGATCTTAAACAAATAACTTGTATTATTTCTAGATCATGCACTTGAGCTTGATTTTTTTTTTTGAAAAGTGCACAAATGCTTCTCTTATATGTTTTAGTTTTGAGTATATGTGATTGAATATGTGTAGATAATGGATACATCTAGAAGCCGATTGCTTAATACATGATAATTGACCTATGATATGTATCCATTTTACTTCAGCACTACATAGAATTCAACTAGCACCTTCTTGGAAAGGGCTACATGCATTGGTTGTGAAGCCGCCCAATGTTGGAAAGTGCTATGCCTTTGTGATGAGTGAAAGCCGCCAAGAGGTGTATATGTTTTTGTTAGAAAAATCAAAGAAGCGTTGAAAAGAATTATTAAAAAAAAAAAAACTTTGATTCTAAGCCTAAAAAAAGTGAAAAACAAAAAAGGCTTATTGGTGTATAGTTGAGAATTGTGAAAAGCTTGGGTTGACAAACATAAACGGGAAAAACGAGCCACATGCACACACACGCTTACATATTGATAACTATTCTTTTAAAGCAAAAACACGGATGAATATCGGTTTGACCTATTTTTGAAAATGCTTTAGTTAAATAGGTGTGGAAATTGTTTGCATGTTGATATCACAATTACTCCTTCTATATATGTGAGAAGCATTCATACACACATATATATTTTGCTTATATGCTTGATTCATTAGCAATGTGAGAATATTTTTGAGAGATTAATGAAAATCTATGATTCTCTCTTGGACTTTGAAAAGTGATGAAATATTTTCTCATATTGCTTGAATGTGTGAATGTGTGAGTCCCTTATGAAAAAATCTACTTGGTGATAATATGTGGAGTATATGTTAAGGGGGATCTTTAGTATATTCAATTACGCTTTCTATACAATTTGTTTGCTTAATATCTCGTTCTTTATCTCTTGTGCCCTTTGTCTATTCCTTGACAAAAAGGGGGAGAAACCTCACCATGTTTAATATGGGGGAATCTATGTTTGACATAGGGGAGATTTGTATACCTCACCATATTGTGTGAGTTTTGTATCTCTCTGTGCTTGATTTGAGACTTTGTCTTAAGGGGGAGAATTCTTGTCCTAATGGGGAGAAAATAATTCTTGCCTTATTGTGTTAAGGATTTAAGGGAGAGCTTTTAATGTGGAAACACTCATTCACTTGAGATAATGCATTTTTTTTGTAAGAGATAAAGGAAGTTTTTTATTATTTGTTTATGTGATAATTTCTCACCATTCTTTTTTGGAAGAAGATCTTTTATTGGTTTGCTTCTTTTCTCATAGGTACTTTGAAGTTCAAAGACGGGATTCTTGAAGACTCAAGAAGACTTGAAGATCTTTTAGTTTAGAGATCTCTTTGTAATGTGAGGATGAGAGAATGATATCAACATTAAGTTTATTAGAGTGATCATTGTATGGTGAGGATAAGGTTTTGCCATGGAATAGCCAAAGTGGGAGATTGTAAGATCCTTTATTTGTATTGGCTTGATTCCATTGCAAAACTCTCTATATTTGCATTAGTTTTTGCTTAGGTGTTTCTTGGAAGAAAGAAGCTTCATAGGTGAAGAAGCAACATCTTGTGCAAATTTCGTCTTCAAGGGGAACATCGCGTAATTAGATGCTAAGGTATCAAGATTCTTCTTCCTCTTGCAAGGCGTAAGTGCACACACACACAATTCATACATGTGTGTCCCTGTATTGTAGTTCAAACATTTGGTATAACACTTTCACACACATTCAAATATACACATGCATTTATCTCATTTTTAACAATCTTGTAGAATTGCATGTTTTCTCACTATTGCTTAGATATGGCATGCTTGTGTTGCATAGTATTTATTTGTTTGTGTTTCTTGTTTTAGACTTGAACATGATCTTATTTGATTCCTTATTGAGTCCCGGTTATTTCGGTTACTCATTCATTAAGTTTCAAGTTCATACGATGTAGTTATGCTACTTTGCATTCTCATTCGTTGAGTTGTCTTCATCGTCGTTTTCCAAGATGAATTCTTAACCTTTTATCAAAGTTTCATAGTCGCCATTGTGCGTGAGGGAGTTACAATTCGTAATCCAAAAACGGATTCGAAATCGAAGTTCAGAGGCCTAGATATGGTCGAAGAACGCGAGCGGAGCGCGAAAGGAGTTTGCTCGACCAAAGGCCAAGCAATGGAGGCCACGTGTGGACCACGTGTGCCATACGACCAGGGTAGCTCTTTGCCCACGTGTGGCACATGCGCCCTACACATGGAGGTGACGTGGCTGGTCTTGATTGGCTCCTTCCTTTCCCTTTCTCTCTCTTTTAAAAACATTTTCCTTCCCTCTAAACACAACTTGAAGAAAATTCAAAAGAAAGAAAGTGTGCAGAAAATTCTTCATGATTTTTGTCATCTTGATTCAATCATAACTTTCTCATTTCAACTCCGAATCACTTGATTTAAAAGCCAAAAGTGTTGGTCTTGAGGAGAGCTACAAAGCCCAACCATTTTTAGAGCCAAGTGACTTCATGATTTTTCTCTGTGAGCTTATTTCAGTCCAAGGTTCATTTTTGTTTAAGTCTTTTTCAAAGTGAGTGAAGCTTTGTAATGAGCAAGAAGACCTCGCTAGGAATAACTTTCAGATAGCCAAGCAAAAGTCTTGTTAATATTGACAATACACATGGTGCTAGCAATGTTGAAAAGAAGAGTATCATTGATATTCTTGAGAATCAAGAGATGGAAGAACTTAATTCTAGTTTCAACATTGTTGTCAATAAGAATCTTGATGATGTTTGTGTTAATTCACCCAAGACAAAGTTTGTCAAGGGTGAGTGCTCTTACCAATAGTGTAAGTTGCACATGTGAGTTAGCTTTGAGATTAATGTCTTGTTGTTAAGAAGCTTAGCTTGTTTTGCTTTGTATCTATACAACTTGACATGAACTTGGCTATCTCACATTTTTTGCTATGATTGTCAAAATTTGTTGATTAACTTTTGAGAAGTTGCATATCATGTTATCTATATTGAAACAAAAAACTCGGTGTGTTCTAATATATATCTAGAAGGGGGGTGAATAGATTTTAACGATATTACCCAATTTTCGCGTTAAGTCAATATTACGAAAATACCCCAATCTAGTCAAAACAATAACAAGTGTAATATGGTGCGGAATTATAAATGACACTTGATATTTACGTGGAAACCCTCACGGGAAAAACCACGGGCTGTATAGTGCGCCACACTCGAACCTCGAATCCACTAAATGTGAAATGATTACAACCTAATCCCGATCAATAATCATCACACCTACCTAATCCCTGTATAAGTGGACCTAGTCCAATTGCTTGTGTGACCACCTAATCCCGGTGTACGGCCTAATCCCGGCCTATCACAACAAGACTTCAATTGCTTGCGATCTAAGCAACCTAATCCCGGAAGCTACACGCAAGACTTACTTCTCAATGAAGAGATTACAACCTATGTGAATATATAATGATATTCAATGAGCAAATAAAGCTAGGTAACCTTAGATGCTTATCTAGGATGATTAGATAACAATTAATGCAATCCTAGATGTCAATAGCTAAATGACATGTCATAAAGCTTAGCAAATCATAGATAAAATATCCTAGATGTTGCTATCACAATACATCACACAAACATGTCAACACAACAATCTCTATTTTGTATCTAGAATATATTCTAAGAGCATACAAATAATATAAGAGATTTCTTTGATAAATAAAACACTAAGCTTAGATGAGATTAGTGAAGAACATACCAAAGGATGTGTGTTGACCAAAACCCATGCAAGCAAGCATCCTAACTATGCTAGAAAATGCTAGATGATATTTAAATGCATATGAGAAAGGTTTTGAGTGTGTAAAAATGAGTTCTTGATTTGATTCTCTCTCAAGTATCTCTCTTTGAGGTTTAGGGTTCTTTAGAGTCAGAGAACTGAGTTAGAGAAATGAGAAAGTATGATATTTATAGTCATCAAGAACAGGGCATGTGAAAAGACCATTTTGCCCTTGAAACGCTCAATCGGCGGTTTCATTCTGCGGTCGGGACCGTAGAATGTGGCCGCAGAATTGAGCCCGAGAAAGAAACCGACCTAAAATATCTAATTCGGCGGTTTCATTCGGCGGCCAGGCCGCCGATCATGACCGCAGAATTCAACCCGAGAACAGGGGAGAAAACGGCGGTTTCATTCGGCGGTTTCGTAACCGCCGATCAAACCGCAGAATCAGACCCGAGATAATAAATGCATCAGGTCTGATGGGCGGTTTCGATTCGGCGGCCAGGCCGCCGATCGTAACCGCCGATTCACCAAAGATGGTGAAACCAAGGAGAAACCAAGGGCATTCTCCATGAGCGGTCTTCGCGCAAAACCAAGCACATTTTCGTGCAAGCGCGGACGTTTCCGAACATATTCGGGAAACGAATTACACGACACAAACAAACACACAACAAGATATAATCAAACAAAGTGCTAGTGTGTAATGTGACATGTGACATGTGAAGAGTATGCACACATATAAAAGTATGCTAAGTGTGTGTGTGCTTCTAAATCTCTTCAAAGAAAATAAGCACTAGAGATATACCTTTGGAGTGCTTGTCATCCTTGAGGTCTTGAATAAGGGCCTTCGATGTTGGTCTTCAATCACCTAATCTACCCTTACAATTCAAACCCCAACTTGTGGTTTGTCCACGAAATAAGCCAATCAATAACGGGAATCCTTACATATATGGTGATAATCTTTGTTAAGACTTTTAGAGAAAGTCATTTTTGTTTGTTTGAGTTGAAATGCTTAGCCTTTAGTCTCTTGGAATCGACATACCTATAACTTGTAGTCATGAGGACATACAAGCCAAGAGGACTCATTAAAAGGGTGAAGGCTTTGCATTTGATGAAAAAGCTTGCTTAGGTATTTCTATATCCTAATGCTTGCTTTCTAGCTTTTCATCTTTCAACTCTATGTTTGCATTACATCATGTAGCATGTCATATTAGAGAACTAGTATAGCATTCATATAGTTCTCATTGACATGTGCTCTCTAAAGATCTTTTAGTGGTATGTTCACAATGATCTTATTCATGATGCTTGAAATGCTTGTGTGATTGTTGAGTGGCTTGATGAGCAAAACTTAATTTGAATATCAATATCTTTGAGAGCTACTCACTTGAGAAGTAATGATCTTAAACAAATAACTTTTATTGTTTCTAGATCATGCACTTGAGCTTGAAAAATCATATTTTTGAAAAGTGCACAAATGCTTCTCTTATATGTTTTAGTTTTGAGTATATGTGTTTGAATATGTGTAGATAGTGGATGCATTTAGAAGCCTATTGCTTAGTACATGATAAATGACCTATGATATGTATCCATTTTGCTTCGGCACTACATAGTATTCAACAAGCACCCTCTTGGAAAGGGCTACACACATTGGTTGTGAAGTCGCCCAATGTTGGAAAGGGCTACGTCTTTGTGATGAGTGAAAGCCGCCAAGAGGTGTATATGTTTTTGTTAGTAAAATCAAAGAAGCGTTGAAAAGAATCATTAAAAAAAAAAAATCTTTGATTCTAAGCCTAAAAGAAATGATAAACGAAAGGCTTAATGGTGTATAGTTGAGAATTGTGAAAAGCTCGGGTTGACAAATAGAAACGGGAAAACGAGCCACATGCACACACACGCTCACATGTTGATAACTATTCTTTTAAAGCAAAAAACCCGGATGAATATCGGTTTGACCTATTTTTGGAAATGCTTTAGTTGGATAGGTGTGGAAATTGTTTGCATGTTGATATCACAATTACTCCTACTATATATGTGAGAAGCATTCACACACTCACATATTTTGCTTATGTGCTTGATTCATTAGCAATGTGAGAATATTTTTGAGAGATTAATGAAAATCTATGATTCTCTCTTAGACTTTGAAAAGTGATGAAATATTTTCTCTTATTGCTTGAATGTGTGATTGTGTGGATTCTATTGTGAACAAATTTTCTATCTTGATCTTAGATAGAGTTCTTATCAAGGGGGAGCATAGTTTGCTAGGCTTTGTTCTCGTTTATGATATGTTCACATGATTCGATTTGATAAATGTTGGCATATTGTTTTGGTTGATATGTTGAATCTTGGAGATGTTATTTCATATGTTGTTATAAGCATGATGATTCTTCATAATGATATATGCCTTTGTATGTTTGATCACAATTAATGCATAAATCTTTTTGTAATAATTGTATGATTGTTTATGCAATTGTTGAACTTGGTAGATATAACCCATGTGCTTAAAAGTAAAATTTATGTTTTTGTGATTCATAGTCCATTGTGAACAAATCTACTTGGTGATAATATGTGGAGCATATGTTAAAGGGGAGCTTTAGTTTATTCAACTACGCTTTCTATACGATTTGTTTGTTTAATATCTTGTTCTTTATCTCTTGTGTCCTTTGTCTATTCCTTGACAAAAAGGGGGAGAAACCTCACCATCTTTATAAGGGGAGAAATCTCACCTTGGGGATCATATAAGGGGAGAAATCTCACCATGGGGAGAAAACTTCACCATGTTCAATATGGAGAGTGAGTTTTGTACCTCTTTGTGCTTATTGGAGACTTTGTCTTAAGGGGGAGAATTCTTTTGAATTCTTGTTCTAAGGGGGAGAAAAGAATTCTTGCCTTATTGTGTTAAGGGTCTAAGGGATAGCTTTATGTGATAACATTTATTCACTTGAGATAATGCATTTTTGTATGAGATAAGGGAAGTTTTGTTATTTTGTTTATGTGATAATTTCTCACCATTCTTCTTTGGAAGAAGTTCTCTTGTTGGTTGTTTCTTTTCTCATAGGTACTTTGAAGTTCAAAGAAGGGATTCTTGAAGACTCAAGAAGACTTGAAGACCTTTTAGTCTAGGGATCTCTTTGTAATGTGAGGATGAGAGAATGCTATCAACATTGAGTCTATTGGAGTGATTAATGTATGGTGAGGATGAGGTTTTGCCATGGAATAGCCAAAGGGGGAGATTGTAAGATCCGTTATTTGTATTGGCTTGATTCCATTGCAAAACGCTCTATATTTGTATTAGTAGTTGCCTTAGTATTTCTTAGAAGAAAAGAGCTTCAAAGGTGAAGAAGCAACATCTTGTGCAAATATCGTTTTCAAGGGGAACATCGCTTAATTGTATGCTAAGGTATCGAGATTCTTCTTCCTCTTGCAAGGCGTTAAGGCACACACACACAAATCATTCATAAGTGTCCCTGCATTGTTGTGCACCATTTATATAACACATTCACATGATTTTGTATGCTCATGCATTGAACTCAAATGCTCATACATTTTAGAGTTGCATGTTCTAGGATTATGTCTAGGAAATGGCATTCATATGTGAACTTGTGTTTGTATGTTTGTGTTTCTTGTGTTTTGGACTTGAACATGGTCTTATTTGATTCCTTATTGAGTCCCGGTCATTTCGGTTACTCATACGTTAAGTTTCGAGTCCAAACGATGTAGCTATGCTAATTTTCGTTCTCATTCGTTGAGTTGTGTTCGTCGTCATTTTCCGAGATGAATTCTCAACCATTTACCAAAGTTTCATAGTCTTCGTTGTGCGTGAGGGAGTCACAGTTCGTAATTCAAAAATGGATTCGAATTCGAAGTTCGGATGCCCGAATACGGCTGAAGAACGCGAGAGGTGTGCGAGGAGGTTGCTTGGCCAAAAGCCAAGCAAGGGGTGGCCACGTGTGCCACACGGCTAGAGCTCCTCTCTGGCCACGTGTGCCACACGCTGACCACACATGGGCTGGCTGAAGTCCCTCTTAAATTTGGACAAATTTGCCCCTCTTCCCTCCTCCTTAAATGACCTCTCTTCCCTCCATTTTCAAACGACTTTGAAGAACATCAAATTGAAAATTCTGCAGATTTCTTCATGATTTTATTTTTCTTATTTCGATCATAACTCTCTCATACGAACTCGAAATTGAGTGATCCAAAAACCAAAATTGTTGGTCTTGAAGAGAGATACAAACCCCAAGCATTTGCACAGCCATTTGAGTTCCTAATTTTCTGCTGTGCATCAATCTCAGTCCGAGATTTGAGTTTGTAAGTGATTTAACTTTTTCTTACTTTCATTGTTGATCATCTCTTTAATATTCTTATTTGATTGATGAAATATAATATGAATGATGTTAACTCACATGCTAGGGTTATATGATTGATTGTTTTGTTGAGTTTTAGTCTTGAATCTCATTTGAGTATATTTTACTAAAACTTGACATATCTTGAAATTGATTCTAGAAATAACATATATGTTGTGCCTTATGACATTTTCTAGGTTTAATTTCATGATCTAAGAACTAGGTTTTTTAGTGTGATAAATTGAATATTCATACCTTGTTTTTATTGATATACATGCTTTGATTCTAGGTATTTTTGTGATTGATTGTTGAAAGTATATCCTATAATGTATGTAAGCATGTTCATAGAGCTTGATTGATTATCTATCTTTATTTGTTTGTAAGTGATTCATCTTTTTCTTACTTTCATTATTGATCATCTCTTTAAGTTTCTTATTTGATTGATGAAAAGTAATATGAATGATGTTAATTCACATGCTTAGGTTTCTAGATACATTTTGTGATTGAGTTATGATAGCTTTATTCTAGATTCTCTAATTGCATGTTCATAGAGTGTGTTTGATCTACTTACTCTATTTGTGTGTGCTTGCATCATTTGCATCACCTAGATCATTGCCTTGTGAAAGGTTGAAGTCTCTTGCAAAGTGAGTGAAGCTTTGTCTTGAGCAAGAAGACTTGGCTAGGAAAGGATTCCGGATAGCCAAACAAGAAGTCTTAGTTAGAATCAAGGTGATTCGGATAACTAAGCAAGAAGTCTTAGCAAGGAGTTGCGTACTCTGGATGGTTGAGCTAGGGTAGCTTAACTAGGATCCTAGTGATCTAGATTGCTAAGCAAGGAAATCTTCCTAGAGGCTTTTTAGTTTTGGATAGGAAGTTGCTCTCTAGAGGTGTGGGATACATCTTGGATAGAGAGTAGGCTTTGTGAATCACTAGCCCGAGGGTTGATTAGGTTTTGATAGCTTGAAGTGGATATCATAGTGTTGATAGCTTTGAGTGTGTAAGGCCTTTTCGTATAGTGGATTTGCTTTGCCGGTGGTTGTGGATTCAACCCATGGATGTTTCCTCTTTGAGGTTTTACCACGTAAAAAACATTGTGTCTCACTTTCGCTTTATATTTCTTTATCTTCCATATGTTCACTTGTATTGATTCTTTTGTATATTGATGCTTACATGAATTGATTCATAATATACAATTGTTATATCATTTCAAGTATTCATTTCATTCTTATATTCCGCATTTTTGAATATTGGAAGAATTTGGGACTATACTTATTCACCCCCCTCTAGGTATAAAACACTATTGCTTTAAAGGGAATTTCATTTACGTAGATGATATCCTACTCATTGGGAATGATGTAGGAACATTATCGGAAGTAAAAGGCTGGCTTGCTAGCCAATTCCAAATGAAAGATTTGAGAGAGGCAAGTTATGTTCTAGGGATCCAATTAATAAGAGATCGCAAGAACAAACTATTAACACTGTCTCAAGCATCATATATCGACAAGATTCTTATGTGATTCTTGATGGAGAACTCCAAGAAAGATAATTTAACTTCCAAGCATTGAGTTCACTTGTCTAAGGAACAGTGTCCTAAGACACCTCAAGAAATTAAAGATATGAGACGAGTTCCGTATGCGTTAGTAGTAGGCAGTCTCATGTATGCTAGGTTATGCACGAGACCTGACATCTGTTTCGTAGTGGAGTTGCCAGCAGATTCCAGTCTAATCGAGGATTAGATCATTGAGTTGCTGTGAAGCTTATTTTTAAGTATCTTCGGAGAACTAGAAACTATATGCTAGTATGTTCAGAGCAGAATTTGATCCCGTTAGGATATACAGATTTTGACTTTTAGGCAAATTGGGATTCTAGGAAATCCACGTATGGGTCAGTATTTACCCTTGGTGGTAGAGCCATAGTATGGAGGAGTATTAAGCAATCTTGTATTGCTGATTCCACTATGGAAGCCGAATATGTAGCAGCTTGTGAAACAGCTAAAAAGGCTGTTTGGCTTTGTAAGTTCTTGAATGATTTGGAAGTTGTTCTAGATTTGGATAAGCCCATGACACTTTATTGTGATGATATTGGTGTAGTGGCTAATTCCAAAGAACCAAGAAGCCACAAAAGAGTAAAGCATATAGAAAGGAAGTATCATCTCATCAGGGAGATAGTGTAGAGAGGAGATGTGACCGTGACCAAGATTGCATCGCAAGATAATCATACAGATCCATTTACGAAGACCTTAATGGCTAAAGTGTTTGAAGGTCACCTATAGGGTCTGGGATTACGAGATATGTCTCACCTGTTTTAGTGCAATTGGGAGATTGTTGGGATTTATGCCCTAAAGCTTGTAATTTGTCAATGATATAAATGCATTAATAAAAGAAGTAGTCATTTCATTCAATTAACATGACTCATACGTTTATATTATATGTGCTAAACATCCAAGATTGCTTGTAATCTTAAATTGAGTACATGAATGTCATATACAAAGGAATTCATTTTGTGACATGCAATCTAAAGAGTCCGTAGAAAGCAAATAAAGTTGGGTACTTTATTTGTTGTTAATCTACAGTTACAATCCATTCCGTAATGTATGGTTGTCTTATTCTAGACTACTCATATGGTGATAAGAGAATGAAAGCACCTTATATGATGTGATCATATAGGACTGGGCCACGATTTGTATGAATCTATCACCAAGATCTATTAGTTGAAAAGATTCATATATATATCGACAAATGATGGTTGTATATGGGTGATCTGAATCCAAAGTGTCTTACTAACTCCTTTGAGTTAGATCGTGTTTCTTGAAATACCATGGGTGAGATCGGAATAGCATTCCTGATCAATAACTCCGTATCTTGGAATCATGGTTTGGCTTGTGGCTGGGAAGGTATGCACACAATAGTGGAATCCACTCATTCTTGAGAGAAGTAGATGAGTGGTTCTTTTAAAGGTGGATTTGAGACTTGAACGATTAAGAGCACTCTCTTTCTTCCGTAAAGGAATGAAGGATATAATCATTCATTATAAAATCAATGGTACTTAAAGGAAAAGATATAATTAAGATATAATTAGAGAAGTATAATGGACTTTATGACCTAGCTCTAATTATGAACTACTTATAGAGGATCATACCATATGTAATAGTTATATCTATGTACACTGATAATTTAGGTGTGTAAAATATTTATAGTTACGAAAGTACAACCTTGGGTTTTTAATTGAATAACTCCGAGGTTAATAATTGTGAAATATTAATTAAAGAGTTTAATTAATTTTTCTAAGTATTATTGGAGTTCAAAACTATGGATCTATTAGGTCCCCTGATTAATAATAACAAGGCTCACGAAGAATTGGATGGTTCAATTAATTATGTTACAAAAATAACTAAAATATATTATGGGAATTAATTAAATGATGTGATTATTTAATTAATATATTTTTTTAATTGATTAATTAAATATTATTAAATAATATGATTATTTAATTGACATATTAATAATTAATAATTAATAATTGTTATTTGGAAGTTTTAGTTTTGAACGTTGACAAGAGCAAAAGAATAAAATAATAAGAGATTATTTTTATTTGCTTTATAGAGGTCAAAGGTTCAAACCCTAGAGGTGACCAAATTAAAAAGGATTTAGAATCCTATTTTAACTTGGTTTACTAAACCATAGGTTCATAGTATATAAGATATACTTATCAGGAAAAATAAAAAAACCCAAAAAAACCTAATTGAGAGCGAGGGGTGCGGCCACATAGAGTAAGGAAAGAAAAAGAATTTTCTCTTCCCTCAACCTTCGCCGAATTCACAAGAGAGGACAAATGGTCGTCCTCCGGATCTCTCAAGCCTCCATTCAACTGCTCCCGGAATCCGTGACGTGCCCACACAAATAATTGCTAGTTCATGGGACATAGCTCGGAAGGCTTAGTAGTGAAGGATCGAAAAGAAAATGAAGGAGTGTTCTTCAAAGGTATGAAAACAAATCTCTTTCTCATATTCGTGTATAAATAAAGGTCTAAAAGACGATAAAATTTTAAAATCTATTGATCTTAGCTCTTGTTTTTTCGCTGCATGACTTATAAAGAAATAAGTGTTGGTTCTCAAACTTGATATGTCAAAAGCATACGATCGGGTGGAGTGGGACTTTTGGTGGGTATGATGCATAAATTTGGGTTCTCGACTGCTTGAATTGACCATATTATGAGATGTGTGCGATCGGTCTCCTTTTCGTTTATTGTAAACGGGGATATTCATGGGCACCTAAGATCTTCTAGGGGACTGAGACAAGGCGATCCTTTGTCTCTATATTTATTCCTTATTTGTGCAGAAAGTCTCTCAAGATTGTTGCTTAATGTGGAGCGGAGGGGGGACATTGCAGGGTTCAAATGTAGTAGATATGGTCTTAAGGTTTCTCATCCCTTTTTTTTTTTTTAATTAATTTTTTTATGCATGATAGCATGCCTTTTACAAGAACTTTCGAGCATGATTGCCAAGCTATTAGGTGGGTTTTAGAGATTTACGCTAAGATTTTGGGTCAGGTTGTGAATTTTCATAAATTCACGTTATTTGTCAGCAAGAAAGTTCCTAAGCAGATGGTAGATAATTTGGCTAGAATTATCGGTGTGAATCTTGTGGATGGAGAGGAGAGAAGACGTTGAGTAAGAGAGAAGAATTGATTTCTGATTTTTTGTTTTAAATCTTTTATTATTACTTTTTAAATTTTAATATTTGTTAAAAAAATTTAATTGAAGTTTTATTTTTATAAATTTACCAATTTACCCTTATTTATTTAATGGAATTTCTAACTAGTGGATATTTATTAACCCTTGGTTAACTTTGGTACACATGTCAACATGTGGGGAAGTTTTTTATAAGTTTTTTGCTCATCCCTTTTATCCGATCCTGTTAGCATTCTTAAGGTGACCCACGTCAATTGTAAGCGAACAATTCCTTGGTTTATCTATTTCAAAATGGGTTTCAAAATAGATATGATGAGGTTGACCCAGTGGTTTGCTCTTCACATCTACACCAGAAAGTTGTGGGTTCGAGTCTATCCCCTCATAATATCGATTTATAGTAATATTTCAAAAAATGGGTTAAAAAAAATGGTTTAAGCCCAATGAAAGGAGTCCAAGCCCAAATATAAACCGGAAAAGTACCCAACCCGAATCGGGCAAGTAATAATTTCAACAAAAAAACTAGGGTTTTGTCAACCCAAGTTTTTTCACTATAAGCCTCATATAGTCAGTCTGCCGTTTCTCCCACACTCTTCTCCGAATTTTTACAAGGTTTTGCTTAGGAGAAGACAAGCAAGCAACAATGGCAACTACACCTAAACAGTTGTCTCAGAAGGAGGCCGACATCCAGATGATGTTGGCTGCCGAGGTTCATTTGGGGACCAAGAACTGTGACTTCCAGATGGAGCGCTACGTTTTCAAGCGTAGAAACGATGGTAAAATTTTGCAAAGATCCCAACTTTTAATGTTTTAATTTATTAGCTTTTTCGTTGTATTATTATAGGTTGGTTGATCTATTTGTGGTTTGGATGTTGAAGAGACTTGTTTACTTTTAATCGGGTTTTTTGTTTTTTTGTTACGCTTTTTGTTAACTATTTCAAATTATGTGTACTGCATCTTGAAAGCAAATCCAATCTTGGGCTAAGGGGTGTTAGTTTGAATAAAACATTCTTCTGAACAAATTTCACGGAATTTTTTTTTAATAAATTTCAAAAACAGTGGAATGTATCTACATTTTAACGAAAATCAAATCTACATAAAAAGAAAAATATCATATTATGTGGAAATGTGATTGTAGTATATTACATTATTGATGAAGTGTAGGAAGTTGTGGCAATGTAATGTGTCTCTCTAATTGGTCTGAAATGACATGAGTGTGCTGTAGCAAATTGATCCAAGTATATATATATATATGGTCTGTTGGTTGTCAGATTAGCAGTCACAGGGACACAGACAATGGAATACATCCCCTAATAACAGCCAATTGTATTCCCTCCAATTACTTTTTGGAAATATGAAATTGGCTTTTGAGATTGCATTGCTTACTTTGAACATTATTGCTATGGACTTATTGAGGGTGCGCCATTAGAGTGCATCATGTATACTGATTAGCTCCATATATCTTTTTGTTTGCTTATTGTCTAAAGCTTTTATGAATTTTCATTTGCTGTCCTTTGGTTATAATCATTGAAATTAGTTTTCGTCGAATCCACATATGCCTTAATTTGTAATTACATTTTTTTTTTATGTTCGATATTGCATTCTGAATTGCTAAAGTTATATGAATCAGGAATTTACATTATCAACCTTGGCAAGACATGGGAGAAGCTGCAGATGGCTGCTAGAGTTATCGTTGCGATTGAGAACCCTCAGGACATTATTGTCCAGTCTGCTAGGCCATATGGTCAGAGAGCTGTACTCAAGTTTGCTCAATACACTGGTGCTCATGCTATTGCTGGAAGGCACACTCCTGGTACATTCACCAATCAGCTCCAGACCTCTTTCAGTGAGCCTCGTCTCTTAATCCTTACTGATCCAAGAACCGATCACCAGGTAGACGTTGTCATTTTTGTTATTTAATTCTCACATTTTAGTGGCTGATTCACTGTATCGGATGTTTACCTTATATTATGAACTTGCAGCCTATTAAGGAAGCTGCTCTTGGGAACATTCCCACCATTGCCTTCTGTGATACCGACTCACCAATGCGATATGTTGATATTGGTATTCCAGCCAATAACAAGGGAAAGCACAGTATTGGATGTCTCTTCTGGCTCTTAGCTAGGATGGTGCTACAGATGCGTGGTACCATTCGTCCAGGTCTCAAGTGGGACGTCATGGTAAATACATGTTTTTTGTTAAATCAGTTACCAATTTGAGTTTTATATTTTCATATCATGTTAATTGTTATCAGTTACCGATCTTAGTAAAATAAAAGTTTTTCTGTCATTTTTGAGCTATTATTTCTAATTCAAATGTATGAATCTTTTCTGTGTGAAGGTGGATCTGTTCTTCTACCGGGAACCTGAGGAAGCCAAGCAAGCAGAGGAAGAGGAGATGGTGCAACCAATTGAATATTCAGGTGGTGCCCCAGATTACTCCATGAACCTTGCTTCTGATCAATGGCCTACTCAAATGTCTGATGCCCAATGGCCCGGTGAAGCACAGAAACCCATTTCTGCTGTCCCTGGTGTTCCCTTTTTCCCTGAAGGTCAGACCCTCTTAGCTGTCGTTTTTCTTCCTGGCTATTCCATGATAACAGCCTTAACATTTTAGTACAAAAAATCTTTGTACATATCCTTTTCTCTAATTCAAACATTTCGGTTTTTGCAGCTGTGGCTGGCGATGGATGGGATGCTGTGCCTCCACCGCCTATGGTACCAGTTGCTGCACCTGATGTTCCTGCCCCACAACCTACTGGCTGGGACTAAGGATTTTCCACAAGTTTTGTTTTGACACCATTTCAAACTTATTACTTTTATAATTATGAGTTAGTTTTGAACCTTTTTATCAATTCAATGTTTGGCAATGTACTAGACATTGAGGGTTAGGTTTTATTATCAATGATGGAGATACTGCAATATTTTTGTTTATGTTATATTACTGTTCAAAAGTTGCGTACACTTTTCATTTTTTCATATTCTTGATGCTTTTTGCCTTAGAACCTCACATTATTTACAACAAATATATAGGCATTAATTTTGGATGATAATTCTTGTTGGTTGTTATAAACATTATCACTATGTATAATATTTTGTATCAAAATATGCAAATGAGAATATCTTTGATTAATTTAAAAGGACCCAAACCCAAAGTCTATGAATTCAATAGTTTCAAATTTGTGTAAAAAAATTCTAGTAATATAAGCATCTTTATCACTCGACTCCTTTTACATGTATGATCATCGACAAAACAAATCATATATACGTTTAGTTCTATCTAATCGAATACTATACAATCTATATCTAATAGAATAGTATTAATCCTCATATATATGTTTAGTTCTATCTAATCGAATACTATACAATCTATATCTAATAGAATATACAATCTATATATATCAGAAAGTCTAGGTACCACCGGGGATGCGTCCCCTTTGCGTCCCCGGGTCCTACGTGGCAAAAAAAGTGTTAAAAAAATTGAACCCAAAACTGAAACAAATATTAAATGAAATACAGAGCATGTCTGTCTCAGACAACCAGAATTCCTATTTCGTTTATCACTCTCCTCTTCTCTTCAAAATCCCCATTTCAAACCCTAGGTTCTTGTCCACTGTCTTCTTCTTCATCTCTTCTTCTTCACTGTCTTCTTCTTCAAAATCGCCATTTTCTCCATTGTCTTCTTCTTCATCTCTTCTTCTTCACTGTCTTCTTCTTCAAAATCGCCATTTTCTCCACCGTCTTCTTCTTCATCTCTTCTTCTTCACGAAAAGGGGACGCATTTTCTCCACCGTCTTCTTCACAAAAACTTCGAAGTTGAAATCCCCTTCCCAGGTAAGGTTCCATTTTTGAACGAAATTGAAAAATCTGCTTTCTTATATTGTAGTTCTGGTGTTTCTTTATTTGGAGATTGGTGGTGGTGTTGTTTTTAATTACATTTTTTCCTATAAATGGCAGTTACCAAACTCAAGGCAGTTACCAAACTGAAACGGGGACAGTTCAGTTCAGTGGATTCAATTGCTCCAAGCTATAGATCAGTAAGGTACATGTGTGTTTTCTCCTTTCATTTTTCTCTTTATTTACTAAAGTTGTTTTCATTCGTGTTTTTGTTTATCTTGATTATTTGGACAATGATATGACCCGAAACCTTGTGCCTTATTTTAGTAATGTGGTTCAATGGTTACGTGCCTCATTCCCGTTGGTTTTGGAGAATGTAATACTCTTATTGGGTTGTAATATTAGAGGTAATAGTGACTGGGTCGCTGGTGTATGTCCTGCTTCTGTGTCATCTGCGTATGAATATGGTTAGAGAATGGATTTTGTGGAATAAAAGATGATTTGATAAAGAGATTTATCTTGTAGTGTCATTCATATGTCAATTATTCAACCAATCCCTATAAATATTCTTGATAATGACAAGGATGGGAAATGTATGTAAAGATAACACTTTGGTTCATTAATACAAAGGTGGTAATGATCTATATCACAATTAATGAAAATTCCGGTGACAGTTGTATCTACTATTGCGAGCTAGCATCCTCAATAATGTTTTAAGTTGTTCAAGTTGTGAAAATCTTGTTGGGATAATGCAGGTGAGATATCAGATATGTGTAAATTCTTCAAGTGGGCAGATAGTAATGAAGAGATCCAGTTTCAACTTCAAAATTTTAACAATGAACTCTTAAATAAGGAGAAAGAGCTCCAGAAAATAGTAGAGGATGTGGAAAAGACGAAAAGTGAGCTTCGTAAAAGAGTGGATGATGTCGAGAAGAGAGAGACGGTGGTATCCACTAGAGAGATAGCGCTTCTGCAAAAAGAAATTGACTTGAGGCATGGACACACACTACTGTTGGTGTATTTGACAATTTTATTTGTAATATCATGTTACTTGATAGTGTCCAAGTAATTGCTACCTAGTGTTAGTATCTATGTTCATTGAACTCTGTAAATTCCAATGTAAATATATTAAGTTCAACTTCCTGCTGTCTAGATGATCATATGATTGGTAAATCAACACCTCTTGGTTGTCGGAATCTGTGTTTTCTTTGGAATGTTTATTGCTTGCTATGTCATGTTGCTTGCTTGACATTCTTGTATGCATATGTGAAGTGGGATCATGATAATTTCTTGTGCAGAAGAAATTCTAATTAGAGTACTATGACTGATTATGAAGTTGAGCAGACAGAATGAATTGTATTTATTTTTTATTTTTTATCAATATCTGGCAAGAGTAGCATGAGCCATATTATTCTGAAATTTTGTGTCCAATATCTGGTAAGAGTAGCATAAGCCATATTTTTTCGAAATTGTGTATCCAATATATGGCAATGAAGCACTAAAGCTTTTTTTTTTTTTTTTTTTTACTATTATTACCTATTTTTCTCTTTTTATTTTTATTTTTTATTTATCAATATCTGGCAAGAGTAGCATGAGCCATATTTTTCCGAAATTGCATATCCAATATATGACACTGAAGCACTGAAGCATTGAAGCACTGAAGCACTGAAGCACTGAAGCACTGAAGCTTTTTTTTTTTTTGACTATTATTACTTATTTTTCTCTTTTTATTTTTTTATTTTTTTTATTTATCAATATCTGGCAAGAGTAGCATGAGCCATATTTTTCCTAAATTGCATATCCAATACATGGCACTGAAGCACTGAAGCATTGAAGCACTGAAGCACTGAAGCACTGAAGCTTTTTTTTTTTGACTATTATTACCTATTTTTCTCTTTTTTTATTTATTTTTTATTTATCAATATCTGGCAAGAGTAGCATGAGCCATATTTTTCCGAAATTGCATATCCAATATATGGCACTGAAGCACTGAAGCTTTTTTGACTATTATTACCTATTATTATCATCAATTAGCATCTTAAACTATTACAAATTATCTAACCAGCATTCTTCGTCACTTTTAAAAATTGATGGCAACCACTAGCAATTTTCTGCAATCAAGAACATGAAACAAACACCTACAGTGACCGATATTTATGGTTGGTCATTCATTAACAATTTCCAAAATTTTCCAATGAGTTCTTACGTGTGCCAAAACAAAAGAGGAATTATGTAGTGACATACATTCACAACGAAAATGGAAAACATCTACTTAAGAAACAATTAAAGCTTCAAATTCACAAAACTTTAAAATCATACACCACAAACAATACTGTAAGAGACGAGCAATTCATCAAACATTGATGCACATTTTTGGCAGAAGAATGTCATATAAGAAACCTGTCAAATTAACCATACAGTGAAGAAATTTTTCAATGAACACGAAAAAAAACAAAGGAGAAGGAAACTCCAAAGTCTCCCCTCTCAGTCTCCAAAGGAAACTCCAATGAGTTCTTTGCCTTACATTCCGTCTTTCCTGTCGGACGTTTGGCGACACTCAAAGTCCTATTACGGGCCTTCCCACCACGAGAACAAGCAAGGGTGACATACCTAGCAATCTGATCCTCTCCCCTCTCAGTCCTTTTTGTCATCACCCCAAACCCGCATTTCTTACCATAAGATTTATAATAACTCAATAAATCTTCAAGGGAGTTAAACTCCATACCTTTCTTTGGCTCCTCAATCATATCATCACCATCGATTTCAACATTCTGACATGTCCCGGAACTGCAATCCTCCGTTTCTTGTGGATTTGGTCTATCCTCATTAAATTCTGCGGATGGGGGATTTGAGCTAGATGGTGTTAGCGTAGATGGGTGTTCTTTCCCGTTTCCCATGCTATTGATACTATATGTAAAGCAAATGAAAATGAATACCAAATTCTATTCAAATCAATTTGAAGGAACTTAGAACAATTTCCTATATCCCCTATAAAGTATGACAAATATATTCAAATTGAAGGAGCTCTAACAACATAAATTTCATCAAGACAGCCGAATTTAATGTATGTGAGCATTGACTAATGTATGTGAGCATTGAATTTATTTTAACAAATTCTTAATTACTTTAAAATATTGGATGAACTAACACTTTTAATACAAATATAATACATCATTCAAGTTGAACTCAGGGCAAATACTGGAATAAATCTGATTAATTATATTTAAAAATAATGTTCATACATTAGTCGATTATTGTATCAAGTTGGAGGGTATAATATATACAACAGACCGACAACCCCCACAATCGATCAACAACAAAATCATTCTTCAACCAAACTAAAACAATAAAATCCAAACTTTGTGGGTCGATTATTTTAACAAAATCATTCTTCAACCCAGTTCATCAATCCAACTAATCAAGCCAAGAAAATCAGTAATTCAAAAGAACAAAACCCAACATTCAACATACAAACATACCTGAAATCGTGTGGGTGGATTTGAACACCAAGACAGCTGAAATCGTGGGAGATTTTGAACTTCGTGGGAATGGGGCTTCGTGGAGATGGAGAAGATGAAGACGAGATCCGAAATCGTGTGGGTGGAGGTTTCGGATTTGAGAAGATGAGATCTGTAATCGTGTGGAAATGAGCATGGATATCAGACTTTCTATACAACAGGGAACGGTGTTTGCATCTCAATAGGGAAAGATGTTTGCAGCTCAACAGTGAATTTTTTTTTTTTTGCCACGTTTTAATATTTGTTTCAGTTTTGGGTTCAATTTTTTTAACATTTTTTTTGCCACATAGGACCCGGGGACGCAAAGGGGACGCATCCCCGGTGGTACCTAGACTTTCTGTTCATATATATATTTGGTTCTTTTAGAAGCAGTGGCTACACCCAAGTAAATGTTGTTGTTGACGGTGATTTCTCATGAGTCAACCAGCCAATGATTTAGGTTAGTGAAACCTGAAAATATGGATGCAATAAAGAATGTAATAATAGTAAATAATAAAGAAAGCGAGATATGTGGTAAAACTTTGGTGATTGGAGAAACGTCCACGGGTTGTTGCCTTGGCAACTGAGTCAAATCCACTATAATTGCTAAACAGTACACACTCAGATCTCTCTCTCTCTCTCTCTCTCTCTCTCTCTCTCTCTCTTTTGCTAAGATTTTTCACCCCTTCTACTGTGTTTTGCAGGTGTACTTATACATGGTGCCGCTAGGGTTTTGTATCGTGGCATACAAGTAGAGGATTACAGAGTTGTTGTTAGGATTCTTTTCCTATTTGATAGCATCGCACGTTTAAGGCTATTGAATCCGAATCTGCTTTGGAGTTTGATAGCCTAATGTATAGGAGGGAATATCTGTTTGTTTCCTTGTTGGACTCTAGGTAGCTGTACAACAGTTGACTTGTGATTGCTTGTTATCGCTATATACCTTGTAGGCAGTGGAGAAACCCTTATGTAATCATTCACGCTTATGCCGAGTAGAGCCGAATAGGCGTACTCTTCTACTCTGCTTACTCGGCTTTATTTGGCGTTGCTAGACTTATGTCTCCGCTAATATTGTGCTGGTGCCAGATGGCCTGTCCACTTGGGATGCCAATTTGTCCTCTTTGATTGATCTTTGACTTTCTGCTTATGTGGCAAGGTTGGTCCGTGCTACCTAATGACGTGTCTTCTTTGGCAAATATTACATACAACTCAAATACTTGAGCCGAGTGAACCCGTTCATCTTCGAAATTGGTTTCTCTACTCGGCGAGAGTATTTAAAGATCCCACTTGGTTTTTGCCCAATCAAGCAAGCTTTGCCTGAGTTTGTCTTTTTCCTCATAAACGCCTCATAAATGCAAGAATTAAGACTCCTTATTAACTCTAAATATTAATGACGTGTCTTAATTGCTCTTCTTTTTCTTTTCCCAGAGACTCAAGATTTTCTACCCCCAGATCTCTTTTCCTTGCTTGAGGTTTCCGTTCAACGGTTCGTTTGATTCATACAACTTCAAACATCTCCTCAAGGTTAGTTTCCATGAACCCTATAGCTAGACATCATCTTTTCGTTCTTGGGATAACTGCTATCGAGCGTGATGACACTTTTATAGTTGAGCGTATTTATAGGCTGCTAGAGGATCAACCCCTAGATCAGCCTCAGTTCTTGAATGTTGATGTCTCGGGGCTTTTCCGCGAAGTTCCTTCTATCCCCTATTCTTCTAAGTTTCTCCAATCTTAGGTCCAATTTGACCCTTCTGTTTCTGCTCGTAGCGATATTCGTCCTTGGAAGCAAATAGGAATACATGACACAAGGCACTGAGTATGCAAACATGCTTCCCTTCACGATATTAGGGTTAGGACCCAAGTGCTAAATGAGAATGACGTGGAGGAAGAGGATCGAGCAAACTGCATTCGTTTTTCTGCTAAGAGGGTATGCGCTTATGATGTTGAGCCGAACGTAGTCGGTGATACTGATATCAGCAAGTACATGAGCTAGTTTGATTTGGATAGTGATCTTATTCGGCTAGAACCGGCTGGAGATAGAGCTGTTTGGAACCCCCCACTGGGGATGCTGGCGATTTACGGGGTGATGCTCAGCTGTTATGTCACTCTTCCTCTTCAGCCTTTTATCGATTTATTTTTAGCTGAGGCTCAAATTGCTCCAGCCTAGCTTGCCCCGAATAGTAACTAGATCTTGATGTGCATGTGGCATATATGGCACAAGATGAACTTGCTACCGCCAACCCCTCACAAGATCAGGCTCTTCTTTACCCTAAGGCAGTTGGGTCAGATTGGGACTTATTTTCTTCTTTCTAGCAAGCCTAACCATTGGATCCTGTAGGGTATAGAGGTTGATGAGGAGGTCGAAATGGCCACAGATGATAAAATGAAGGGTTTCATTTAGGGCTTCCCTTTTTCGAATAAATTTTGGAAGAACAGTTGGTTCTTCGTTGGTGAAGGCTGGGGGCAATCGCTCAACTTTGATCTTGATGATGTTCGGGTGAAACACAAGGTTCCTCATTATTTCTGCTGGCCTAACACTTGGACTCGAACGATCCTTATCTTCACGAATGATGGATTGACTAATCTAGCTAGGGCGGTGGTGCACTTTTTGGCAAAGAGGGGAAGATCTTACCTTTTTGACGAGGAGAAGATTATAAAGGCTCGTATCTTCCCTCGGATTACTGCTCCTCGTCGACGTCGTTAGTTTCTCTTTTAACTTTTTAATTTTCTCGATTGATGTTTACTCTCGAGTTAACTATTTTGGTTGACATTCTCTTTGTAGTGTTTGACGTAAATATTGTCTGCGATGCTCAAGCCCACTAGATGAAGGCTATTGGGGAGGCGAGCCGTAGAGAAGCCAACTGTTAACGAGCCGTTGGGGTTGCTCCTCCAGAAGATGAACCGGATGATAGTTCTTCTGAGGCCAATGAAGTTGATGGGGGTGTACTACTCGCGTATACGCCTAAGGAGATTCCCTACCATATTGAGGGTGAGCTAAGCGTGGTGAGGGAGACAATTGAGCAGGCTGTAGACGAGGCAGTTGTCGAAGCAGACGAGCAGATTTCTGCTGCTGCTAAAGGAAAGAAGAAGGTTGGGGAGCTTTCTAGTATTGCTGCGCCTACAGGACCTTCTAGCACTTTTGCACCGACTTCTGAACCTTCCCCAACCATTGTTGGTGATGAGGCTGAGGTTAAGGATGCAACCGCTGACCTTGATACACGCAGGAGACATTCTGGGCAGAGGAAAGCTTCTTTCTCGACTATCCAACCTACTCCAAAAATTTCGTGAGTGGTTGAGTATATCGACTCTTCCTCGAGTGGCGAGGATGCCAGTGTTGGGTTTAAAGAAACGAGAGTGCAAGCTTCTCCAGGAATCCAAACGGAGATCTAAACGGAGAGTTTTGCTGAAGACCTTGCTGACTTATCTTTTAGGGTTGACCCGACAAATGATTTGAAAGTTACGGATCCACCCCTTATGCCTAGTGCAAATGCAGGTGGCTCAGGCACTTCGGGCCAATATGGGAAACCCACCCTTAAGGCCATGTTGAGGGCCATGTCCTTCATCAGATCAGCTTCAAAACTTTTTCAACAGTGCCTCTAATGTGAGTTGCTTATCCTTGCTTTTCTTTGTCGTTATGATTTTTTTTTTCCTTAGTTTCATTTTGTTGTTTTGTTGTGCAGATAGTTGCTGTGATGTCAGAGGCTTGTTAGGATAGCCATGCTCAAGCAGATAAGATAAGGGGCCTAGAAGCCCAGTTGAAGGAAAGTAAGGACAACCGTGCTTGGGCTAAGGTGACTTGCTAGGAGAAAATTAGATCACATCAGGAGTTCATGGACCGATGCCTGGCGAGTCAGATGGAGGCTGATCAAAAGGCTTCTTTAGCTGCTGAAGAGACTAAAACTTTTAGGGATCTACTGTCCTCCACCTAGGAATCAATGCTTCGGCTCGAACAAAAAGCTGAGGAAGCCAAGTCGTCCTACGAGTGCAGAATCGAAGATTTGGAACACCAAGCCTTAACTGTTGAATCACTGTCAAAAGAGGCTAGGTTGGAACTGGAAATCCAATGGGTTGATCGTTTTAAGAGGTCTCTAACCTATGATGCCCTGCTTCTCAGAGAGTTTCATTGAGTGATGGTTTCGACCGGGGAGTTCTTCAAAGTGAAAAATAGGGCGACTGACCGGGCCAGGACTAACCGAAGCTTATCAATTAAGAAGCACGTGGACAAGTCCCTAGAGGCCCTTTGGATCCAAATGAGAGAGTGACGAGCATATTATCACAACAAAGGCAAAGTGCCTCACCCCATGCATTTAGAGGTATTCACTGAGAGTGCTTTCTCTACTTTTCATGCCTACCAGAAGGCAGGGATAAATGGTGAGGACCCTGATGTCGGGCTAGTGCTTGGGAGGACTACAGCACCAAGATGGATGACAAAGAAGATGAGATCATATGGCCCTCTGATGAAAGCTTGCTGAGCGAGTATGAGATGGTGCCAGATCCAAGCATTGGCAGCAGCAGCTCTTAACCCCCCACACCAACTTCTTGATCCTATTTTTTTGATTCTTTTTGTAATGAACCCGGGTCCATTTTTCTATGTACATACGCTCTTTATTGCTTAATACATAAATTCATGACTTGTGTATTTTCCATGTTTGCTTCGTTATTTCATGAGTAACTGCCTCGAATGTCATGCATGCTTATTCCAATAAAATGCAAACAAATAAATGCAAACAAAAGCGAGGGTAAAACATGAATCTGTGCCGAATGTACCACTTATTCTAGGCACTTTTAGTATATTTTTCACGAGTGTCAATTATGCCAAGTATGTTATTCAACTTGTTTAGTAAGATTTTCACTCGGACTGAGCGTGCCACAATGAAGCCGAGTATCTTATTAACTGGTGATGTGGCCGTCTGTGCATAACAAAACAATGTATTTATGTGATCATTTGAAAACAATGTTTAACCACTTAGGAATCCTCTTAGGGTGGAAAACTTAGTAAAAGTGGTAAGCAAGATTCGTTCCACAGGGAATTAGAGTAATTAATTGAATATATTAACTAGTCCTAAATGCAATTAAGCAAATCATAGTAGGTGGATAGTGTGTGGTTTGAGAAATCACCGAACATGCATAAAAGTAAATGTAACTGTTAACTGCCTTTTCTGGCAGAGGACCAAAGAAGAATTTTCCACCTCAACACAAGAAGGGTATAGGAGTACGAACACCATCTGGCTACCCCGACAAAGTGGACCTCGACTGATCCGAGTGCACATCCCCTCTAACGGGGTCCAACCCAGCCTTCTTCCAGTTTATTTCTTAGGACCCCGCCAGCATCTTAGTTCAGAAATATGGCCACGAGCCGGACTTCTCACTAGAACTCAAAGCGAGGTCTAGCCCCGCTAAGACCGGGCTTCCGCTGGACCCCGCAGCACCCCGCAGTACCCCGCTAGACCCCACAGTACCCCGCGGTACCCCGCAGGACCCCGCAGTACCCCGGTACCCCACAGTACCCCGTACCCTGTGACTGGTCCTCCAAACTCCTCCCGACTACCTGGCTTAGAAGGCATCAATAAAGGAGGTCGTAATACCAAGGTAGAGCTTGACCACACCAAGAGTTTAAGTAAACAAGGAAATTGCCTTGTTTCCCGCCATTCAAGAGTCCTATATTAAAGAGGAGTCAACTCTTTCAATTCTAAAAGGAATCACTTGATTCTGGGGAATCAATCCCACGATCTTCTCGCCTATCAACATGGAAACGCCCCGTAAATTGCTAGGTTATTGGATTGAATTTAGGGGAGTGAGCAACAAGAAATAAGACCTATATATATGACATGATTTTCGACAGTGAAGGGATCTTTGGCTAGCATCTTCTTTTTGGCTTCTTTTCGCAGAGGTGGCTGGGGGCTTCTTCCCCAACAAGGCTACCTTTTATTCTTCTTTTCTACTGGTTAGAGGAAAGGGCCGATGCCCACATATTATTGTAAGCTCTCTGAAGCACTTATGTTGTATTATTCTCCTACTTGTGTAAGCTCCCCGGAGCACGCCTTATTGATAAATATATAAATGATCTCTCTCCACCGGATACTACCTAGGGGTTTTTCAGCATATGATCATGCGTGATGCTTTTTCCCCCTAGGCCAGTCCACCTTCTATCAAAAAGATTTGTCATTCTGTCCCTTGTATCTATTTTATTACACATGTATGTAACTTTATCGTTGAAGAGCTCATATCCCATATCCTACTCGCTTGCTTGCTATCCGGGTCGGGGAATCACAATGGAGATCTAGAAAAGAGTACGGGATGCGGGACTCGGGATACGGGGTATGAGGGACGGGATACGGGGTACCGAGTACCGAACGCAGGGTATCGGGGTCCATAAAGAGGGATCACAGCACTTACTCCGACATGGGAACCCCCAAGCGCCATCTTCTCCATGAGCTTGAAGCCCCGACAGTCGGGATGATTTTTTCTCCTACCTACTGCACCTCACTCCAGAATTTCTTACTCATACAAACCATGGTACCTAGAGGTACCTACCCCGCTGCAGCCTACTGGGTAGCAGTCTGAGGGTGTTAATTGGAATTCCTCATCCAGAGCGAATTTACGGTTAACATTTTGGCGCCGTCTGTGGGAAGTTCACTAGACCAATGTGGCTTCCTTGTCTCTACATGAGCGTATGTTTCTTTATCTCTTACATATTATCACTTTACATGTGATTTAATGCATTCCATTGCTATATTCACTACATGTTTATACCATGATGCTATGATACCATGATGCTCTGTTTCACCCTACTAGTTCCTTTATTACTAGTATTATTTTATAAAAATTTGCATGAATCATGTGAACTAAATCATCGCCTAATATAATCGGTTGATATTTCGCCTTATATATGTTGCTACTTGAATACGTTGAACATGCGGAGTGCATCTCGATGTAGCTCTATGAGATCTAATTAATCTATTGCCGAGCAAGCTTAGTTATTCGTGGCATATTATTCATGCGGTTTACCCTTTCTCCATGTTTGTATATACTGCATGTGCACCACGAGTGGTGCTCACTTTGTCATCTGACCACTTTTGTTTGATGTGGAGCGAATATAACGTGTGGGACTCCTAGTGGAGCCGGCCTACTATGCTGCCCTTATGAAACAGACCTGCTCCGGTACATCTAGAGCTCCTATGCAGTAGAGTTGTACCTCTCCTGCTTTCTTTACAGAAGATTTGCTCCGGTACCGATAGAGCTCCTATCCAACAGATCTACCAGACTAGCACTTCTACATACGGATCCCCACATGACACCGGATTCACTCTTCCAAAGCTCCTAGTTCTCAGCTATTCAAGTCTTAGAAGAAAAGGAAGCAATTTGGAAGATTTTCGATCAAGCCTGAGAAAACAGCATCTGCTGATGGGTCAACTTCAAAAATTAAACTGTATCATCTCCAAAGGAACGGACTTTTGCGCCCTATATGGTTGGAAAGATACGGAAGTTAGCTTTCCACAGAATTTTACGGTTTGTGATTTCGACTTTTCTTGAAGGAGTTATGACCATTTTACTACTCAAAGGTCAGCAGGAATTTCTAAGCGGGCAGCATCTGCTGATGGGTCAACTTCAAAAATTAAACTGTATCATCTCCGAAGGAACGGGCTTTTGTGCCCTATATGGTTGGAAAGATACGGAAGTTAGCTTTCCACAGAATTTTACGGTTTGTGATTTCGAGTTTTCTTGAAGGAGTTATGATCATTTTACTACTCAAAGGTCAGCAGGAATTTCTATGCGGGCAGCATCTGCTGATGGGTCAACTTCAAAAATTAAACTGTATCATCTCCAAAGGAACAGGCTTTCGCACCCTATATGGTTGGAAAGATAAGGAAGTTAGCTTTCCACAGAATTTTACGGTTTGTGATTTCGAGTTTTCTTGAAGGAGTTATGACCATTTTATTGCCCAAAGGTCAGCCCAGAATTTCTACGCGGTATTTGGGAAACAAAGCATGGCGGGCTACCTATTTGGGAATAAAGGAGCAGCAGGACCGGTAGAAGACCAGCATCCTGCAGGAGGCTCCTCACTTTTGTACCGGGCCCTTCAACGCCCAAGTGAGCCTCCTAGGTTCCAGTTCGTCCGAGTGGAGTCCAGAGCCTCATTTCAGCCGCTGGGTACTTCTTGATGCCCTAGCAAGCCTCTGGACTAGCATCATGCAGGAGGCTCCTCACTTTTGTACCAGGCCATTCAACGCCCAAGTGAGCCTCCTAGGTTCCAGTTCGTCCGAGTGGAGTCCAAAGCCTCATTTCAGCCGCTGGGTACTTCTTGATGCCCTAGCAAGCCTCTGGACTAGCATCATGTAGGAGGCTCCTCACTTTTGTACCGGGCCCTTCAACGCCCAAGTGACCCTCCTAGGTTCCGGTTCGTCCGAGTGGAGTCCAGAGCCTCATTTCAGCCACTGGGTACTTCTTGATGCCCTAGCAAGCATCTGGACTAGTATCATGCAGGAGGCTCCTCACTTTTGTACCGGGCCCTTCAACGCCCAAGTGAGCCTCCTAGGTTCCAGTTCGTCCGAGTGGAGTCCAGAGCCTCATTTCAGCCACTGGGTACTTCTTGATGCCCTAGCAAGCATCTGGACTAGTATCATGCAGGAGGCTCCTCACTTTTGTACCGGGCCCTTCAACGCCCAAGTGAGCCTCCTAGGTTCCAGTTCGTCCGAGTGGAGTCCAGAGCCTCATTTCAGCCGCTGGGTACTTCTTGATACCCTAGCAAGCCTCTGGACTAGCATCATGCAGGAGGCTCCTCACTTTTGTACCGGGCCCTTCAACGCCCAAGTGAGCCTCCTAGGTTCCAGTTCGTCCGAGTGGAGTCCAGAGCCTCATTTCAGCCGCTGGGTACTTCTTGATGCCCTAGCAAGCCTCTGGACTAGCATTATGCAGGAGGCTCCTCACTTTTGTACCAGGCCATTCAACGCCCAAGTGAGCCTCCTAGGTTCCAGTTCGTCCGAATGGAGTCCAGAGCCTCATTTCAGCCGCTGGGTACTTCTTGATGCCCTAGCAAGCCTCTGGACTAGCATCATGCAGGAGGCTCCTCACTTTTGTACCAGGCCATTCAACGCCCAAGTGAGCCTCCTAGGTTCCAGTTCGTCCGAGTGGAGTCCAGAGCCTCATTTCAGCCGCTGGGTACTTCTTGATGCCCTAGCAAGCCTTTGGACTAGCATCATGCAGGAGGCTCCTCACTTTTGTACCAGGCCATTCAACGCCCAAGTGAGCCTCCTAGGTTCCAGTTCGTCCGAGTGGAGTCCAAAGCCTCATTTCAGCCGCTGGGTACTTCTTGATGCCCTAGCAAGCCTCTGGACTAGCATCATGTAGGAGGCTCCTCACTTTTGTACCGGGCCCTTCAACGCCCAAGTGAGCCTCCTAGGTTCCGGTTCGTCCGAGTGGAGTCCAGAGCCTCATTTCAGCCACTGGGTACTTCTTGATGCCCTAGCAAGCATCTGGACTAGTATCATGCAGGAGGCTCCTCACTTTTTTACCGGGCCCTTCAACGCCCAAGTGAGCCTCCTAGGTTCCAGTTCGTCCGAGTGGAGTCCAGAGCCTCATTTCAACCGCTGGGTACTTCTTGATACCCTAGCAAGCCTCTGGACTAGCATCATGCAGGAGGCTCCTCACTTTTGTACCGGGCCCTTCAACGCCCAAATGAGCCTCCTAGGTTCCAGTTCGTCCGAGTGGAGTCCAGAGCCTCATTTCAGCCGCTGGGTACTTCTTGATGCCCTAGCAAGCCTCTGGACTAGCATCATGCAGGAGGCTCCTCACTTTTGTACCGGGCCCCTCAACGCCCAAGTGAGCCTCCTAGGTTCCAGTTTGTCCGAGTGGAGTCTATAGCCTCATTTCAGTTGCTGGGGACTTCTAGGATCCAAGACATGCCCTGGACCGGGTCAACCCCTCTAGGAGGATCGCCATAACAGACCAGGAGGATTTCATAGCACTCCTGATGCCCTAGACTGGGTTAACCCCTCTAAGAGGATCTCCATTACCGAGTCAAGACCAGGAGAACTACATAGTACTCCTGATGCCTTGGACGGGGCCAACCCCGCTAAGAGGATCTCCATTGTTAAAGCGCCTCAAGACCAGGAAATAGCCTAAGGGACTCCTGATGCCTTGGACGGGGCCAACCCCGCTAAGAGGATCTCCATTGTTAAAGCGCCTCAAGACCAGGAAATAGCCTAAGGGCGCTCCTGCTGCCTCGGTCGGGGAATACCCTCCTCCGAGAAGCCTGGTGCTAAAGTGGCCTTCGTTGCCTACCAGGACAGCCTTGGTCGGGGAATACCCTCCTCCGAGAAGCCTGGTGCTAAAGTGACCTTAGTTGCCTACCAGGACAGATTACAGTAAGAGTCGGGATGCCTCAGGGTACCTGGTTCCTTACTTCGCCTCGAGACCAGGGGATAGCCTCAGGGCGCTCCTGATGCCTTGGACGGGGCCAACCCCGCCAAGAGGATCTCCATTGTTAAAGCGCCTCAAGACCGAAATAGCCTAAGGGACTCCTGATGCCTTGGACGGGGCCAACCCCGCTAAGAGGATCTCCATTGTTAAAGCGCCTCAAGACCAGGAAATAGCCTAAGGGCGCTCCTGCTGCCTCGGTCGGGGAATACCCTCCTCTGAGAAGCCTGGTGCTAAAGTGGCCTTAGTTGCCTACCAGGACAGATTACAGTAAGAATTGGGCTGCCTCCGGGTACCTGGTTCCTTACTTCGCCTCTAGACCAGGGAAAAGCTACATAGCACTCCTGATGCCTTGGACGGGGCCAACCCCGCCAAGAGGAACTCCATTGTTAAAGCGCCTCAAGACCAGGAAATAGCCTAAGGGCGCTCCTGCTGCCTCGGTCGGGGAATACCCTCCTCTGAGAAGCCTGGTGCTAAAGTGGCCTTAGTTGCCTACCAGGACAGCCTTGGTCGGGGAATACCCTCCTCCGAGAAGCCTGGTGCTAAAGTGGCCTTAGTTGCCTACCAGGACAGATTACAGTAAGAATTGGGCTGCCTCCGGGTACCTGGTTCCTTACTTCGCCTCGAGACCAGGGAAAAGCTACATAGCACTCCTGATGCCTTGGACGGGGCCAACCCCGCCAAGAGGAACTCCATTGTTAAAGCGCCTCAAGACCAGGAAATAGCCTAAGGGCGCTCCTGCTGCCTCGGTCGGGGAATACCCTCCTCTGAGAAGCCTGGTGCTAAAGTTGCCTTAGTTGCCTACCAGGACAGCCTTGGTCGGGGAATACCCTCCTCTGAGAAGCCTGGTGCTAAAGTGGCCTTAGTTGCCTACCAGGACAGACGTTCGCCATATCAAGACCAGGAAATAGCCTTACAGCACTCCTGATGCCCTGGACCGGGCCAACCCCTCCAGGAGGATCTCCATTACTGAATCGCCTAAAGACCAGGAAATAGCCTTATGGCGCTCCTACTGCCTTGGTCGGGAAATACCCTCCTCCAAGAAACCTGGTGCTAAAGTGGCCTTAGTTGCCTACCAGGACCTTTTCGCCAAAGTACCAGGATTCCTAGAACAGGAATGCCAGGTACCCAGATTCACCATATTCCCTACAGTGATCCGCCATAGCTCATCTATTTTTTGCAGGAATGACTAGCACCATGGTTCGCCTAAAGCGAAGTGTGCAGAGAATGGTTTTCGTTTAAATTAATGGCCACCAACAAAGAAAGATGAGCAAAATTCTTCATGTATTACATATCCTGACTCCAACCCCTACTAGGTACCGGTGTTCAAGTCAGGGGGGACTTCTGTTAACTGCCGTTTCTGGCAGAGGACCAAAGAAGAATTTTCCACCTCAACACAAGAAGGGTATAGGAGTACGAACACCATCTGGCTACCCCGACAAAGTGGACCTCGACTGATCCGAGTGCACATCCCCTCCAACGGGGTCTAACCCAGCCTTCTTCCAGTTTATTTCTTAGGACCCCGCCAGCATCTTAGTTCAGAAATATGGCCACGAGCCGGACTTCTTACTAGAACTCAAAGCGAGGTCTAGCCCCGCTAAGACCGGGCTTCCGCTGGACCCCGCAGCACCCCGCAGTACCTCGCTAGACCCCACAGTACCCCGCGGTACCCCGCAGGACCCCGCAGTACCCCGGTACCCCACAGTACCCCGTACCCTGTGACTGGTCCTCCAAACTCCTCCCGACTACCTGGCTTAGAAGGCATCAATAAAGGAGGTCGTAATACCAAGGTAGAGCTTGACCACACCAAGAGTTTAAGTAAACAAGGAAATTGCCTTGTTTCCCGCCATTCAAGAGTCCTATATTAAAGAGGAGTCAACTCTTTCAATTCTAAAAGGAATCACTTGATTCTGGGGAATCAATCCCACGATCTTCTCGCCTATCAACATGGAAACGCCCCGTAAATTGCTAGGTTATTGGATTGAATTTAGGGGAGTGAGCAACAAGAAATAAGACCTATATATATGACATGATTTTCGACAGTGAAGGGATCTTTGGCTAGCATCTTCTTTTTGGCTTCTTTTCGCAGAGGTGGCTGGGGGCTTCTTCCCCAACAAGGCTACCTTTTATTCTTCTTTTCTACTGGTTAGAGGAAAGGGCCGATGCCCACATATTATTGTAAGCTCTCTGAAGCACTTATGTTGTATTATTCTCCTACTTGTGTAAGCTCCCCGGAGCACGCCTTATTGATAAATATATAAATGATCTCTCTCCACCGGATACTACCTAGGGGTTTTTCAGCATATGATCATGCGTGATGCTTTTTCCCCCTAGGCCAGTCCACCTTCTATCAAAAAGATTTGTCATTCTGTCCCTTGTATCTATTTTATTACACATGTATGTAACTTTATCGTTGAAGAGCTCATATCCCATATCCTACTCGCTTGCTTGCTATCCGGGTCGGGGAATCACAATGGAGATCTAGAAAAGAGTACGGGATGCGGGACTCGGGATACGGGGTATGAGGGACGGGATACGGGGTACCGAGTACCGAACGCAGGGTATCGGGGTCCATAAAGAGGGATCACAGCCCTTACTCCGACATGGGAACCCCCAAGCGCCATCTTCTCCATGAGCTTGAAGCCCCGACAGTCGGGATGATTTTTTCTCCTACCTACTGCACCTCACTCCAGAATTTCTTACTCATACAAACCATGGTACCTAGAGGTACCTACCCCGCTGCAGCCTACTGGGTAGCAGTCTGAGGGTGTTAATTGGAATTCCTCATCCAGAGCGAATTTTCGGTTAACAGTAACTAAAATAGGTGATAGGAAAAATAGGAAGCTCAACAATCTTGATAAGAGTAATGGAAGTAAACAATTAAGATAGATACTAGGGAATTAATAGATTAGCAAGTGGGTATGGGCAATGCTTTTTAAGCCACTTTAATGGACCAATCTCTATATGTTAACCATTTGTTTTCTAGGATATGTTTAGGTCATCATTATGAACCCTAAACATCTTCTCACTAAAATGTCTAACCAATTAAGGAAAGGGGGTCAAAGTGGGATTGGTTGGTTACAAATCAAGGTTTAGATTAGTGTGGTTGATATACCCTCCACTAATCTATCATATTCACTATGTTCCTTAACCAATCAAGGGTGTCAATCCAAGATTGATTTCATAACAATTTATACCACACAAGAATATGATCTACTAGTGATATACAATGCAAATCATATAATGAATAGGACTTAGATATAAAGTGAATAAAACATAAATAGGGATTCAATACCCACAACCAAATGTTCCTCACATCTATCCCCTAGTGTTAACCATCAAAATTGGCGGAGGACCAAAGAAGAATTTTTCACCTCGACACAAGGAAAACATGAGAATCCAGGCACCATCCAGCTACCCCGAAAAAGGAGGGATCTCGACTGATCCGAGTACATACCCCCTCCAACGGGATCCTACCCAGCCATTTCCCAGCTTCTTATGGACCCTGCAGCACCCCGACACGAAGTTCCACCAAGCATCCCACTACTGTACCATATAGACATTCCTCTACTTCATCAGCAGGATACCCCGCTACTGACTCGGTTGGTATCTCGGTCCTCAAGTAGCAGCAGGATACTTACTAGTTCACACCTCCTGGTATAATTAGCCCCCCAAGTAGGAAAATACCAAGTAACAAGACTTTTATGCCAGGATTAAAAGCTCCATAAAGATTTATTGAAACGCCACCATACAGAAGAAATATACTCCTTCCCGCCAACTAAGAATCCTATTCCAACAAAGTAAACTCTGGAAGACTCCTCCTAGGAAGGAAAGAGTTAATTCTGAAGGCTCCCACGAGATTGTCTCCTCCTAGGAAGGAAAGACTTGATTTTGGCACGTAAAGCTCCGAGATTATCTCTTGAAGGTCCTACCGTTGCCAAACCGTAGACCGAAATTATAGGAGTGCATGGCAAGGAATGAGACCTATATAAACAACATACTAGACACCAGAAAAGGGGATATAAAAATCTCCAATAGAAAACCCTATGCTCAGTTCTACTTATTGACACGTACGAGTTCGCCACCACCATCTTCATTGCTCACTGAATCTCCAAACGTTACGGTTAACTTAGAAAAATACCTCATGCAATTGTAATGCAAAGTGATGATCAATAAAGAGCCTATTTTGTTTATTTTATTGTGATCCAAATCGTACGTGTAGTATTGAGGACACCGTCGATATCAAACTACGTGATACCCCTCCGACCGGGATCAATCTTGATCTTGGTTCCCTTGAAGTCGTTATTTGAAATTTCACCCCAGTGACGATTTTTCGATAACACTTTTGGTGCCGTCTGTGGGAATTTTATCCCAACCAATCTCAAAATAGCTTAGCTTTGCGTAGAGATCTTCAGAATGAGACTCCGATCCTCTCAGGGACACCCCGATCCATCTGGACCCCAGTCCCTCGCTTCCACCGAGAGAGTTCAAAGGCGGGGTAAGGGGCTTAGAAACGAGAATCCCGCGCCAGTACCTCCTCAAAATACCGGCCCTTTGCCTCTAGACCCCGCCAGGCAAGAAGTCAATCGGGATGTCCTAGAATAGCATGCTACAGCATATGTAAAAGCCATTCGGCTCCAGATGATAGCCCAAGGAATCCCATTTGAAGCAGCCGGGATCCTAGGAGACATTGGCCCAAGTACCCGGGTACCAGTGTTTGACCGGCTAGGTCCACCTCTCCTAGTTCGACAGGCGAATCTCAGACCCAGACTAGTGAAGTCTGCGATTGAGATTCCCCTTAAGAGAGCCCAATCTCCACCAAAACCAAGGGCAAAGGAGAAGGATCCACATCTCGATTCAGAAGGAAGCGCCAGATCCCAAAAGAGCTCCAAAGAAAGACATCAGAGAATAAAGCGAAATAAGGTGGTCATTAATTCAGAAACTTCGGACGAAGAGGGCTTAGTAGCCAGATCCGGAACCAAGAATTCCCAGTGCCTAGAGGATCAGGTGATTAAGATGGCAAAGGAGTTGGAGCAGTTGAAGCCCCTTTGGGTGAGATGAACGAACCTTTCTCTAAAAGAGTCGGGGAGGCGGGGTTACCTCCCAAATTCAGGATGCCCTTTGAGAAGTACTCTAGGACAGAGGACCCCATTAGCCACCTAGAAAGCTTTGTCCACCAGATGGAAGTCCAAAGCGAGACCCAGCTAGCCATGTGCTGAATGTTTCCTTCAACCTTGACCGACTGCACCAAGACATGGTTCAGAAAGTTACCACCAAGTAGTGTTGATTCATTTTCTAAGCTTACTACAGCTTTTTGTGCGTAGTTTCAGGGGATCAAGCCTCGTCCCAAGGACCCTATCTTGCTTCAATATGTGGTTGAGGAGGGGGGGGGGGGGGGTGAAACTTTGAGATCTTATATGGAAAAATTCCATAAAGAAGTCGTCCAGATGGGTGTCTTCGACGAGAAGGAAACCTTAGCTAACTTTCGAAGAAACTTGTGGGCTGGCAGAATATTTCGCTCTTTTGATAAGCATCCTCTAGAGGCGTACCAGGAAGCCTACAACCGGGCTTTGGAACAGGTGGATATAGAAGAACAGCTCCGGATTAAGACCGAACACGATGAAGCTCGATTAGCTCTACGCCAAAAGAAGGAGGCTCCGAAGCTTGCACTAGCTAGGAAGTTCTAGAATCAGTCTTCAAACCGGTCTACCTACCAACCGCCTCATATTCCTTTGTACCAAGAAAGATATCCGGCTAGGAGGTCACAACCTAGGGAGATCCCTCTGAAGAAGGTGGCTAGGGTAGCAAGAGAGGAAGATGGATACAATCACTACACCCCTCTCAATGCTTCACGAGAAACCATCTATCTCGCTATCCGGGATAAGGGCCTGCTCAGAAAGCCGGGTCCCATGAAAATCCCCACTGACAGGAGAAATCAATACAAGTATTGTGATTTACATGAGGACGTAGGGCACAACACTTTCGAGTGTTACAGTCTCCGCAACCAGATTGAAGGACTGGTAAGGGGAGGTCTTTTAACTGAATTTTTACAACATGTGCGGGACAGCATCAATGAAGGGAAGCAGGTACAGAGCGGGATGCAGGAAGCTGCAGAGAAAAGGAGAGATAGGGAGAAGGACTTGATGCAGCAGATCCAGGTGATCCACACCGTCAGCGGAGGCCCCACTCTAGCTGGAACCTCCAATAATTCAAGGAAGAACCATGCAAGGAAGATTCCCAGATTCAGTACCGATCATGAGGTATTCAAAGTCAATAGTGGGTCCCGAGATCTACCCCGTTCTACCAAAATCATCTTCACGGAGGAGGATGTCTACAATACAGTTCAACCACATGATGATCCCATGGTAATTTCAGTATAGATCGCCAATTGCCGGGTACACCGCATCATGATTGATATGGAAAGCAGTGTTGATATTCTGTTCAAGGGGGCTTATGAGCAACTTAATTTGAAGAATTCTTGTTACAACAGCTGCACCTCCCTTTTGTATGGATTTACAAGGGACTCTGTAATGCCAATGAGGATGAAGATTTCGCCAGTGATAGTCGGAGAAGCTCCTATTCAACAGAACATAATGACAGAGTTCATTATGGTAGATACCCTGTCTGCCTATAATGCAATTTTGGGTAGGCCTTTCTTGTTGGGGATTAGGGGGTACTGTCCATCTACCATAATTTTTTGAAATTCCCGGTGGGAACAGGAGTAGGAGAAGTTAGAGGGGATCAGCAGGCAGCCTGTAACTGTTACGCGGTGTCCACTAACCCCACTGCATTAGCTAAGCAATGGGCACATGTGACCAGTGACCCAAGTTAGGGAGCGTCAGAGCGGGATCATTATGTCTTGGAAGAAGGAGAGGTACCAGACATAATAGTGGAAGAGCTGGAGGAAGAAGAGTGGGATTGGACCAGTGGGCATCCCATGGATCAGTTAGAGGAAATACTTATTAGGGGCGAAGATCCAACTAAACCAGTGAAAGTTGGAGGAGGTTTGGACCCTGAAATCAAGAAGGACTTGGTAGGACTCCTCAGGGAGTACAACGACATCTTTGCTTGGAGCCATGAAAAGATGCTTGGCATTCCTCTTAGCCTAACTACCCATAGGTTGGCAGTAGACGCAACCTTCAAACCAATAAAATAGAAAAGAAGACATTTCAATGCCGAACGGAACGCCGTAGTCCAGGAAGAGGTTGACAAGCTCCTGAAGGCCGGTTTCATTAGGGAATCCCGGTACCCTGAATGGATTGCCAACGTGGTCATGGTAACCAAGTCTAACGGGAAGTGGCGAATGTGTGTAGATTATACCGATCTCAACCGGGCTTGTCCCAAGGACAGCTTCCCCTTGCCTAAAATAGATCAGCTCATTGACTCCACTGTAGGAAACAAGCTCCTAAGCTTCATGGATGCCTTCTCGGGGTACAATCAAATCATGATGCACCCTTTCGATCAGGACAAGACTAGCTTCATCACCGGACAGGGCCTTTACTGCTATAAGGTAATGCCTTTCAGACTCAAAAGTGCAGGTGCCACATACCAGCGTATGGTGAACAAATTGTTTAAAGAGCAGATAGGAAGATCCATGGAGGTGTACATAGATGACATGATCACAAAATCTCAGGAAGCTGGACGACACACTGGGGACTTACGCTAAACTTTTCAAGCAATAAGATAGAACCAGATAAGGCTGAACCTTGCCAAATATGCCTTCGGGGTAGCGATAGATAAGTTTCTGGGATTCATGGTGCATGAAAGGGGGATCGAGGCTAATCCCGAGAAGATCAAAGCTATCCTCCATCTCGAATCCCCTACAACTCTCAAGCAGGCACATGGATTAACTGGCCGGATAGCAGCCCTGAACCGGTTTATATCTCGCTCCACTGATAAGTGCCTTTTTTTTTTTTTTAAGTAATCAAGCAGGGGAAGAAGATGAAGTGGGACGAGCAAAGCAAGCAGGCTTTCCAAGCTTTAAGGGAGTACTTGTCAAGTTCGCCTCTCTTGGTGAAACCTACCCCAGGGGATGAGCTCTTACTCTGTTTGGCAGTTTCAGAAGTTGCTACCAGTGGAGCCTAGGTGAAGGAATGCATTGACGGGATACAGAGACTAATTTACTATGTGAGCCGGGCATTCATTAAGCCTGAGAAAAACTACACCTTCCTAGAAAAACTCGCCTATGCCTTGGTGACCACATCCAGAAAGCTTTGACCTTACTTTCAGGCTCACACCATTGTGGTTGTCACTGATTAACCTCTGCGACAATTCCTCCAAAGGCCAGATGTGTCAGGCAGGTTTGTTCTATAGGCCCTGGAGCTCACCCAGTTTGACATCAAATACAAGGCAAGAACCACGATCAAAGCCCAAGCCCTATCTGATTTCATAATGGAATTCAGCATAATTCCCAGTCTGGATAAGTTAGCAGACCCGAATCCAGATCAAACCAATCCGGATTGGCTCGAAGATAGCAAGATCTGGGTTCTTTACACGGATGGAGCCTCAAACTAGTCGGGATGCGTGGCTTGGATCGTCGTGATTGACCCCGAAGGAGCCGAATGTAGTCATTGTTTCAGGTTTGAATTCAGAGCCGCTAATAACGAAGTAGAATACGAAGCTCTACTAGTAGGAATGGGAGTAGCGGAAGCTTTGGGGGCTGATTACCTTTTGATCATGAGTGACTCCCAATTAGTGGTCAATTAGGTATCGGGATTGTACCAAGCAAAATGTGACAACATGGTGGCATATCTGGCTAAAGTTCAGGAAGCAATGAAGAAATTCAAAGATGTAAGGATGGAACAAGTTCCCAGAGAGAAGAACCATCGCGCAGATGTCCTGACCAAGATTGCCACAGGAGAAGGACATGCTTTACCAAGAGGAGTACCCCTTCAATTGATTCCCCGTTCCAGCATAGCAAAGGATGTAGAGGTCCTCCTGATGAGGTCGTTTGTGTACTCAACAAAATAATGTTTTAAATGTGATCATTTTGAAAACCTTTTTTATCCACTTAAAAATCCACTTATATATTAAATTAGTAAAGTGGCAAGTAGGATTCGTTCCACAGGGAATTAGAGTGGTTAGTTGAATAAATTAACTAATATATATGCAATAAAATAAATTATAAAAATATGGATGAATGAATGGGTTGTCAAGCCATCAAACATACATGAAAAATAAACCTAATAAACTAATAAAAGAATACTTAACAAATCTAGATAAGATAAATGGAATTAACAATTAAGAGAATAGCTAGGGAATTAATGGGATCACAAATGAATTACGGGAAATGCTTATCAAGCTACTTTAGTGAATGAATCTTATAAATGCTAACCAATTGATTTCTAAAATATGTTTAGGCCATTATTATGAACCCTAAACAACTTCCTACCACAATGCCTAACTGATTAAGGAGAGGGGGTCATGGTGAGATCGATTTGTTACAATTAACGGTTTAGATTATCGCGGTTGATATACCCTCCGACAATATATCCTATTCACTATGTTCTCAATCCATCAAGGTTGTCAATCCAATCAAGATTATATAACAAATTATCCTAAATAAGATTATAATCAACTTGAAACAAATTACGGTGTGTTCTAATATTAATCTAGAGGGGGGTGAATAGATTTTAACAAATTTTACCCAATTTTCGCATTAAGTCAAGATTACGAAAATGCCCCAAACTAGTCAATATATATAATAAGTGTAATATGTGCGGAATTTGAATAACACTTGATATTTACGTGGAAACCCTCACGGGAAAAACCACGGGCTGGTAAGTGCACCACACTCGAACCTCGAATCCACTAATTGTGATAGCGTATACAACCTAATCCCGGTTTGACGGCCTAATCCCGGCCAATATCCCGCTACCACTACCCGCAGGCCTGTAAAAGTGGATCTAGTCCAATTTGCTCATGTGACCACCTAATCCCGATGTACGACCTAATTCCGGTCTATCACACAAGACTTACTTCTCTGAAGAGATCAAAACCCTAAGTGAATATGCAATGATATCCAAATATGCAAGATAGAGCTAGGGTACTCTAGATGCTTACATAGGATTATATGATGACAATAAAATCAATCCTAGATATGAAAATAGCTATATGACATGGCATACAACTTTAGCTAAGTAAAGGGTAACCAATTCTAGATACAAAGCTATCACAAATAATCTCAATCATGTCAGTGAGATCAATTAGCTAGATGTTAGATAAACATGAACAATCCTAGCTATCACAAAATAACCCACAAACATTCAAAGGATTAACTAGTTGATTTAAAAACAATCTATCAACCTAGTTATCAATAAATCACACAAGAATGTTTATGGCATAGCTTTTAGGCAATAATGACCTAATCAATTAAGCTATGTAAAAATTAACCCAATCAACACATAATCTCAACCATGTATGTAGAAATAAATCTAAACACATACAAGTAATAAATGAGATAAAATTGATAAGTAGAAACACTAAAATTAGATGAGATTAGTGTTCAACAAATCATACCATGTGTGTTGAAGAAGACCCATGCTCAAATGATGTTGAATGATGCAAGATGGAGATGGGTTTTGGGTTTAGAGAGTTAAAGAAGCAATCTTGGTGCTTTCTCTCTCAAGAATATGGAGCCTCTCTCTCTAGGGTTTCATTTTGTGGCTCAACACTCAAAATGATGAGAAAGATATGTATTTATAGTGCCCAAGTGAAACTATATCGTTTTGGAAGAAATAGAAAAACTATGGGCATTTTCACGGTACTCGCGACAGTGCAGTATCTCTAGATTCGAGCGCTCCGAAACATGACAAAACGACATCAAAACCTTTCGTATAATATATTGTTGGAAAGGTATGGATGTCTAATTTCTACTAGTTTTTACATAAGGACATTTTGATCTCTATAGAAAAAGTTATGGTCATTTGAGTGACCAAAGGTCATATACGGATAACAGCTGTGATGCCCTGTTTTAGTGGTTACTTTGGAGATTTTAAAAGCAATCCAAACAGTCATAAAATATTATGAATAATATACCGTTGGAAAGGTATGGGTGTCTAGTTTTTCTAGAATTTTACAAAACTCAATTTGAAACTTTGTGTAAAAAGTTATGGTCACAAGACCATACAAATGTCATTTTTGAAAAACATTTAAATCATTGAAATCCATTATTTTGAACCTAGACACTTCACTCCAAATAACCAAACCGAATCTACCACTTATCCAAGAGAAGAATGAGACCTTCTCAAGTGGTCAACCATCGTGCTAAGACATGCACACCATCATGCAAGCACAGACGTTTTCGATCACTCAAACGGAAACGAATTACATCACACTTATAGCTAACAAACATGAAGTGCAAGTGTGGGAATTGAATGCATCCTAATGCCTATCATGTCATGACATTATCATAGAACAAGATGCAATCAATTCAAATAAGCATGAATAAAAATCATGACTTTGCATCCTAATGCCTAAACATATCATGACATTTTAATGAGATAGATGCAATTAAATAATCATGCATGAAGAGATATTCAACAATTAAAAATGCACACATATAAAACACACAACATACAAGAATAAGAGATATGCATGAGTTGTGTGTGTGTGCAACTAGATCTCTTCAAAGCAAGTAAGCACTAGAATATACCTTTTGTGCTTCTTCTCTTGAGGTCTTGAGAGGGCCATTGGATGATCACCAATTCCTAGGCTACCCTTACATCAACCCCAACATGTGGTTTATCCACGAAATAAGCCAATCAACAAATGAGAATCCTTACACAACTAGTGGGTATACATTTCAATTATAAAATGCAAAGAATCTAATTATAAAATGAATAGAGCATAAATAGAAATTAAAATATATTAAAGCTTAAGCAAATCCCAATCCAAATATTCTCACATCAAAATCCTAGAAAGGGGATTTAATTACACATATTACAAATAAAGGGAAGGCAAGTAAAAGATTAGGAAATCACCCATGGGTCTCCTTTTGTAAGCTTGATCCTTTCCTTGCCTTTGATTGCTCATTGTGTAAAGAGTGGATGATGAGGATGTGTCTAGATAGGTGGAGTCAAATGGGAAGTGACTAAGGAGATTTGTGGAGAAGATGGGAAGAAAAGGAATGATTAGGGGAAGTAATCTAGATATTAAGTTTAGGTAGAAGAGAAAATGGTGAGAAAATGAATGGTGGAGAAAGGAGGGTTTCTTGGTGGTTAAGAGTTGTCTAAAAGAGGAAAAAAGTGATGAGTTTATAGGATTTTCACATTAGGTCTCGGGTGGTAAATTACCAAAACACCCCCTGACCATGGCAAATTACCATTTAGTCCAACAGAGGGGGTCATTGTGTAATTTTCTTGGCCAATCAGATTTCATAGAGAAGGTTTCGCGGTTTGCTCAAATGGGGACATTGTGGCGACCTTAAATGGCAACGAATCTAGAGCCAAAACAACTCCCTGTCGCTATGGCGACCTTGGAATCCAAACCGTGACCTCGATTTACGCGGTTTTGTCGCGATTTGGGCTTGGTGGCGACAAAGGGCAATTTTGGGCGTGATATGGGTGGCTGGAATCTGGCCATTTGGGGTGTCGGAGTTGGACCGACTGGCCAACCGACCGGTTGGCCGTATTTTTGGGTCGAAAACCGATCGGAGATAGGTCAGTTTGGGTGCCTTTCCGATCGGTGAGGGTTTGGGGGAAGTTTGGCCATAGCTGCTCGTGTCTTGAAGAAGAAGATGAATAATTTTGGGGGGTATTTAGCAATCAGATGGGGTGCAAATAGGCAGCTGGACAATTGTCTTTAATGGGGTGCAGTTAGAGGTGAATTGGGGTGTAATTAGGACAAGATATGGGTGTAGTTTGAGCCATGTGTGAGATGGGCCACCTGTCTTTGCACTTCCTCATGAAACGTACCGTTTCATTTAAAGGTGCTTAGGCTTGACTCTCTTGGGGTACACTCAGCAACGAGGTAGGGTGCGTTTGGGCTATTGTCATTTATCTCTAAGGGGTGCAGCTTAGAAGACGACTGAGGTGCGTTTAGAGGCCCACACCCTCTAAACGCACCGTTTAACTAAAGAGGAGTGGGCTGCAAAGTTGAGCCACTCTTGGGCGCGTAAAGAGATGGACGTGGGTACGCTTAGAACCCACACTCACTCACTACAGCAAAACGCACCGTTTAGCCTGCTGAGGTGGCAGTGCTCCTGGTCAATTGCAATTCAGCCCCTGTTTTCTTCTATAATCACAATAACTTCAATTCTTCCTTCATATTTTACACTTTCACCCCTATTTTACCAAAATTGCTCCAATGCCCCTGAACTTTATAAATTCCTAAAAACACTTAATTTACACCATTAAATCATAGGATAATGCCCAAGAATCAAGCAAAAGGAGAAGGAAATGGGGACCAAAATCATACCAATTTTGGTTTGATCACCTCCCAGTCAGCTGCCCCCCATGTTGGATGGATCCAATAGCAGACTATCTCTAAAGAGACACTCTCCCAGCAGATCCGGATCAAGCCCATCGGCTTAAGAGGATAGCTACTCGGTACTGCCTGGTAGATGGATATCTCTATCGTAAGGGGAAATCTTTCCCTCTACTCAGATGTCTCCATCCAGACGACGCTTGCTGGGCCCTTAACGAGATACACTCAGGGGATTGTGGGAACCATGTATCAGGTGAAACTTTAGCTTACCAGACAATAAGAATGGGCTACTTCTGGCCGACTGTACACCAGGATGCAAAACAGTTTGCCTGATCCTGTGAGGCTTGGCAGAGAACAGCAAACCTTCACCATCTCCCACCAGAAAGACTCTCCTCAATCAGCACGCCCTACCCCTTTGCAATCTGGGGACTAGACCTATTCGGGCCACTCCCAACTGCACCCGGCCAGGCCAAACACGCAGTGGTGGCAATAGATTACTTTACCCGATGGGTAAAAGCCAAGGCCCTTACCCGGATAACTGAAGAAAAAACCACCAACTTTGTCAAGGAGAACATTGTCTGCCGTTTTGGTACCCTGATGGCCATCATAATTGATCTAGGAAAGCAATTTGACAACGCCAACTTCAGGGAGATCTGTGAAGGCCGGAACATCGATCTTCGTTTTGCATCGGTGGCTCATCCTCAGACCAATGGGTTGGTTGAAGCTACCAACAAGACCATTAAGAAGCTCCTGAAGAAAAAGCTCCAACAAAAGAAAGGCCTATAGGTTACAGAATTATCCAATATACTGTGGGCTTATAGAACAACCAGGCGGACTGCAACAGGAGAGACCCCCTACTCACTAGTATTCGGGACTGAAGCGATCTTATGAACCGGAAGATAATGAGGCTAAGTTAAGAGCCAGTCTGGATCTACTTGAGGAGAAGCGAAGTAAAGTTGCTGAAAAAGTGGCGATGTATCAGAGTAAGATAGCCCGACACTTCAATAAAAGGGTGAGGATTCGGAATTTCAAAGAAGGAGATTTGGTTCTCAGGAAAGTAACCCAGAACACACGAAGGAGGTCTGACGGGGTGCTAGCTCCTAACTGGGAAGGTCCCTACTTGATTAAAGCACCACTCCGGGGTGGCGCTTAAAAACTGGAAGACATGGAGGGGTACACAGTGGATCATACATGGAATGCCGATCACCTCAGGAAGTTCTACCCTTAGAAATTTAATTTGTATCGGCTGGTAAACACACCCCGAATTTATATTGTATTGCTTGGGAAATTCAATAAAAGCAGTTTCTTCTTTTACATGACTCTCCTATATGCAATGTCTCTTACTTGACTCTCCAATGTCTCCGACGCGATGTCCATTCTACAAGTATCTCGCCATTACTGAATCGCCTAAAGACCAGAAAATAACCTTATGGCGCTCCTACTGCCTTGGTCGGGGAATACCCTTCACTATGAAGCCTGGTGCAAAAGTGGCCTAAGTTGTCTACTATGACAGATTTACAGTAGGATCGGGATACCTTGTCAGGATACCTAATTCCTTACTTCTCCATATCAAGACCAGGAAATAGCCTTATGGCGCTCCTACTGCCTTGGTCGGGGAATACCCTCCTTCAAGAAGCCTGATGCTAAAGTGGCCTAAGTTGCCTACCTGGACAGACTTACAGTAGGATCGGGATACCTCATCAGGATACCTGATTCCTTACTTCTCCATTTCAAGACTAGGAAATAGCCTTATGGCGCTCCTGCTGCCTTGGTCGGGGAATACTCTCCTCCAAGAAGCCTGATGCTAAAGTGGCCTAAGTTACCTACCAGGACAGACTTACAGTAGGATTAGGATACCTTGTCAGGATACCTGATTCCTTACTACTCAATTTCTCGAAAAGGCTGGCGTTTAAGGGGATTGAGATGCATATCAAGTCAAATTGTCATAAGTATCAGGTTACCTCGACAGGGTACTCGATACCGTATATTATTACATGTTCATGAGATTCCAATTAAGGAGGACATGATAAGTATCAGATCTCGCCAGTTTCTACGATTATGAGATACAAGGGTGTTCATTGTCTGCCAATCAAGCATCTTGGTCTATTTTACCAAGGCACAGTAACTAAGTCATTTTTTGGTTCAACTCTTCACAAACTTGTATGATTAGAAAATTTTTCTAAGTTAAGAAGAGCAAGCAAGACGCAGTATGAAACAGGAATATGAAGCTGTTATATTGATAAAATAGGGTGCCTAGCTCCCATTTTGGGCTACAAAAAAGAAATATATATACACAGTAAAAGCAAAGAGGGAGAGCTAAATTAGTCTTCTTTCTCCTCCTCTAGATGCTCTCCTTGGCCAGCTGCTTCCACCTCTATAGCATAAGTGTTGACGTCAGTTTGGGCCCCCTTTAACCGCCGGAACCTGAGGTCTAGTGGGGTCATCCTCCTGGGTAGTAGCATCCTCTTGTGCAACAACAAACTCATCCTAGGTCCCTCTTACTATTGGGACCCCGGATCCAGCCGGATCCTCCTCCTCCTCCACCAAGACCACTTTTGAAGTAGGCACGGGGTCTACCGTTTGTTCTTCTTGGATATGAGGATTCTTGACCGCCCCCTCAGCGCCATCAAGCTAGACTCTCACAGCTATACCAGCCCTTTGACACGGATGAGCAGCATCCTGTGGGGGAACCTCTGCCTCTTGGTCCCCATCTGCTAGTTGGGCAGCCCTCGCCATTATTTGATCCCGATCCTAATTCAAGGCAGCCTGGAGGTCAAAAGGAGGGGGCAAAGCAGTGGCCACCAAGTAGCAAGCAGTAAAGTAACCATCTTCAAAGGTAGGGCTCTCATGAGCTTCTAGGCTTGCTATAGTATCCCGCAGGAGTTGGTTCTCATCCAGCAGTAACCTCTTCTCTACCTTCAAGCGCTCCCTCTCTTCTCGGTGGTGTAAGGATCTGATAGTTTCAGTATCCAGGTAGTGCTCATAGCGTCTCATATCCACCAAGGCCGCATGCCTGCCCTATTCAAACTCTTTGGCTGCTTGAAGTAGAGGAGCCACACTCTGCTGGGCTTGAACTAGTTATTACTAGGTGTCCTCCAATTTGGCTAGGAGCCCAATGTAAGCTTCCTTCAAGGTTAGCAGCTGCTTCTCCATGGCCAAAGTGAATTTGAAATCCTGCAAAAAGAAGGGAGAGTCAATACCTACCAAGAGAGAGAAAAAAGATGGTAAGAGAAAGGATAAAAGTTTACCTCAGCCAAGACAGACGCCCTCTTGGTAACCAGGATTTCAGTGGGAAGCTTTGCCATATTTATCAAGCTTCTTCCGGGGCTGGAGGCAACAAACCAGGATACGACTTCGTCAGGAGTAGCGGGAGAGGCAAATGTAGGCATAGCATCCTCCTTCTCTATATGCTCGCCGTGGTCCTTCGAGACAACTACGGGAGAAGGAGAAGTAGAAGAAGTCTTCACAACGGGGGAAGCAACATTCTTACGTGCTTGCTTTCTAGAACCCCGGGCCTTAGCTGCCCGAGCCAACATTTCCTTGATCTTCGAGTGCGCTGGAGGAGAAGTAAGAAGACGAGCATGAGTCTTGGCAGACGACCCCGATGGAATACAAGAGGGAGTGGTAACGCCGGCAGATGATTTCATCGGAGCAGGAGGAGGAACGGGATCAATTCTAGCTTGTGTAGACCTCGGCACGATTCTGACAGTAGTAGAAGGAGAGGGAACATGAGAAGTCGAAGCCAGTAGGATTAGATCCCCCGTTTCAGAGGAGGAGGGAGACCCCACTGCCATCGGGGCAGCTGATACTACACAGAGAAAGAAAATTTTAGTGAGAGAAATGAGGAGGTAAACATATGAATAGGTAAACAAGAGAGGAAGGCAGGACTGCTTACCAGGAAGTGCGAGGGAAATCTTCATATATCGCTCAAATCGGTCTCCCTTAAAGGGGTCTAGAGTGGGATATTTCATGTTTGTATACCCCCTCCTCATAATCCTCGTAAGGATATCCCAAGATTCAAGAGAAAGCACCCCCTTCGCCAATTTGTTCCTCGTCGTGAACTGGGTAGGGACGGGGTACTCATACCCCCTGATGAAGGCCGTGCGCCCCCATTCACCCTCGACCACGAACCACTCCTCCTTCCACAGCGTGACATACTTCATGTTCGCTCCCGGGATGACAAACCTTATGTCGTTGCTTGCCCTCAAGTAGAATTGATCCTGATGCACCATATTTGCTATGTTGAAAAGGAAGCACAGTTCATCTAGTCCTGGCTCCCTATCAATATTGTCCCTTTCACATTGCTCCCGCCAGAGCACTAAGAACCCCGTCTGGTGCTTCCAGAAGCCCGACGAGATTTGGAGAGGAGCTAACTACAACACCATAAGATCCCGATGAAGAGTAGGATGCAGCGGTAGCCGGACTCTGCATTCGAAGGCCGCTTTATGAATTAGCAGGCGATCCTGAGGCGGGGTGTACACATCGTAACCCCGGTGAGGGAGGGAGAGAGTGATGTAGTCCGAGATCTTGTATTCCTCCCTCAGCTTAGCCATTGTGTCCAAAGTACGCACAGAATCGGGCACTATCCTCCCATTGTGGAAGGAAACAAAAGAGCCGGCCTAGACCCCGACTAAAGAGATGCCTCCATCGCCGCCTTCTTCGTTGACACCAGCCTTTGTAACGCCCACCTCGTCGCTAATTAAAACGGGATCCTCTGGTTGGTTGTGGAAACCCGACCCGACCCGATCCGATCCGAGGGTTTCGTATGGAGCGACGGCGTTGAGTTAGCGGGGTACCATCACCTACCTCGTCACCATCTCAACCTCGTTTCCTCTCCATTGATGTCGGAGAGTCCTCCACCGTGTCAGCCTTTTTCGAATTGAAGAGGGCATCGATGCAGGGTCAGGATGTGTTGAAGTCACCGTTGGGAGAGTTTGGCCGATAGAAATTTCTTGTGAGGTAGTAGGAAGTTTTGAAAGAGATGCCATTAGGAAGAAGAGAGTATGAGAGGTTTGGAAGATTGCTGATAGGAAAGAAAGAAGGCAAGAAAGTTAGGGTTATCTCTCTACTGTAATTTTGAAAGTTTGAAAGTGGTGGAGAAGGCACCAGCAAAGCCGATCTATTTATAGAAGAGGGGAGGCGGTTACACACAAGGAAACCAGAATAGGTGACCGGCAACGTGCTTGAAGGATGTGCTAGAGACATTTCCGCATTAATCGTGCCAAAACGACTCTTTTTGAAAACATAGACTGTGCAATTAGTACTAACGTATCCAGGAAAGATTTCCGCTTCCATAATGGAAAATTAGTCAGACAAGGAAATATGTAGACAGAGAAGGCAGAAAATCCTTCAAGCACAGTCAAGATCCTGACTTGGACATTGATACCTCGACAAGGTATCAGTGTCCAAATTAGGGGGGACTTCTATTAACCATCAAAATTGGCAGAGGATCAAAAAAGAATTTTCCACCTTGATATAAGGAAGACATAGGAATCCAGACACCATCCGACTACCCCGAAAAGGGAGGGATCCCGACTGATCCGAGTACATATCCCCTTCAACAAGGTCAAGCCCGGCCATTCCCTGGCCTTTCATGGACCCGCAATACCCTGATTCACACACACTGCCCTAGGCTGAGCTATTCGTAAGTTCCTCCAGCGGGGTCCAAACCATATATTCCCTAGCTTCTTATGGACCCCAAAGCACCCCGACATGGAGTTCCACCAAGCATCCCACTACCATACCATCTAGACATCCCTCTACTTCATCAATGGGATACCCCACTTCTGACTCGGTTGGTATCTCGATCCTCAAGTAGCAGCAAGATACTTAATGGTTCACACCTCCTGGTAGAATTAGCTTGCCAAGCAGGAAAAAACGAAGTAGCAAGACTCTCATACCAAGATTAAAAGCTCCATAAAGACTGTTGAAACACCATCGTTCAGTAAAAACAGAAAAAAGTATACTCCTTCCCGCCAACTGAGAGTTCTATTTTAAACAAGTCAACTCTGTTAGAATCCTCCTAGGAAGGAAAGAATTGCTTCCAAGATTGATTCCTCCTAGGAAGGAAAGGCTGGATCTTGCACGCAAAAGCTCTAAGATTATCTCCTAAAAAGAAGGAGGTCTTGCAATCGCCAAAACCCTAGACCGAAACTATAGGAGTGCATGGCAAGAAACAGGACCTATATAAACAACATGATACTCACCAGAAAAAAATATTTGTTCACCAAAACCCGACCTTCAGTTCTACTTATCTACATGTATGAGATCACCACCACCATCTCCATTGCTCACAGAATCTCCAAACTTTACTGTTAATCTAGAAACACATAACTCATGTACTTGTAATGCAAAGTGATAATCAATAAAGATCCAGTTTTGTCTATCATATTTGGATCCAGATCGTAATTATATTATATAAAACTTAGTTGGTATCAAACTACGTGATACCCCTTCGACCGGGGTCAATCTTGATCTTGGTCCCCTTAAAGTCGTTATTTGGAATTTCATCCCAGTGATGATTTTCCAATAACAGAAGGTATAGGAGGCGGTCGGTCGGTAGGTAGACCGGTTTGGAGGCCGATTCAGGAACTTTTTAGCTGGTGCGGGCTTCGGAGCCTCCTTCTTATGGCGTGGTGCTAATCGGGCTTCATCGTGTTTGATCTTAATCTGGAGCTGCTCTTATATATCCACCTGTTCCAAAGCCTGGTTGTAGGCTTTCTGGTACGTCTCTGGAGGGTGCTTTGCAAAAGAGCAAAATTGTTTGCCAGCCCACAGGTTTCTCCGAAAGTTGGCTAAGGTTTCCTTCTTGTCGAATACTCCCATTTGAACGACTTCCTTATGGAACTTCTCCACATAAGATCTCAGAGTTTCACCCCGCTCCTGAACCACGTATTGCAGCAAGATAGGGTCCTTGGGACGAGGCTTGATCCCTTGAAACTGCAGACAAAATGCTGTGGTAAGCTTAGAAAAGGAATCAACACTATCTGGTGGTAACTTTCTGAACCATGTCTTGGCACAGTCGGTCAAGGTCGAGGGAAACATTCTGCACATGGCCGGGTAGTGCTTTGGACCTCCATTTGGTGGACAAAGCTTTTTAGGTGGCTGATGGGTTCCTCTGTCCCTAAATACTTCTCAGAAGGCATCCTGAATTTGGGAGGTAACCCTGCCTCCCTTACTCTTTTGGAAAAAGGTGCATTCATCTCACCCAAGGGGTTTTTTCGGATTCTTTGGTGCTTTTCTTTCTTCAACTCCTCCAATTCCTTGGCCATCTTGGCCATCTGATCCTCAAAGCGTTGGGATTTCTTGGTTCCGGATCGGGCTACTGAGCCTTCTTCGTCTGAAGTTTCTGAATCAATGACCATCTCTTTCCGTTTAGCACTCTGATGTCTTTCTTTGGTGCTTTTTCAGGATCTGGTGCTTCCTTCGGAATCAGGATGTGGATCCTTCTCCTTTGCCCTTAGTTTTGGTAGAGACTGGGCTCTCCTAGGGGGAATCTCAATTACGGACTTCATTAGTCTAGGTCTGAGATTCACCTGTCGGACTGGGTGAGCTAGCCCCAGCCGGTCGAACACTGGTACCCGGGTACTTGGGACAGCTTCTCCTAGGACCCCGGTTGCTTCAAAAGGGATCCCCTAGGCTATCATCCGGAGTCGGATGGCTTCTACGTATGCTGCAGCATGCTGTTCCAGGACATCCTGATTGACTTCTTACCTGGCGTGGTCCTTAGGCGAAGGGCCTGTAGCTGGTGGAGGCATTGGTGGCGGATTCTCGTTCCTGGTGCCTTTACCTCGCCTCTGGGCTCTTTCAGTGGAAGCGAGGGACTAGGGTCCTGATGGATAGGGATGACCCTGAGAGGATCGGAGTCTCATTCCGAAGATCTCTGGGCAGAACTAGGCTGTTTTGATATTGGTCGGGATGTAGGTTTTCCACAGACGGTGCCAAAAGTGTTACTGGAAAATCGTCACTGGGGTAAAGTTCCAAATAACCATTTTAAGGGGACCAGGATCAATCTATAACCACTTTAAGGGGACCAAGATCAAAGATTGATCCTGGTCGGAGGGGTATCACGTAGTTTGATACCGACTATGTCCACAATAACACACGTACGATTATAAACAAAATAGGCTCTTTATTGATTGTCATTTTGCATTACAAATACATGAGTTGTATCTTTCTGGATTAATCATAAAGCATGAAGATTCAGCTAGTAATGGAGATGGTGATGGTGGTGAGCTCATATGTGTCGATAAGTAGAACTGAACGTAGGGTTTTCCTTAGTGATTTTCGGATCCCCTTTTTTGGTGTGTAGCATGTTGTTTATATAGGTTCGTTACTTGCCATGCACTCATACAATCTCGATCTAGGGTTTGGCAATTATAGGACTTTCCTTCTTGATAGGAGACAATCTCGGAGTTTTCAGAATTAAGTCTTTCCTTCTTAGGAGGAGACAATCTCGCGGGAGTTCTCCGAATTGAGTCTTTCCTTCCTAGGAGGTTTCTAACGAAGTTAACTTGTCAAAGTAGAACTCTCAGTTGGCGGGAGGAATTCTATTCCTTCTGTTTTGATTAAACGGCGGTGTTTTCTTTATGGAGCTTTAACCTGGTCTTCTTTGTTCTTTGGTAATGTCTTCATCTGGTATCACCCTACTTGGCGGGCTGATTCTATAAGGAGGCATGAACTTCTAGGTATCTCACTTGTTATAGGTAAAAATAGTCGTGGTAGACATGTCATCACTATGAAAAGCACGTAAGCAAGGTCAAAGGAAAGTCAACTAACGGAGCAAGAATTCCCCCATGAAAACCTGCTCGGGAAAAGAGGGAGCTTCCCGACCACCAGCAAAGACGAGTTGCTCGGGTTGTAAATCTTACTCGGGCAAAGACTCGGTGTAGTCGGGAATCAATGAAAACAGATAGTCATCAACGTCTATATTCAAAACTCTGGGAGCAATCAGCAACAAGCAACTCCATGATAAGCAACAGTGACTGCAAAATTCAAATAAGGAAGCAGATAGATTTTCCGCAAATAAAGGAGGAAGAATCAGAATCAGACTTGGATTCAACAAAATCAGGAAATATACGAAAGAAAGAGAATCCGAATCCGTTTAGGGTTAGAACACACAATTAGGGCACCACATACAAAACCCTAATTGAACATGTATAAATACCCCTTCTTTATATAAAAAAGGGGACGAGAGAAATAGCTTGAGAGAGATTGTAATACAGCGTGCTTGTAATCCTTCATAATAGTGAATTTGGCTTCGTTGTTTAAACAACGAACCGTGGATGTTTCTCCAACTCTTGGAGTTTTACCACGTAATTACTTGTTATTTCTAGTTATCTCTTTTGTTTTTAATCATCCTAGTTCGTAAATCATAACAATTCGCAAATAAATCATTGACTCGGTGATCACCAAAAATCACCGTCAACATCGCTGTTACTTGAGGGTTGAAATAAGGCAAGACTGAAGCGGGGTATCTTGCTGATGCAGTAAAGGGATATTTGGATGGTATAGTAGCGGGACGCTTGGTGGAACTCCGTGTCGGGGTACTTGTTGGACTTGTGAATATCCCAATTTGGGGCAGTGCCTGTGAATCAGGATGCTGGGTGCAACCTCGCATCGGGATACCGCGGGGTCCTTGAGAGGCTCGGGAATAGCTGGGCTTGATCTCGTTGAAGGGGGTATGTACTCGAATCAGTCGGGATCCCTCCCTTTCCGGATCAGTGGGGATCCCTCCCTTTCCGGGGTAGCTGGGTAATGTTTGGATTCCAATGCCTTCCTTGTACCAAGGTGGAAAATTCTTCTTTTGTCCTCCGTCAATTTTGGTGGTTAACAACAACATTAAAACACGGGAAAATACCCGAGAATCAAACGTAAGGAGACGAAAATGAGGACCAAAATCATACCAATTTTGGTTCGATCAACTGGCTATTTGGCTTTTGTTAGAACTGAATGCGTCATAACTTGAATCGAGTATCTTATCAACTGGCAATTTGGTTTGTTTGAACTGGGCATGCCATAACTTGAGTCGAGTATCGTATTAATTGACAATTTGGCTTGTTTGAACTGGGCTCGCCATAACTTGAGCCGAGTATCTTATTAACTGGCAATTTGGCTTTTTGCATTTTCTTCACCTATGTGTTACATAAAGGCTCATCCCGACCATACACTTAGGTCCCTGTACAAGTCACCTAGGACGTCTTTAGGTTTTGTCTGTTAAAGGGGTTTACCGAATCGTTGGGGTAGTGTATACTGGCCAACACAGTACGCATCTCAGCAGACCTATTCTGGCGGTGCTCCGAGCAGTCTTCCAGGTATCCTAGTGCCTCGGGTTTACCTTCTCATTGGGTGATGCATTTGTATTGTCCTAGCTAGGCAGACATGCTTCTTTAGCTTCTCCGCCCCTTAGACACTACCCACTCGCTCTTTGCGGTTTCATGGTGCCCGAGTTCTTTATTGTTATGAGACCTTTTAATATTGTGTTTTCTTTTTCAATCAGTTGATCTTTCCTGGGGATGGTTTCCACAAGAGATTTTATTGATTCTGCACAACTGAACTGAACATGTAAAATTCAGTAGATTGCTACATTTATTAGAAACTGAATATCCAAAAAAGCTAAAAAGCTGAAAACTACTAAAAACTTATTTAAGCATCAGGAAATAAAGGAAGAAACTCTTCAGGGATAGAATGTTTTCAAGTATTGTGCGCTGCATGGTCGGGGTACTACACCACCCTAAAGTCGGGCAATTAGGTAGGCCCCATGCCCGATTATACCATCAACGATGTATGGTCTTTCCCTTTTGTTGGCGAGAGACCCTGCTATTCTGTCTTTTATGTTCGAGGACACCCTCCTTAGTACTAGGTCTCGGAGTTGGAACTTACGTACACGGACATGTGAGTTGTAATACCTTGCTGCTCTTTGCTGGTACGCTGTGTTTCTCACTTGAGATCTGTCTTTAGCCTCTTCCAGGTCATCCAAGTTTTGTAGCAGTATGTTGACGTTGTGATCTAGGTCGTACAACCGGACTATTGGCGAGGTAAAAGATGTTTCTACCAGGATGACAGCCTCAGTTCCGTGTGCCAAGGAAAATGGTGTTTCTCCTATAGAGGTCTTTGCAGTTGTTTGGTATGCCTATAGCACTTTGTGGAGCTTGTCTGCCCAATTTCCTTTCTTTGCGTCCAGCTTTGCCTTCAGAGTGTGCTTGATCACTTTGTTTACTGCCTCCGTCTGGCCATTAGTTTGAGGATGGGCAGGCAAGGCATATTAGTTTGCGATCTTGTGTTCTTTGCACATCTCTTTGAATTTTTTGTTGTCAAACCGGGTGCCATTGTTAGTTATGATGGTACTCGAGATCCCGAACATGTATAGTATGATCTTCTTGCCGAGATCTGATTGTACCCTGAGTAAGCATCAATGGAATTGAGCAGTTTCTGGCCCGATGTGGCATCTACCAACTAGTATATTCTTAGCAGGGGAAAACTGTCATTTCGGAAGGCTTTGTTTAAATATGTGAAGTCCACACACATTCTCCACTGATTATTTTTCTTTTTGACTAGCACCACATTGGCTACCCACTATGGGTACTTGACTTCTCTTATTGACCTTGTGGCGAGTAGCTTTTCCACCTCCTTCTTAATCACCACGCTCATCTCAGGGTTGAACAGCCGCCTTTTTTGCACTACTGGTCGGAATTCTACGTCGACGGCCAGGTAGTGTGATATCACTTTCGTGTTTATCTCGGGCATATCTTCATGACTGCAAGCAAACACGTCTTTGTATTCTCTCAACAAACCGGCCAGGTCGGCTTTTATATTTTCGTGCAAGTTTGCACCAATCTTTACTACTTTGGTTGGCTCGTTGCTGTCTAGAATCACATCTTCTGTTGGCTCATCTTTTTTAGCTACGGGCACTTACCTTAGGTCGAGCTCAAATTCTTCAAGTATTTCTGTTTGATCCTCCAATCCATTCATGTCTTGTTCGGATGACCAAATTTCACACACTAGGTGAACTTCCTTATCTTCTCTGTAGATCAAAAGGTTCGCCCTCCGTGCCATATGGTGACCTTTTGACAACGCCTACCCCATACTCTATTGGGAACTTCATCATTACGGCGTAGGTGGTCGTTATGGCTTTGGCCTTGTTCATGAATGGTCGGCCTAGTAAAGCGTTGTATGGCCAATTCTGTGTCCACGACCACGAAGAGCAACATTGTTTTCTAACAGGGGGCCTTTCCAATTTTAATTGGTAGCTTTACTGTGCCTAGGGATCTCACCTCTGCTCTGCCAAATCCTCAGAGTGAGGTATGAAAAGGCTGTGGGTCTTTCCTGTCGAGTCTCAGTTTGTCATATACTTCTGCACTAAGAATGTCGGCTGAGCTTCCATTGTCGATCAGGATCTGATGGACCTCTCTATGGCCAATCCGAGCACTGATGACTAGTGCATCATTTGGCCTAACGTTTACACCATGTGAGTCGGCTTTAGTGAATATTATCTAGTCTTACCCTTCTTTAATTCTCTTTGGTCAGGCTCTATAGAATTTACATTGAAGTCTTTTCTAGCTTTCATTGCTTCTTGGATTTCCTATGTCCTTTCTCTGTTGCTCTTTCCAGTTGCTGGTCCGTCGAAGATGGTATTTATTGCCCTATCATCCTCAGCCTTCTTCGGACTCAACTTTCTTCCTCGGCTCTCTTGCTGGTTATCTCAGTGTTCATCCATTTTCTCAGCTTTCTTCAGGATGATATCTTTCAAGTTCCCCTCTCTGATAAGGGTCTCGATGTAGTCATTGAGTTGGAAACATTTGGAGGTCTCATACCCATTCTCCTTGTGGAACCTATAGTACTTTGTAGTGTCCCTCCGAGCAAAGAATGACTGCTTAGGAGGTTCTTTTGACATGTTCTTTTCTTCTAAGATTGCAAGCACATCTTCTTGATTCTTCTTCAGCAGGGTGTAGTTCGTGTACTTCTCCTGAACTTCTGATATGGTTGATTCGTCTTTGGGTCAAAACTTCGATGACTGACCTGACCATCCCAACTGTCCCGAGCTTTATTATTCTGATTATCTCCTTTCTGGTTCTAGGTTTTGGGGCCCATCTGCTCATCCACCATGCACAAAGTAACCGCCTATTGCGATTTCTTCTTCTTCGACCAAAGCGTACCCCCCAACTATGTCAATCATATCTGCATAGCTGGTTAGGTGGGCTCTTCTCAGATCAAAAGATAGCTAGCCGTTCATTAAGTTATTATTGAAAGCTGCGACGATGGCTTCGTCGTTTACACTTCCGATTTCTGACACTTCGTGACCAAATCTTCCCAAGTACTTCTTGAGTGACTTGCTTTTACCTTGTTTTAGTTGGCAGGTGAGCCATCGAATTTTTTCTATGTACATTCCTAAGGAATTGCCTGAAGAACGCCTTACTTAACTCTCTGAAGCTATTTATGCTTGCTGCTGGCAATCTCCCGAACCATCGAGAACCTAAATCTCCGAGTGTCTGTGGGAAGTTAAGACATAGTAGGGCGTCGTTGTAAATGTACTGGGCCATGGCGCTTTTATATCTCCCGATGTGCTCTTTCGGGTCTGTGTCTTTCTTGAATTGCTCCACATGTGGCATTCTAAACCATTTCGGGAAGGGCATCCGGAGGACGCCATTGGTGAAGGGGCTGCCTGATTCATCGACTGACAGCTCATTACGCCCATAAAGCCTAACAAGGGCATCCATTTACCATCGATTATTCTCCACTTCTCGGGTCAAACTTTGTATGAGTATGTCCTTGTCACCTTCTGGCTCTCTGCTAGGATTGAAACTTTGATTGATGGATAATCCTAGTCTTTGTTCCTCGAAATCTAGTTTTTAGGTTCCGTGGTCTAGCCCATGTAACTGGATTGTTCCCCTTTGACATTTACGGTGGTGACGCCGGTCACTTTGTTCGGATGACGATGACTGGTCACTTCGGTGGGTACGCCTCCTAAATTGATTTTGATCCTGTTCTACTTGATCGAAGTCATATTCCCCACGGGGATGCTCGTCCTCCTTGTGTTCTCTGTTGGCTCGGGCCAGCCTTTTCGACAAGGTTTCCAGCTGGTCTAACGGGTTTCAACCCATCTTTAGTGGTGCGTCCGGTGTTGGGCCAACTATTACGGAATGTAACCTACCTTGCTATTGGTTTGGGGAAGTTAAGCCTTCCGTGGTGGAGAGAATAACCCCTTGTTTAGCTGCATCAGACATAACTTGTTTTAAAGAGTCCTGAAATCGCTGGGCGATTTCCTTACTGGTAGGAGGAAACCGTTGAATCCCAGTCATGGCTGTTGATTGATTCTTGACCATCAGAGAGGCCTCCGTGACATTGAGAGTGGTGTCTCCTAACATCCCGCCTGGTAATTCTTGACTCTGTTTGGAATTGTTGCCATCTTCTTCGTTAGCTATTGTTTCACAAAATATCTCAAAGTTGAGTTCTATAATCTCCCTTATTCTTCCGCCAATTGTTGATGGTGATTTCTCGAGAGTGAACCACTCAATGATTTAGGTTAGTGAAACCTGCAAATATGGATGCAATAAAAAACGTAATAATAGTAAATAATAAAGAAAGTGAGATACGTGGTAAAACTCCGGTGATCGGAGAAACGTCTAAGGGTCGTTGCCTTAGCAACTGAGTCAAATCTACTATAATTGCTAAATAGTACACATTCTAATCTCTCTCTCTCTCTTGCTAAGATTTTTCACCCCTTCTACAGTGTTTTGCAGGTGTACTTAGACATGGCGCCGCTAGGGTTTTGTATCATAACGTATAAGTAGAGGATTATAGAGTTGGTTTTATGATTCTTTTCCTATTTGATATCATCACGTGTTTAATGCTATTGAATTCGAATCTGCTTTGGACTCTGATAGCCTAATGTATATGAGGGAAAATCTGTTTGTTTCCTTGTTGGACTCTAGGTAGCTGTACAACAGTTGACTTGTGATTGTTTGTTATCACTGTATACCTTGTAAGCGGTGGAGAAACCCTTACGTAATCATTCACGCTTATGTCGAGTAGAGCCGAACATGTGTACTCTTCTACTCAACTTACTCGGCTTTATTTGGTGTTGCTAGCCTTATGTCTCCGCTAATATTGTGCTGGTGCTAGATGGCCTATCCACGTGGGACGCCAACATGTCCTCTTTGACTGATCTTTGACTTTCTGCTTATGTGGCAAGGTTGGTCCGTGCTACCTGATGACGTGTCTTATTTGGCAAATATTACATGCAACAGCTGTTAAGCACCATAAATTAGAGAAGTATCCAAATGTAAGTTTGGCAACATTATTCATAAAATTGAATTGTTTCAAAATTTTAATTCTTATGTTAAATATTTTGCTCCTAAATTGTTCCTAGCTTGGTCAGATACCATAGAGATGGCTAATATCCTGTTTCAAATCTTTGAAACATTATTTATACCTTTTGCCAACAAGGGCATAGCTCAGCTGGTAGATGGATAAACTTGAGATTTGGGCAAATGACTCCTAAGTCAGTGGCTCGAATCCTAACAAAGGTGAAAGTTTTCAAAAAAAATACATGGTCCCAGATTAATAGATATTATCAAAAAAAAAAAAAAAAAAGTCTTAGAAACATTATAGAGGGAAATTAATACCATTTAATTATGAGAAAAAACCATAACTAGCCATAGGAAATATTAAACTTTTGTTACTAACCACTTTTGAAACTTTAATTGTTGTAAGGATTCCCATTATTGATTGACTTATTTCGTGAACAAACCACAAGTTGGGGTTTGAATTGTAAGGGTAGATTAGGTGATGGAAGACCAACATCAAAGGCCCTATTCAAGACCTCAAGGTGACAAGCACTCAAAGGTATATTTCTTGTGCTTAGTTTTCTTTGAAGAGATCTAGAAGCACACACACACTTAGCATACTTGCATTTGTGTGCATACTCTTCTCATGTCACTTTACACACTTGCACTTTGTTTGATTATATCTTGTTGTGTGTTTGTTTGTGTCGTGTAATTCGTTTCCCGAATATGTTCGGAAACGTCCGCGCTTGCACGATTATGTGCTTGGTTTTGAGCGAAGACCGCTCTTGGTGATAGCCTTGGCTTTCTCCTTGGATTCACCACTTTTGGTGAATCGACAGTTTAATCGGCGGCCCTGGCCGCCGAATGAAACCACCGTTTTGGACCAGAGGTCTCTGGTCTAATTTTGCGGTTAGATCGGCGGTCTGGCCGCCGATTTGAAACCGCCCTTTCATACCTGATGCATTTATTATTCTCGGGTTGTGTTCTGCGGTTTACTCGGCGGTTTCGAAACCGCAGAATGAAACCGCCGTTTTCTCCCCTGTTCTCGGGATGAATTCGGCGGTTATGATCGGCGGCCTGGCCGCCGAATGAAACCGCCGAATTAGATATTTTATGTCGGTTTCTTTCTCGGCTTCAATTCTGCGGTCATATTCTGCGGCCCCGACCGCAGAATGAAACCGCCGTTTGAGTGTTTCAGGGGCAATCTTGTCTTTTCACATGCCCTGTTTCTTGATGACTATATATATCATACTTTCTCATTTCTCTAACTTAGTTCTCTGATTCTAAAGAACCCTAAAGTTTAAAAAGAGAAACTTGAGAGAAAAGAAATCAAGAACTCATTTTTATACACACAAAACCATTCTCATATGCATCAAAAGATCATCTAGCATTTTCTAGCATAGTTAGGATGCTTGCTTGCATGGGTTTTGCTCAACACACTTGCTTTGGTATGTTCTTCACTAATCTCATCTAAGCTTAGTGTTTTATTTATCAAAGAAATCTCTTATATTATTTGTATGCTCTTAGAATATATTCTAGATACAAAATAGAGATTGTTGTGTTGACATGTGTTAACCGCCAAAATTGGCGAAGGACTAAAGAAGAATTTTCCACCTCGACATAAGAAGGGTATAACAGTACGCAACCCGGACACCACGTCAGAGTGGACCCCGATTGATCCCAACACATACCTCCTTCAGCGGGGTCCACCCCGCCAAGCCTCTTAGCTCAACAAAGTGGCCGAGAGCAAAAAATACTCACTAGAACTCACAGCGAGATCAAACCCGGCTATAACCGAGCTTCCTATGGACCTCGCAGCACCCCGACACGGAATTCTACTGATCACCTTACTACAAAGCTAGATAGATATCCCCCTATTGCCATCAGTAGGATGCTTACTAGATGTAGGCAGCCCGCTAAAGCAGAGGAGCACTAGGAAGCAGGATCCTAACACCAAGAACTAAAAACTCCACAAAAGATCCAGTAAAACGTCGCCGTACAAAGGAGGTATACTCCTTCCCGCCAGATAGTCCTAATTTAAGCAGGACAGCACAGTAAGAATCCTACTAGGAAGGTAAGTGATTGACTCCTCCTAGGAAGGAAAGATTGGATTCAGCGCATTAAATCTCCGAGATTATCTCCTAAAGATGGAGGATCCTGCAAGCTGCCAAACCCTAATCAGAGATTGTAGGAGTGCATGGCAAGCAAACAGGACCTATATATATATATAACATCTAATTTGAGGAGAAAAAAAAGAGGGAAAAAACCCTACACTCTACTTATCGACAGGCACAGATTCACCACCACCATCATCACCCTTATTATCGACTAAAATCCTTGTAGAACGTGATGATCTAGTAAATTCATGGTCGATGTATTCATGTATTAAAAAAGAGTGATCAATAAAACGAGTTCTTATTCGATTTCATGTATTCTTTATTATGCATGCGTTGGCAGGGACCTAGTTGGTATCGAACTACCTGATACCCCTCCGGCCAGGATCAATCTCGATCTTGACCCTTTTAAAGTGGTTATTTGGATTATCGTCCTTCTAACGATTTTCGGATAACACTTTTGGCGCCGTCTGTGGGAAACCTTTTCCCAACCATTGTTTAGCAACAGCCTACTTCCACCCAGAGATATTCAGAATGAGACTCCGATCCTCCCAGGGTCATCCCGAGCCATCAGGACTCCAATCCCTTGCCTCCACTGAAAGACCTCAGAGGCGGGGTAAGGGTATCAGGAGCGAGAATCCTCCACCAGTGCCCCCACCGGCTGCAGACCCTGTCCCTCAAAACCCCGCTGGGCAAGAGGTCAACCGAGACGTCTTAGAACAGCACGCCGCAGCCTACGTAGAAGCGATCCGGCTCCGGATGATAGCCCAGGGAATCCCATTTGAAGCAGCCGGGATCCAGGACGATGTCAGACCAAGCACTCGGGCTCCAGTCTTCGACCGATTGGCCCCCCCTCCCAGTCCGACAGGCGGATCTCAGACCCCGACTAGTAAAATCCGCGATTGAGGTTCCTCCCAGGAAGATTCAATCCCCACCAAGACCGCGGACAAAGGAGAGGGAATCCCGTCCCAATTCTGAAGAAAGTGCCAAATCTCGGAGGATTTCCAGGGAGAGGCATCAAAGGGTTAAGCGAAAGGAGGTAGTCATCGATTCAGAATCTTCGGATGATGAAGTTTCAGTAGCTCGATCCGGAACCAAGAAGTCTCAGCGCCTGGAGGACCAAATGACGAGGATGGCGAAGGAGTTGGAGCAGTTAAAGAAGGGAAAGCATCAGGGGATCCAAAAGAATCCTTTGGGCGAGATGAATGCACCATTCTCCAAGAGAGTTAGGGAGGCAGGGCTACCCCCCAAATTCAGGATGCCTTCATAAAAGTATTCTGGAACAGAAGACCCCGTCAGCCACCTGGAAAGCTTCGTACACCAGATGGAGGTTCAGAGTGCAACCAGGATAGCCATGTGCAGGATGTTTCCTTCAACTCTGACAGACTGTGCCAAGACATGGTTCAGAAAACTACCACCAGGTAGTGTTGATTCTTTCTCCAAACTTACCAAAGCTTTCTGTGCACAGTTTCAGGGAATCAAACCCCGTCCCAAGGATCCTATCCTACTGCAGTACGTAGTTTAAGAGCGAGGTGAAACTCTGAGATCTTATGTGGAGAAATTCCATAAAGAGGTCGTCCGCAAGTATTGCGACTTCCATGAAGACGTGGGGCACAACACCTCAGAATGCTACAGTCTCCGCAATCAGATAGAAGCACTGGTAAGGGGAGGACTCCTAACCGAATTTTTACAACAGGTACGAGATAGCATTAAAGAAGGAAAGCAGGTTCAAAGTGGGATGCAGGAAGCAGCAGAAAGAAGGAGAGAGGGAGAGAAGGATTTAATGCAGCAGATCCAAGTGATCCACACAATCAGTGGAGGCCCCACTCTAGCAGGAACCTCCAACAATTCGAGAAAAAACCACGCAAGGAAGATCCCTAGACTCAACATTGAGCATGAGCTGTTAAAGGTCAATGGAGGACCCCGAGACTTATCCCGTTCCACCAAAATCATCTTCACGGAGGAGGACGTTTACAATACGGTGCAACCACATGATGATCCCATGGTCATTACGGTACAGATCGCTAACTGCTTAGTGCACCGCGTCTTGATCGATACGGGGAGCAGCGTGGATATTTTGTTCAAAGGAGCACATGAGCAGCTCAACTTGAAGAACTCTTGCTTCAACAGCTGTACCTCTCTACTATACGGATTCACAGGGGACTCCGTAATGCCGATGGGAACAAAAATACTACCAGTGATAGTGGGGGAGGCTCCTCTTCAACAGAACATAATGACGGAATTTATTGTAGTGGACACCCCGTCGGCATATAATGCAATCTTGGGAAGGCCTTTCCTGTCAGGGATTAGGGGAGTGCTGTCTATCTACCACAACGTGTTGAAGTTTCCAGTAGGATCAGGAGTAGGAGAGGTAAGGTGAGACCAGCAGGCAGCCCGCAACTGCTATGCGGTGTCAACCAACCCCGCTGCGTTGGCTAAGCAATGCGCATCGGTGGCCAGCTATCCGGGTCCGAGAACGGCAGAACGGGATGATCATGTCACGGCAGAGCAGGATGATCATGTTTTAGAGGAAGAGGAGATACCCGACATAGTCGTAGAGGAATCAGAAGAAGAAGAGCGTGGTTGGATTAGCGGGTGTCCATCAGAGCAGCTAGAGGAGGTCCAGATCCGGAGGGAGGACCCAACAAAGACAGTAAAAGTGGGAGAAGGTCTGGACCCAGAGGTGAAGAATAATTTGATAGAGCTTCTCAGAGAGTACAACGACATCTTTGCTTGGAGTCATGATGAGATGCCTGTCATTCCCCTTGGCCTGGCTTCCCATAGGTTGGCAGTGGATGCAACCTTCAAGCCAGTAAAACAGAAAAGAAGACACTTCAACACAGAACGGAATGCCGCAGTCCAAGAAGAAGTTGACAAGCTCTTGAAGGCCGGATTCATCAGGGAATCCCGGTACCCTGAATGGATCGCTAACGTGGTCATGGTTACCAAATCCAACGGAAAGTGGCGGATGTGTGTGGACTACACCGATCTCAATCGGGCTTGTCCCAAAGATAGCTTCCCTCTACCAAAGATAGACCAGCTCATTGACTCCACTGCAGGAAATAAGCTCCTAAGTTTCATGGACGCTTTCTCGGGGTACAATCAAATCATGATGCACCCTTCAGATCAAGACAAGACTAGCTTCATCACTGGACAAGGCCTCTACTGTTACAAGGTAATGCCATTCGGACTCAAAAATGCAGGTGCCACTTACCAGCGCATGGTGAATAAACTATTCAAGGAACAGATAGGGAGATCCATGGAGGTATACATAGATGACATGATCACTAAATCTCCAGAAGCAAGACAACATGCAGGGGACTTGCGCCAGACCTTCCAGGTAATAAGGCAGAACCAGATGAGGCTGAACCCCGCTAAGTGCGCATTCGGGGTGGCAGCAGGCAAATTCTTGGGATACATGGTGCATGAAAGGGGAATCGAGGCAAATCCTGAGAAGATCAACGCCATTTTAGATCTCGAGTCTCCTACAAACCTCAAGCAGGCGTAAGGATTAACCGGGCGGATAGCGGCTTTGAACCGGTTCATATCCCGCTCCACAGACAAATGTCTCCCCTTTTTCAAAGTCATCAAGCAGGGGAAAAAGATGAAGTGGGACGAGCAGAGCGAGCAGGCTTTTCAAGCTCTAAAGGGATACCTGTCAAGCCCGCCGCTATTGGTAAAACCGATCCCGGGTGAAGAACTCCTACTCTACCTAGCAGTTTCTGAGGCAGCAACTAGCGGGGCCTTGGGGAAAGAATGCAGTGACGGGGTACAGAGGCCGATCTACTACGTGAGTCGGGCTCTTACAAAGTTCGAGAAGAATTATACCTTATTAGAGAAACTCGCCTACGCCTTAGTAACCACATCCAGAAAGCTCCGGCCTTATTTTCAAGCTCACACCATTGCGATAGTCACAGATCAGCCTTTGAGACAATTCCTCCAGAGACCGGATGTATCAGGAAGATTGGTTCTGTGGGCCCTAGAGCTCACACAGTTCGACATCAAGTACAAGGCGAGAACCACGATCAAGGCTCAAGCCCTGGCGGACTTCATAGTGGAGTTTGGCCCGATCCTGAACCAAGGTGGGTCGGCAGACCCAGACACGGATCATACCCTACTAGAATGGCCCGTAGATAGCAAGATGTGGATTCTTTACACGGATGGAGCATCGAACTAGTCGGGATGCGGAGCCGGGATCGTCCTGATCGACCCCGCGGGAATCGAAGTAAGTCATTGTTTCAGGTTTGAATTCAGAGCCACTAACAACGAAGCAGAATATGAGGCTCTGCTAGCAGGAATGAAAGTAGCAAGGGCTCTGGGGGCTGAGTACCTTCAGATTAAAAGTGATTCTCAACTAGTGGTCAATCAGGCGACAGGGTTGTACCAAGCAAAAGGTGATAACATGGTGGCCTATCTTGCCAAAGTGCAGGAAGCTATGAAGAAATTCAAGGGTGTGAAAATAGAGCAAGTGCCTAGAGAGAAAAACCATCGCGCAGATGTGTTAGCCAAGATTGCCACTGGAGAGGGACATGCTTTACCAAAAGGGGTACCCCTCCAACTGGTCCCTTTCTCCAGCATAGCAAAAGAGGCAGAAGTCCTTCCCGTAAGCCGCCTCCCATGTTGGATGGATCCAATAGCAGACTATCTCCAAAGCGACATTCTCCCAGCAGATCCGGATCAAGCCCGTCGGCTCAAGAGGACAGCCACCCGATACTGCTTGGTGGAAGGATACCTATACCGTAAGGGGAAATCTCTCCCTCTACTCAGGTGCCTCCATCCCGATGACGCGCATTGGGCGCTCAGTGAGGTGCATTTAGGGGATTGTGGTAACCACGTGTCAGGGGAAACGTTGGCTTACCAGGTAATTAGGATGGGCTACTACTGGCCGACTATACACCAGGATGCAAGGCAGTTCGCGCGATCCTGCGAGGCTTGTCAGAAAACAGCAAACCTCCATCATCTCCCACCAGAGAGGCTCTCCTCGATCAGCACTCCCTACCCCTTTGCCATCTGGGGACTAGACTTGATCGGGCCACTTCCCACTGCACCCGGCCAAGCCAAGCACGCAGTAGTGGCGATAGATTATTTTACTCGGTGGGTAGAAGCCAAGGCTCTTACTCGGATAACTGAAGAAAAAACTACCAACTTTGTCAAGGAACACATTGTCTGCCGGTTTGGCACCCCGATGGCCATCATAACTGATTTGGGAAAGCAATTTGACAATGCCAACTTCAGGGAATTCTGTGAGGACCGGAAGATCAATCTCCGTTTTGCTTCGGTGGCTCATCCTCAAACTAACGGGCTGGTCGAAGCAACCAACAAGACCATTAAGAAGCTCCTGAAGAAAAAGCTCCTGAAGAAAAAGCTCCAACAGAAGAAAGGACTATGGGTGGCAGAATTACCCAATGTACTCTGGGCCTACAGAACAACTAGGCGGACAGCAACCGGAGAAACCCCCTATTCCCTGGTATTTGGGGCTGAAGCAGTCTTGCCCATCGAACATAAGCTCATATCTTTCCAGGTTCAAAATTACAAACCAGAAGATAACGAGGCCAAGTTGAGAGCTAGCTTGGACCTGCTGGAAGAAAAACAAAGCAAGGTTGCAGAGAAGGTGGCCGTATACCAGAGCAAGATAGCCCGACACTTCAACAAGAAGGTGAGGGCCCGAAATTTCAAAGAGGGAGACTTGGTTCTCAGGAAGGTGACCCAGAATACTCGTAGGAGGTCTGACGGGGTGCTAGCCCCTAACTGGGAGGGTCCATACTTGATTAAGGCATCACTCCGGGGTGGTGCTTACAAGCTCGAAGACATGGGGGGTTACCCGGTGGATCATACATGGAATGCCGATCATCTTCGAAAATTCTATCCTTAGAAACTATGTTCTTATCTAGTAGGATACTCACCCCGAGTTCATGTTTGTACTGTTTGGGAAATTAAATAAAAGCAATTCTTTCTTCTTCTATATGATTCTCCTGTGTTCCAGTGCTTGATTGTCTCCTACTTGATTCTCCGATATCACCTACAGAATCATCATCACGGAATCGCCTAAAGGCCCGGAGAGCTACTTAAAACTCCTGATGCCCTAGACAGGGTCAAACCTTCTAGGAGGATCTCCGTTACTGAGTCAAGACCAGGATAACTACATAGTATTCCTGATGCCTTGGACTGGGTCAAGCCCGCCAAGAGGATCTCCATTGTTAAAGCGCCTCAAGACCAGGAAATAGCCTAAGGGCGCTCCTGCTGCCTCGGTCGGGGAATACCCTCCTCTGAGAAGCCTGGTGCTAAAGTGGCCTTAGTTGCCTACCAGGACAGCCTTGGTCGGGGAATACCCTCCTCCGAGAAGCCTGGTGCTAAAGTGGCCTTAGTTGCCTACCAGGACAGATTACAGTAAGAGTCGAGCTGCCTCAGGGTACCTGATTCCTTACTTCGCCTCGAGACCAGGAAATAGCCTCAGGGCGCTCCTGATGCCTTGGACTGGGTCAAGCCCGCCAAGAGGATCTCCATTGTTAAAGCGCCTCAAGACCAGGAAATAGCCTAAGGGCGCTCCTGCTGCCTCGGTCGGGGAATACCCTCCTCTGAGAAGCCTGGTGCTAAAGTGGCCATAGTTGCCTACCAGGACAGATTACAGTAAGAGTCGGGCTGCCTCAGGGTACCTGATTCCTTACTTCGCCTCGAGACCAGGAAATAGCCTCAGGGCGCTCCTGATGCCTTGGACTGGGTCAAGCCCGCCAAGAGGATCTCCATTGTTAAAGCGCCTCAAGACCAGGAAATAGCCTGAGGGCGCTCCTGCTGCCTCGGTCGGGGAATACCCTCCTCCGAGAAGCCTGGTGCTAAAGTGACCTTAGTTGCCTACCAGGACAGATTACAGTAAGAGTCGGGCTGCCTCAGGGTACCTGATTCCTTACTTCGCCTCGAGACCAGGAAATAGCCTCAGGGCGCTCCTGATGCCTTGGACTGGGTCAAGCCCGCCAAGAGGATCTCCATTGTTAAAGCGCCTCAAGACCAGGAAATAGCCTGAGGGCGCTCCTGCTGCCTCGGTCGGGGAATACCCTCCTCTGAGAAGCCTGGTGCTAAAGTGGCCTTAGTTGCCTACCAGGACAGCCTTGGTCGGGGAATACCCTCCTCCGAGAAGCCTGGTGCTAAAGTGGCCTTAGTTGCCTACCAGGACAGATTACAGTAAGAGTCGGGCTGCCTCAGGGTACCTGATTCCTTACTTTGCCTCAAGACCAGGATAACTACATAGTACTCCTGATGCCTTGGACGGGGCCAACCCCGCTAAGAGGATCTCCATTGTTAAAGCGCCTCAAGACCAGGAAATAGCCTAAGGGCGCTCCTGCTGCCTTGGTCGGGGAATAACCTCCTCCAAGAAGCCTGGTACTAAAGTGACGTTAGTAGCCCACCAGGACAGATCTACTGTAACATCGGGATGACTCATCGAGATGCTTCGTCCTTTATTCCTCCACTTGCTACCCCGATAGAAGATCCACAGTCAGGGGGGAAACTGGAGAGTTTATCAGAATCCAACTGTTACAAAACATCTTATCTTCTCGAGAGAGGACAAACAGTCAGAGGAAGATTTGGAAGTTTATCCTCAGCAAATTAAACTGTTCGTAAGTAGCAGGCTTCCTCGACTGACTGCTTTACATTTTATACCGTTGGGAGTTCGATTAAAGGAAGATTTGATCTGACCCCGCTGATTTTTACGGTTACATAAGCGTCACATGTTTTATCTTTACCCATCGGGGTCCAGTCATCGTCCTTATTACTCATCGGGGTCCAAGTATTCATCAAGATTCCAAGTGTCAACAAATTTATATGCAGTGAGAGCTTTCTAAGTACAAAGTAAACAAGACACAGTATTCAGAAAAGCTGCTATATTTATAATCAGGGTGCCCAATTCCCCAGTCGGGCTACAAAAATTTTAATAAAGAAGGGAGGCCAGACTAGTTTTCTGTTTCCTCCTCTGGATGCTCTCCTTGGCCAGCCGCCCCTGCTCCCGTAGGATCAGCAACTGCATCATTGTGAACCACCTCCATTACAGCAGAAGACCCAGTCTGAGTCCCCTCAACCACAGGGACCTCGGATCTAGCTGGCCCTTCATCATCCTCCACGATGACCTCTCCAGTAGCAGACTCGGGATCCACCACTTGTTCTTCAATGGCAGGAGGATCTAGATCAGTTCCCTCCGTGCCATCTTGTTGGACTCCAGCAGCCACGACAGCTTCTTGACCCGGGTGAGCCATTTCCTATGGAGGGGCCTCAGCCTCTTGATCCCCTCCAGCTAACTGGGCAGCCCTTGTCATAATTTGCTCCCGGTCCCAGTTCAGAGCCGCCTCGAGGTCGAAGGGAGGAGGCAAAGCTGTGGCTACCTCGTAGCAGGCTGTAAAGTAGCCATCTTCAAAGGAAGGCCCCTGCTGAGTTTCCAAGCCTTCTATGGCCTCGCGTAGGAGTTGATTCTCGCTCTGTAGCAGCGCCTTCTCCCGTTTCACGCACTCCCTCTCTTCCCGACGATGTAGAGACCGGACTGTCTCAGTGTCCAGGCTGCGTTCCGCACGCCTAAGAGCCACCAAGGCCTCCTGCCTCCCTTATTCAGCGTTTTTTGCTTCTTGCAACAGGGGAGCCACGCTCTGTTGGGTCTGAACCAGCTCCTGCTGGGTATCCTCCAGCCTCGCTTGGAGACCGATGTAAGCCTCCCTCAATGTCAGCAGCTGCCTCTCCATGGCCATGGCAAACTTGAAGCCCTGCAAGAAGAAAAGAGAGTCAGTACTTGGCAGAAGGAGAAAATAAAAAGCAAAGAGAGAAGTTGAGGTTTACCTCAGCCAAAACCGAAGCCCCCTTGGTGACCAAGATGTCTGTAGGAAGCTCGGCCATATCCGCCAGACTTCCACCAGGGCAGGAGGCCGCGAATCTAGACAGCACCTCGTCAAAGGTGGCCCCCCTCAGCCCTGATCCGGAGGCCACATCAGCAGCAAGAGCAGGAGTGTTGATAGTTGCCTCCTCCACTGGGATCGTCAAAGGATCCACGTGAAGAGCTGCGGGAGGAGGAGGAGCAGGAGAAGTTCTGGTAGTGGAGGCGGTTTTCTTCTGGGCCGATCTTCCCGAACCTCGGGCCTTAGCCGCCCTGGCCAGCAATGCCGGGATCCTCAAGCGGGATGGCGGAGTAGAAGGATGACGAGCTGGAGTCTTGGCCTTATACCCCGTTGAAGCAGGAGTAAGAGTTTTTGAGGGAGCAGGAGGGGGGTTGGAGTTGGATCCTACTCGGATGGACCCCGACCTAGTCTTGGCAGCAGAAGTAGGAGAAGGAACAGGGGAGGAATGGGCAAGCAGGGTCATATCCCTTGTCCCAGGAGAAGGAGGAGATCCCGTCACCACCGGGGTAGCCGATACTGCAAGAAGAGAAGAGTTTCAGTGAGAATCAGAAGAAGGAATGTACACATATGTAAAAACAGAGAAACAAGACGTAGTTAACTTACCGGGAAGAGCGAGGGAGATCCTCAGATACCGATCCAGGCGGGCTCCCTCAAAGGGGTCCAGAGTGGGATACTGCAGGTTGGTATATCCCCTCTTTAGGATCCTTTTTAGAATCTTCCGAGACTCAGGAGCCAACGTCCCCTTGGCCCATTTGTCCCTTGCTGAAAACTGAGTAGGAACGGGGTACTCATACCCTCCCACAAAAGCAGTGCGCCCCTAGTCGCCCTCAACCACCAGCCATTCCTCCTTCCAGGGCGCCGCGTACTTCACATTCGCCCCTGGGACGACGAACTTCAAATCATTCGATGCCCTCAGGTAGAATTGACCCCGAGGTACCATGCTCGTAATGTTGAAGAGGAAGCGGAGCTCGTCCAAACCCGGTTCCTGCTCTACATGGTCTTTTTCGCACTGCTCCTTCCAGAGCACCAAGAACCCTGTCAGGTGCTTCCAGAAGCCCGGCAAGATTTGAAGAGGAGCCAGTTCGAGCGCAACGAGAGCTCGACGAAGGGTAGGATGTAGTGGGAGCCGGACTCCACATTCAAAGGCGGCTTTGTGGATTAGCAGGCGGTCTGGTGGCGGGGTATACACATCATAACCCCTATGAGGAAGGGAGAGAGTGATATATTCTGGAATCTTGTATTCTTCCCGCAGTTTGGCGAGCGTATCCACCGTACAAACAGAGTCGGGTATAATCCGACCATCGTGAAAGGCGGCGAAGGAGCCCGTTTGGACCCCGACCAGTGTGATGTCAGGTCCGCCACTCCTCTCGTTGCCGCCAGACTGAGAGGCGCCCACTTCATCGCCAACAAGGACTGGGTCTTCGGGTTGGTTGTGAAAACCCAACCCAATTCGGGGGTTTCGGGTGAAGCGGCGTCGTTGAGTCATCGGGCCGTCACCAGCAACACTATCCTCCTCTCGACCCCGTTTTTTCTTCTCCGAAGTCGGGGAATCTACCACCGCATCGGCCGCCTCCATACTGAAGAGGGCGTCGATACTATCGGACTGGGGAGATGAGGCGGGATCAGGTCGAGTAGAATCCGCCGCTGTAGAAGGGTTTTGTTCTGCAGCGATTTCTAGAGAAGTAGGGATTTGTGAAGGAGAAGCCATGGAAAGAAGAAGAAGAAGAAAAGAAGGTTTTTCTGGAAGTTGGAAAGGAGAGAAAGAAGGTAGGACAAGAAGTTTTTGTTCTCGTTTGATTTTGAAAGACTGAAAGCTCAAAGGTGAGAAGCGCCAGTAGAACCGGTCTATTTATAAAGAAAGAATGACGGTTACTTACTCGGAAACCGGAATCGATGACCGGAAGGATGGGTTGAGGCGTTCTCCGCATTAATCGCGCCAAAACGGCTCTTTTTGAAAACGAGGAGCCCAATCAACAGTCGACACGCAATCAGTTATAACGGACAAAATAAGAATTTCCTTCTCCTAAGTGGAAACCCAGTCAGACAAGGAAAATAAGGGGATAAGGTAGAAAATCCTTCAAACAAACAAAAAGATCCTGACCCCGACCCCGACCCCGACCCCGACAAGGTATCAGTGTCCAAGTCAGGGGGGACTTCTGTTAACCGCCAAAATTGGCGAAGGACCAAAGAAGAATTTTCCACCTCGACATAAGAAGGGTATAACAGTACGCAACCCGGACACCACGTCAGAGTGGACCCCGATTGATCCCAACACATACCTCCTTCAGCGGGGTCCACCCCGCCAAGCCTCTTAGCTCAACAAAGTGGCCGAGAGCCAAAAATACTTACTAGAACTCACAGCGAGATCAAACCCGGCTATAACCGAGCTTCCTATAGACCTCGCAGCACCCCGACACGGAATTCTACTGATCACCTTACTACAAAGCTAGATAGATATCCCCCTATTGCCATCAGTAGGATGCTTACTAGATGTAGGCAGCCCGCTAAAGCAGAGGAGCACCAGGAAGCAGGATCCTAACACCAAGAACTAAAAACTCCACAAAAGATCCAGTAAAACGTCGCCGTACAAAGGAGGTATACTCCTTCCCGCCAGATAGTCCTAATTTAAGCAGGACAGCACAGTAAGAATCCTACTAGGAAGGTAAGTGATTGACTCCTCCTAGGAAGGAAAGATTGGATTCAGCGCATTAAATCTCCGAGATTATCTCCTAAAGATGGAGGATCCTGCAAGCTGCCAAACCCTAATCAGAGATTGTAGGAGTGAATGGCAAGCAAACAGGACCTATATATATATATAACATCTAATTTGAGGAGAAAAAAAAGAGGGAAAAAACCCTACACTCTACTTATCGACAGGCACAGATTCACCACCACCATCATCACCCTTATTATCGACTAAAATCCTTGTAGAACGTGATGATCTAGTAAATTCATGGTCGATGTATTCATGTATTAAAAAAGAGTGATCAATAAAACGAGTTCTTATTCGATTTCACGTATTCTTTATTATGCATGCGTTGGCAGGGACCTAGTTGGTATCGAACTACCTGATACCCCTCCGGCCAGGATCAATCTCGATCTTGACCCTTTTAAAGTGGTTATTTGGATTATCGTCCTTCTAACGATTTTCGGATAACAACATGTTTGAGTGATGTATTTTGATAGCAACATCTAGGTTATTTTTATCTATGATTTGCTAAGCTTTATGACATCTCATTTAGCTATTGACATCTAGGATTGCATTTATTGTTATCTATTCATCCTAGATAAGCATCTAAGGTTACCTAGCTTTATTTGCTCATTGAATATCATTTTATATTCACATAGGTTGTAATCTCTTCATTGAGAAGTAAGTCTTGCATGTAGATTCTGGGATTAGGTTGCTTAGATTGCAAGCAATTGGACTAGGTCCACTTATACCGGGATTAGGTAGGTGTGTTGATTATTGATCGGGATTAGGTTGTAATCATTACACATTTAGTGGATTCGAGGTTTGAGTGTGGCGCACTATACAGCCCGTGGTTTTTCCCGTGAGGGTTTCCATGTAAATATCAAGTGTCTTTTATAATTCCGCACCATATTACACTTGTTATTATTATTGACTAGATTGGAGTATTTTCGTAATATTGACTTAACACGAAAATTGGGTAAAATCATTAAAATCTATTCACCCCCCCCCCCCCCCCCCCCCTCTAGATTGATATTAGAACACACCGTGTTAATTGTTTCAATTGTTAATAACCACTTTTTAAAAAACAATTCAGTGCATGTCCGTAAATTACTAGAGTACCCCTGAAAATAGTTTTATTTTAAATCTCGAAGAAAACTTGAAATCATGGGTAAATTGAAATGTCCAAACTTGAAATCATGCCTAGATTGAAATGTCAGAACTTGAGATCAGGCCTAAAATTAAAATGTCCAAACTTGAAATCTGGACCAAATTGCAATTTCCCCTTTCTTCCTCTTCCTCTTCCTCTTCTTCTTCCTCAAACATTAGGGTTCCCCCCCCCCCCCCCCCCCCCCCCCCCCCCTTTTTTCCTGCAGATCACCTCGCCGGACGGAGAGGAGGCAGCGACGAACCAGCGAAGCAGCAGCGACGGCGAGGAGGCAGCGACAAACCAGCGCCCGTCGCCCAAGCCCAATCCCAAGCCCAAGCCCAAGCCCAAGCCCAAGCCCAAGCCCACGCTTGGCCGTCGCCCACACCCACGCCTACGCCCACGCCCAGCGACGACCCACCAACCAGCGACGAACCAGAAGGTCGCCAGTGCTCGGCGACCTTCAACCCACGCCGGCAAGAGAGATCGGGGAGAGAGAAACCAGAAGAGAGAGAAAGAAAAAAGGGAAAAGAGAGAGAGAGGGTTTGGAGACCCTTTTTATATGAGGGCTTTCCAGTAATTTTACAAAAAAGTGGTTATAAACAATTAAAATTTCGTTTGTGGTTAAAAACGAATTTCTCATAATATTTGTGGTCATTCTGAGTAATTTCCACTTTAATTATTCGAGTACAAATTAAATCTACTTATACTTCTCTATTATACAAAATGGTGTATTTGTTGACAAATTTTTTGATTGTGTATATGTTTGATTGTGTATATGTATGTTGGGATGTTTGGATGCATTCCTTCTAAATCAATTTAAAATGACTACTAGGGTAGGATAAAATCATCCATGGGTTGGTCTCACAACGGATGCTGGTGAGACGGACCCAATGAAAATGTGACATTTGGCATAGCAATTAAAAGCAATTGCTTATTTTTTTTTCACCAATATTATATGGACACATGGCAAAGTTATTGAAACAAAATTTTACTCTTTCTTTCTCTCTTCTGACGTCTTTACCTCGTCCTCAACAAAATGGGAAAATTAATTTTTTTTTAAAGAACTATAATTTTTGGATAAAAAAATTTAGAGATCTGAACAAAAAGAAAAAACTTAAAATACAACAAATTTTCCATGGTTTAACATAATTTAACCATATATATATAGCAAAAACGAAAACCTAGATTACACTCTTTAAATAATTCAAGTTCCTGTAAAATCAACTTTAAACTTCATCGGTGGTTTCTCAAATCAGCTCCTTTTCTTACACTTTAGTAATCTATAATGTAAATTGATTTTTTTTTTTTTGTTTGCTTTTAGAAGGAAACCTAGAAACCAAAAAAAAAAATTTCCCACTTCTCAACTCTAAAATAAACTAGAAAAAATAACTTTTTGTTTAAAGCACTATGAAGTTTGGATAAAAAAAATTCAGATATCTGGAAAAAAAAATAAAATAAAATAAAATAAAACTTAGGTACAAATAAATTTTCCCACAACCAACTTCAATTCATCTCCATCCAACTTCTCACACAACTTCATTCAACAAATTTCATTCACAAAATCCAACAATAGATCTAATATCCATGTCTTCCATAATTTAACCATATATATAGCAAAAACAAAAACACATATTACACTCTCTAAATAATCCAAGTTCCTGTTAGATCTACCAAACACAAAAAAAATAAAAAAATAAATAAATAAATAAATAAATAAAAAACAATTCAACCTTCAAACTCCATTAGTTTATGGGTTTATCAAAGAGGAAATAGGGGTATATAGCACTTTTTCAAAATGGATTTGTGTAACTACAACCACTTTAATAACTCATGTTTTAATAGCACCAAAAATGGAATTTGGACAAAAATACCCCTCAACTTCTTTTCTTTTCTCTTCTCTGTCCTTCATCTTCTTTCTTCTTCTTTTTCCCCAAACCTCCATTGATGGAGCTTCAATGGAGGTGTCACTGTCGACCGGCGAGTTGATGGACAAAACCACCGGCAAAACGTCCGTCGTGCGCCACTGATTGTAACGGAAGTATCCATTTTCAGTTTCGAGCTGTATGAAGAGAGAAATGAAGCCAAACCCGAATAGTTTTCGAAACTTCATCTTCAGATCTGTGACGATCCATCGCGAATCTGACGAAACCGATGGCACCAATGAACTCGACGTCGTCCAATCTTCAAGATCAGACTATCTCCGGAGTCAACTGGCGCCGTCGTCGGCACTGTCACCATTGATGGAGGTCGAACAGAATAAGTCTCGAACAAACTGGGATTAAGTCTCGAAATGCATCAATAAGCCTCGAAAATGTCACAATAAGTCTCGAATTTTCGAGAAAAAAAAAAGCAACAAACTGGGATTAAGTCTCGAAACGCATCAATAAGTCTCGAAAATGTCACAATAAGTCTCGAATTTTCGATAAAAAAAAAAAAGCAAAGGAAAAGAGTAAGTGGGGGTATTTTGGTCTCATCACCTATTTTGGTGCTATTAAAACAAGACTTATTAATGTGGTGCTATTTGCACTAGCCCTCCCCCCAAAAGTGCTATTTAATTTTTGAACCCTTTATCAAATTAGCTCCTTTTTTTAAAAATTTTTTTTATTCTTTTTTATTACACTTTAGAAGTCTATAATGCAAATCAAATTATTATTATTATTATTTTTTCGCTTTTAGAAGGAAACCCAGGAACCAAAATCAAAATTTGCCACTTCATAGCTATAAAGTAAACTAGCAACCTCAAATGGATTTGGTGCAATTTGCTCAAATAAAATTAAAGAGAGTAGGAGATGAAATTTTTAAGGAAGAGGTAAAGATGTTTGAAGCGGGGAGAAAGAAAGAGTAATTTTTTTTAATAACTTTGACATGTGTCAATATATTATTGGTGAACAAAAAATAAATAGTTGCTTTTAACTAATGTGCCAAATGTCAGATTTTCATTGGTTCCGTCTCACCAACATCAGTTGTGAGATGGATTGATGGAAGACTTGGGTGTCAACTCGGTTAATTCTTGTAGTATATCTAAATTTAAAATGCACCGTGGCTATTTTTGAAAAATCTCATGCAAGTTCATCATGTCAAAGACTTTAAAGACCAGACATCATACTGACCATTTGATCATATTTAAAAAAAAAAAAAATTTTTTGATAAGAAACAGAAAAATACAACAGAACATTACACCAAAGGAAAGGAAATAGGGTTGGGATCCAACCACATACGCTCCTGCACAGAGGAGAAGGCTAAATAAGCGAGATTATGTGCCAAGGAACTCCCCGATTTGGGGGTAGCTTGACACTTAAATATACCCACTTTAGAAAACAAAGCCAAAATGTCTTTGACAATAAACTTATCAGACCCAGCCGAAGGGGAACGATTACAAATTAAGGAAGCAGCCACCTGGGAGGAGGTTTCAGCAATCGAAATTTGAAAACCGTAAAGATTAGCCAGCAGAAGACCCTCACGCATAGCCATAAGTTGACCAATCTCCAGAGAAAATGAGCCATACTTTTGCTTAGAATAAGCCAGCAGCACTTTCCCTTTCTAGTCCCTAACAGCCACCCCGATACCGCAAGTCTTGGAATTTTTCCGCACAATAACCTCTGTATTAAGCTTCAGCTGATCCGGAGGAGGGGCAATCCAATCCGGCTTCAAGGAGGGCAACTCGTGAGAAGAGCGAGAAGCAGGGGACATGGCTGATGAGGTGCTATCAAATTCTTCTAATAAATCCAAAGCCCGAGCCACCACTGCATCCGAGGACATAGATTTACCATTATTCAGCAAGGAATTCCGGTTGTCCCAAATGGCCCAAGCAATCATGCAGACCTGCTTCATCTCATTGACATATATTTTCTCCATTAAAGCCCAGAAAATCTCTTGCACTGGGAACAGCTTCAGCTCAGCAATAATCCCTCCAAACTTCGTGTCTCTCCACACTTTTTTAGCAATTTTACAGCCAAAAAGGGCATGGCCCGCTGATTCCTTCCTCTCAAAACAGCTATTACAGTGAGGATTTTCCACAATTTTCCTCTTCCACAGATTATCAAGAGAAGGGAGAGCATTCAAGTAGGCTCGCCAAATAAACAATTTTACCTTTGGCTGGAGTGATAGTTTCCAGAGATAGTTCCACCATTTGCAATTGCCATTCATGTTTGAACTTGACTCTTGAAACTTTTCCTGGTGGCCTATTCTATATCCACTATTGACTGAAAATTTGCCATTCTTCTCATAATGCCAGCACCACGAATCCTGACCCCCCTTCCAGCTCACCGGAATTCTGAGGACAGCCTCCCTATCCACTGGAAGAAGCACTTGGTTCAGCCTTTCTAAGTCCCAGCCTAACCGAGACCTGCACATCAGCTCCGAGACCCGGATGTCTATACCAGGATCAAACGTGACTGGCCTGAAAGAACATGGGCGGGGAATCCATTTGTGTTTGAAGACCTTTAGGTTGCTTCCATCACCCACATTCCAGCGGAGACCCTTCTCGAGCAGCTCCCTACTCCAAACAATGCTCCTCCACATATGAGAGCAACCAACTAGAATCGGGGAGGACAAGAAATCAGTATTATGGAAATACTTCGCTTTCAGTACCTGTGAAACCAGAGAGTCAGGAGAGGAAAGGATTCGCCAAGCTTGCTTGGCGAGGAGAGCTTGGTTAAAATCAGAGATGTCTTTGAAACCCACTCCCCCCAAGTGCTTCGGCAGACATAAGTTCTTCCAGCTCACCCAGCTGACTTTCCTTTCCTCGTTCTTGGAGCCCCACCAGAACTTCGACGATAACGCATTCAGGTCATTACGCAAACCAATTGGCAGCTTAAATAAACTCATATAATAGGAAGGGATCGCTTGGGCGATAGCTTTTATCAGAACCTCCCTCCCACCAAGCGAGAAGAGATTCCCATTCCAACTTCTCAGTTTCCTCCACACCTTCTCCTTCACCTCATTGAATAGGATACGTTTATTTCTTCCCACCGCTGAGGGAAGACCAAGATATTTGTCCCGAGAGTTCCCATCTTTAACCTCCAGAATGCCCTGAATGTCCTTCTTAATCGAATTCTCCACCTTAGGGCTAAACGTAATCTTAGACTTGCTTAGGTTGATCTTCTACCCAGAACCTCTTTCATAGGTTTCCAGGATACTTCGAAAGCACATGCTGCTATCCTTTGAAGCTCTACAGAAGAGAATACTGTCATCAGCAAAAAATAGATGACTAATGAGAGGACTACCCTTGCAACACCTGAAGCCCATCGTCCGCCCATTTCTCTCAGCCCTCGAAATAAGCCCAGAGAACGCCTCCGCACACAAAAGGAAGAGGTAAGGTGACAACGGACAGCCTTGTCTTAATCCTCTTGAGGGATTGATCGTGCACACTGCCTGACCATTCAACATGAAAGCAAGCGAGGAAGTAGAAATGCAGTCCTGCACTAAACTAATCCAGCTGATAGGGAAATTCATTTTCTTCATAACTGTTGTCAGGAAGCTCCATTCAACCCGATCATATGCCTTGCTCATATCCAGTTTTAGAGCCATATGACATTTTTTAACTGAATTCTTACGGCCTAGGGAGTGTAGAGATTCGAAGGCAATCAAAACATTGTCAAAAATTTGACGACCCGGAACAAAAGCTGATTGGAAGGGGGAAATAATTTCAGACAGGAACTCTTTAAATCTTGAAGCCATAGCTTTCGTAACGACTTTATAAATAACACTGCATAGAGAGATAGGCCTGAAATCCTTCAGTTCCTTAGGGTCCTTAACTTTTGGAATTAGAATCACATTAGTCTGGTTAAAATCTCTAATCGAACCTCCACCATTCAACACTTTCAGGCAAACACTAAGAACATCTTCTTTCATTGTTTCCCAGGACTTCTGAAAAAACAAAGCGTGGAAGCCATCCGGACCCGGGGCTTTGGTTGTGTTAAGTGCAAAGACAACACTTTTAATTTCCTCCACTGTGAAGGGTCTGCCTATTCCCTCCTTGGCTATCTGATAGTTTAGAGCTGATACCAATTGAAGCCTTCTGCAGCTCTAGCTGAGACGGCAAGGAGGAATTGAAAAGTGAAGAGAAGAATTCCCTGACCACCGAGGCTAAACCATCCTCAGAATCCTGCTTCCTACCCTCTTCATCTAACAGGTAAGCCACAAAATTCTTTTTCTTTCTGGCCGTTGCTCTTGAGTGGAAGAAGGCAGTATTACGGTCTCCTGCTTGGATCCACTCAGTTCTCGATCGCTACCTCCAATAAATTTCCTCACGCTCAATCAGCCCTTCTACCATCCTTTCCTCATGTTTAATATTTTCCATAACCCCCGGTTTCCCACTCTGACCATAGAGACTCTCAATGTCCCTCTTCTTCGCATTAATCTGTTTCTTAAGGTTACCAAAACTGTTAGGATTATGCTCAATAGCAAGAGTGTAATAGTGTAATTAACAATCTTTTTCATATTAATAAAGTGATTTCTGTTTTAAACAAATCTTATAGCATTTATAGTTTAATAATTGTTAAAGTAAATAATCATAAGGTCTAAAGACTATGAGAAAAGAAGAATTGTTCATACATCTGGATATGTATGTGGTAGACACAATTCTTTAGTTAGTCTTGAATATCGTTCACAACTTAAGTTAAAGGTTGGGCACCTTTATCTTGTTAAAGTTGTAGAATTCTTTTGCTAGCATTTGAGTGGGATCAAATGAGATATGATGAGTCTAAAATCATCGGAGTGTCTTCGAGCAAAAGAATCTAGTGCACTGGGTGCATTGAACAGGATCACAATGAAATACTTTATCTATAACCGTCAGTAGATAAAAGTAATTTCATTATCAGGACAATCGGAGAGTCTATCTTAATCCTGAGATAAATGATGGACTTATGGTTGCAGGTGATATCATTTGAGCTATCAATGAGTACGATTATATCGCATAGTCTATCCTCGATAGTTTGGTGATATTCATTTGTTAATCGATAGAGGACTTCATTTATAGATATGGACATCGTGGCTCCATTTATTAAATGAGAGTATAATATCATCATATGGATGTTTTGAGGTAATTGGATATTAAATCTCAACGTTGAGTTTTCAATAGTGTCTATTGAAAACATGGCTTCTGGACAAGTCAAAATATCCAAGTTCAAAACGTGGTCATATGAGTAAATATGGTAACTTGGAGAGTTATAGGCGGTCTATGAACTCTTGGCGATTACTGATATTAATCACGAGGATACACTATCTCCAATATGATTGTCTAGGGTATGAATGAGGAAGCATCTTCCTTTTCTGTCTTTATTTAAGAGTTTAATTTTAGCTCTTTAGTGGAATGAGCTAAAATTAATGGATCGGACTTAAGTGAATCATTTGTTGATTGTGATTAGGTTATATCTATTGGAGCTTAAATTTAGATAGCCCGCCAAGATCCCCAATCCACACGGACTTGCATGGATCACTTGATATATTCTACCGGACCAATTTAAGGTCCATCTAGAATTGCAATTTAATATATTAAGAATATAATTTGCACATTATTTATGTAATGGGCTGCACAATTATATTTATATATTAATGGATGACATGTGGGCTTGTTTCTTTTAGTAAGAATGGGTCTAGTTCACATGTGGGCTTTTTATTTAAAGTCCTATGGATTTAATGAAATAAGAAAAATAATATTTGGCCCAATATATACATGTGGGGCGGCAAGGTGCTAAAATAGCATTTAATATTATTTTGTTTTCATTATTTAATTAAATAAGAATTAATCAATTTATTAATTAATTGTTTAATTAAGTAACAAATCTTTTCTAAATAGGAAATATGATTCCTATTTGTATACTATTGGTAGTAGTATAATTAAATAGAAAGACTTGTTTGACAAGGAAATAAATAATTAATTTTATTTATTTAATCAAATAGGAAGTTTTTTTTTTTATTTTAGTCAAATAAGGAATAAAAGATTATTGAGTTAGATTAGGGTTTGGAAATCTTAAACAAAATAGGAATTAGGGTGCAAAGCATACTCCTTTTTTTGTAGGAGGATTTGCGGCAACCCTAGTGAATTTTGGGGAAAGATTTCGGTCACCCTAGGGTAAAAAGGAGAAGAAATTCGGCCACCTATATAAGGCCACTTATAGAATTCGGCCACCCCCCTAAGGCTTGGGTGCAGAATTTTCTTCTTCTTCTTCTTCTCAACTCATAGTTAGAGATCTATTATTCTACTAAAAACAAAAGGAACATAGATTATTCTTTGATTGTATTCTAGTTGCTTATTCATCAATAAGCTTGTGAATACTATATCGATCAAGGTTCACGCGAGTTTCGATCATAAGATTGAGAACTCAAAAGTGACCGGAATAATCTTAGGTTTCTTTAGATTGTTTTTGGGACTAACGAATCAAGAAAAGTTTGTTATATTCGTTCTCAGGTTTGCAATTCAAAGAAAGGGAGACCACGCTCCTAGGTGATCCACGTTCGTGCTAGGATTGAAGATCTTGCGGATTACCATCGACGCAAGTCAATCGGATCACGCGACAAGAGGTATTAATCTTTTGTTTATTTTATATATCTTTAATTAATCAAAAGGGTTTAAGGTTCATAAAATTGGAAAAATTTTAAAAGCTACTCAAACTATTTTTTTAGTCTCGCTTCCGCTGCGGGTACAATTTTTCCCTACAACGAGTAGCACTCCACTTGTTTAAATCATAGGCACACCTAGCCAATTTCCCTTTCAGATTTTTTAAAGGATCCCTGTCAGTCTTCTCGAGCCAGGACGAAGTCACAATGTCACCATAGTCGACCTCCTTCAGCCAATACGGTTCAAACCTGAAACTTCTAACTCTCCCCTGAAGGAAGGGGGTCTCGGCCTGACACTTCAGGAGGATTGGGCGATGGTCAGATGAGTGGAAACCTAAATGAGAAACAATAGCAGTCCGAAAGAAGTCCCTCCAAAGATCAGTTGCAAGAAATCTATCTAACCTCTCTTGGATATTCTCGCTACCATCTCTTTTGTTGTTCCAAGTCCATTTAGGTCCAGTGTACCCCAAATCAAACAGATTACAGTCATCCACAACTTGACGGAAGCTGATCATTCCCGAAATAATATTATTACTGCCCCCCACCTTATCAGACATACTCAGCAGCTCGTTAAAATCCCTTCCGCATAACCACATGAGATTATCAACATCCCTTAACCTCCTCAACAAGTCCCATGAGGCCCCCCCTTCTGGCCGAGTTAGGTTCCCCATAGATGCCGGAAAACCTCCAAAGAAAGCCATCCTCCATTCGTACCCTCGCATCAATATGACTAGAAGAGTAGGAGAGGACACTAATCACCACACTATCCTTCCATAATAACATAAGACCACCGCTATTGCCAATACTATCAACACTAAAACACCCTGAAAAACCGAAACAGTTCCTATAGAAATCGATCTTGCTACCCTTAATCTTTGTTTCGGACAAAAAAACCAAATCCGGGGAATACTGTTTGAGCAACCTCCGCAAGGCCGCGAACGCACGGGAATTCCCCAATCCCCGTACGTTCCATGAAAGGCCTATGGCTCCGCCAATATCTTAGTTTCTGAAGTTTGAACTGAAGCCCTTCTTTTCTTTGCTTCTTTGATCTCATCTTCTGAAAACTCAAAAGTTACCTTCCTTTTGCACACTAGACCTTCCCCCCCCCATTGACTGAAAGTGTGCCACTACCTCGAGTCCTAGGAGACAACTCTGTCTCCGATGACTGCCTCATTGGACTCTTGCCCTTTCTCGTAGCTACACTATTTTTGGTTGTTGGTGAAGGGCCAGGAGTTCCTTTCGAAGTCTTCTTCACTACTTTACTTATTGCTAATAGTCTGTTTAGAGGACTTGAAATCCTTCCTGGGACTTGTTGAGAAAGAACTTCCTTGGCTGACCTCTTCCACTTTCTGCCTGATTTCTTCTTCGGAGTACTTTGAATGTGATCAACTTCAATGTTCGTAGGTTGAGGGATGGGTTCGCCTGATTTCGAATGGGGCTCATCAACCGGAAGTGTTTCTTCTATGGTGTCCATAGGGGTTACCCTTCCCATAGCCACAACGTTTTCCTCACTACTGGCCTTAGCCCCACTTTCAAAAATTTCCTTATCATTGGGCCGGCCTAAAGACCTCTTCTCCTGCCCCCCTACCCTGGCTGCCTCCTTCTGCGATGGCCCAATACCCACTTTACTGATTAGGTTATCCTTCTGCTTCACCTTTCCAACCTGTATAGGCGCCGCCGATTTGCTATCTGAACTTGCCGTTAAAGATAATGACCCTTGCTTCACACTAACCGATCCATCACCTTCATCCTCTCGAGATAGCTCTTGCGACCTACTTCGTTCCGAGGAACTTCCCGGAAATTGGGTGTTGCCTCTTGATTTTAACATCTCTGAAGGTTGAGCTTTCAACCAGGATCCGAATCTTGTCGGTGTTCCATCCAGAGCTAACTTCCTTGCCTCTTCGTCCTGACATTCTTTCATCACATGTCCAATTCTTCCACAGGCATAACAGAAGTCTGGAAGTCTTTCATATCTTAGAACAACTCTGGTCACCTCATCCGTTTTCCCCAATTTTAGGCGCAGCCATCGTTTCAGCGGTTTCTTGATCTCTAACCTGACTTTAACTCTTATAAATCTCCCCCAACACTCTCTAGACTCAGAAGGTAATTCCACCACCTCACCTATCTGTTCTGCCATCTATTTTGCTGTTCTCCGATTCATACAAAGGATAGGAATGTCATGGATTTTTAACCAGAAATCAGCTTTGTCAAACGCCAATTTTGAGATGTCACCTGTACCCATCGGCTTTTCTAGCACTATAAGACTCTTCCCAAAATGCCATGTTCCCCTTTGCCACACCTTATTCCTATCCTCGCGATTCACAAAGTAGAACATAAATGTATTGTCCCCAACCATTTCCACTTCAACTCGCCCAAACGGGATCCAGATCTGTTCAATTAACCCCTTGAAAGCCTCTCTGTTCACATTTTTTTCCTGCTAAGACTTTCCCCACTAGGCATCTGTCGATGTCCTCTGACCCTTCTCTTTGAACTTCCTCTGCCATTTCCAGAACTGCTCCATCTTCATCCGCTAGTGAGAGACTCTCATACAACTTTGATAACTCTGATTCACTCATACTAAAACAACGGAAGAGCACGACGACAAGAGGGAACCCTAAAACCCTAGATCTGCTTCTGAAGAAGACTCACTACCAGTCGGACCCTACTACTTTCACACTTACTCTCAGAGAGAAAAGAGAAAAGAGGAAAGACATGTGATGACCATTTGATCATATTACTTACCAGAGTTCCTTTCTTCCCTCTCGCTTCTATCTATGTTAAGGATTTTTTATAAACATGAATATCATAAGAATTGTTACTTCTTAAACCTACAAAATTCCACACAATTCTTGATCTAATAAATTCAGATATAAAAATTTCCATAAAAGTTAGGATGATCGGATCATAAACCAGATCAAATCATAATAATAAAACGAAACTTTGAAATTACTATTTTGTCAATTAAAAGAACATTCTAGGGACACAGACACTGATATAAACCTCACCTTTAAAAACGATTCTTTCTAGTTTCTATACCGTTTGTTTTCTCAACAGAAGAGAAGAGAAGCCTGCTACTTGTGATCATGGCCGACTAGCTTTCTCCATTAATCTGTGTTATTTAAATAGAGTTGTGTTATTAGCACCCTGTGTTGACCTAATAATGCCCTAACATGCCAGAATGTTTTTATTTATTTATTTATTTATTTATTTTTATTTTTAGGAAGAGAAGATTTGGTTTTAATAATTATTATTGTAATAATATAATAACACTTTTTTCATATGTAATATTTTTGTTTTTTAAGGAGATAAGGAGAGGAGCCGCAACTTTGTAATAATATCCTTAATTCCTTATCGACCAGTGATAATTATTATTATCCATATTTGTAATAATATTCTTGTTAAATTCTAATTAATTGTAATAATAACCCCTTAGCAGAGATGGTAATGCACTGTCCTTCCACTGTCGTAATGAGGGAATTGTAATAATATTCGTAACCGTAAACTTTCTATATCATATAACAAATTTAGTAATATATTTTGCTAAAGAGATAGTGAGTTGCAACTTGATATTCTTATTAATTACTAATTAATGGTAATAATATTTCTTTTTGTCTAAATGGGTAGAGAGCCCCAAGGCCCCCAACCTTTCATCATCTATATCATATATATATATATATATAAATTGGGAGTTAGGATCCTCTCCTAGACCTTGTTTTTCCTTTTTTTCCTTTTTTTTTTTTTTCAAGTGTAATTGAAACACCAACTTGTATAAGAAAGAAAAAAGTGATCAAATCTTAACTATGTATTTTTTGTTATGCTTAGGTGTCATTAGATTATGAAAAGTCTAGGAAAAAAAAAGGTAAGGAGAGAATCATGGTTCAAAAATTGGACTTGAATTCTTATTAATTGTAATAATTTATAATAGTATAGTTTTTCCCTTTCTTCTAACAAAATAGAGAGCCGCGTCACCATGTGAATGTATATAATATAACAATCAATTTTAATAATCGGACAAAAGTTTTTTTGTTCTCACTTAGGATTTTCCTTCGAAGCTTTTTTGTTGCCTTCCAGATCAAGACTCCTCAAAAACCTTTGTTCGTTGCTACTCATCACTTCAAAGTAATCAGGTATGGACCTTATTACTCGTCATCATTTTGTTGAGTTGTTTATGCATTCTATTGAGATAGGTGACAAAGAGAATGCTGATAGGACTAAGTTTATCTTGAGAAGAAGTTCACAAACCTTTGTTCTCCAACTCAACCCGTAGCTCTCAACGTTGACTTCTCATCCATGCGGTCTGAGTTCCAACCCCCTCAAACTAATCCTAACGTTTCTTCTGTTGATCCTTCCCTAGAAATGTTGAGGTTGACACGCACTGGTCAAGTTAGCAAGCCTACTGCTAGGGCTTTTTCTCTAATTGATTTAAAGATCCCCAAAGTAGTTAGGATGGAGGACATTCCTAAGAGATGCCGAGCACATCTGCTAAAATTTTCTACCATTCAGCCCTCTTCTTTCGATTCCAAATTGAATGCAGTTACAGCTAGGGAGATCAAGAAATTCATCGATAGATTTGATGTTCCTAACTCGGTTAGACTCTACCTTGCTGGTAACCGAGCCATTTGGAATCCACCTTCGGGCGCTGTGGCGATTTATAAGGCTATGCTAACTTGCGGTGTGAACCTACCCATCCAGCCTTTCATTGCCAGATTTTTGGCAGAGGCTATGGGATTGCAGTTGCGCAGTTGGCCCCTAATTATTATAGGATTCTGATCAGACTATAGCACTTATGGAAGAAGGTTGGTGTAACAAACCTACCTACTCCCCAAGAGATTCGTCACTTCTGCATGCTCAGTTGATGAAATGTTGGGGCCAATTTTTACCTTTTGTCTCACTCTTTAAGTTACTGGATTCCTCAAGGGTTTGATGAGAGAGTTCCCCCCACATCCCATAAAGACTATAAAGGCTTCATCTGGGGATTTCTTTCATCAAACTAGTATTGGAAGAATAACTAGTTCTTCGTTTTGGGTTAATATGGTCAAAATGTGTTTACTGACACCAATCACAAGTTTTTCAAAAATAGTGTCCTGAGACACTTCTTCAATCTAGAGATTTGGAATAGGTCTCCCCCCGGGCCTAACCAAGAGAAAAGCCATTCAGGCGTTTCAGGCGTTTCAGGCAGCCACAAAACCTTGGGAGGACAGAGACCATCACTTGTTGCTGGTGGAGAGGGATCTGATCAGATTAGGGCTATTCCCAGCTATCTCTTCAAACCAAAGATGTTGTAAGTTTGTATCTTCTTTAGTTTACTTTTGCATTTATTTGTGCTTTTATAACTTTATCATTACTCGAACTTGTTTCCAGTGTACGACAATGACATTATTACGGGTGAACAAGCTGAGAAGGCTAAGGGTATAGACAAAATTAGCTAGAGGGATGCTGCTGAATAGGCGTCCTAAGGAATAGCTCCCCCTGAGCAAGACTTGGTGAAGCATACCTATATTTCTAATCCCAACACTTCTTTAGAGCATGTTGTTCAAGCATAGGTGGAGGAAGCCATCGTGCCTCACAAGGGTCCAAAGAGGAAACCAACCAAAGAGACTATCAGCAAAAAGGTTGCTAAAACCGCCACTGGTACTTCTACTTCAAATGCTCCCCATCCCGACCTTCAAAGGGATGATACTGAAGAAAAGGTGACTAAGGTTGGCACTGGGTTGTATGCGCCTAGTGAGAATGTCAAAATAGATGATGCTGACGAGGAATATGATGATCTGTGGACATTGAGAGATTTGATATCGAGAGAGAAGTGCTCTGTCAGATCGTTCCTCCATTGCAAACACCTCTCCACAGGACTTGCGGATGCAATCATTAATCCCTTGTTTTTTAGAATTCCTGAAGACAATACAAAAAGGCATATATTTTACGAGTTCATCCTCGTTGACAATATTCTGTTTAATCATTATTCCCTTGTTTTTCAGAATTCCCGAAGACAATATAAAAAGACATATATTTTATGAGTTCATCCTCGTTGACACAGATTATGCTTATATTTATGAAGTTTTTGACAAAAATGATGCATCCAAATTGATTTTTCTAAAAGTCAAACTTTGCAAAATTATCACTTTAGATCAATGGGGTGGAAGCCCAAATAAAAAAAATCAAAATTTCAAGGTCTTTTCACATTTCCGAATTTTCCTACTGGGATTATATTGATGCATGGACCAAAATGTTTTGCAGATAAAAACCCAAGAAATTCCTTATCCTGGTTTATCTATTTTGAAAAAGATTTCCCACTCAATTTGCCATATTGGTTCCTTGAGTGGTGGGACAAGTATGGTCCAACTATTGATTTCCTTCCCTTTATAGTTAAATATCAATATTGGACTCAATATATTTGTAAGTTCCTTAAGTTTAATTGGCTTATTTAGGTGACAAACCACATATAAGGATGATTTTGTAATGGGTAGCTTAGGTCCTTGTTGGCAAGCTTCAAAGCATCCTCGATGACTTCAAGAGTAAGATCGAAAGGTAAATCACTTGACTTGCCTCTTAAAGAGATTAGTTGCACATACACACTTCTTCATGCATGTTTTATTCATCTTGCATTTGTGCTTCAAATCTTATGTGTGCATTTCTCACACTTCATACTTGCACCTTTTTGTTGGATTTTATTGTGCGATAGTGTCTAGTAATTCATTTCCGTTTGAGTGATCGGAAACGTCTGTGCTTGCACGATGGTGTGCATGTCTTAGCACGATAGTTGATTATTTGAGAAGGTCATATTCTTCTCTTGGATAAGTGTTAGTTTTGGTTTGATTGTTTGGAATAAAGTGTCTAGTTTCAAAAGATTGGATTTCAATGTTTTAAATGTTTTTCAAAACTGACCTTTATATGGTCTTATGACCATAACTTTTTATAAAAAGATTGAAATTGAGTTTTGTAAAATCATGGACAAACTAGACACCTATACCTTTCTAACGGTATATTATTCGTAATATTTCATGACCGTTTTGATTGGTTTTGAAATCTCCAAATTAACCACCAAAACAGGGCAACTCTGTTGTTGTCCATTTCTAACCTTTGGTCACTCTGTTGACAAAACGTTTTCTATAGATATTGAAATTTCATTCCGTAAAAAGGAGTAGAAAGTAGACATCCATACATTTCCAACGATATATCATATAAAAGGTTTCGATGTTGTTTGATCATGTTTTGAGGCGCTTGTAGCTGAAGCTAATGCATTGTCGATGTTGTTTTGGTACGATTATTATTCCTTAACAGTTTCTGTTGGTAGTTTTTTAAAAAATCAAGATTTATAATAATTACTTTGTAGCCGGTCTTAGGGGCTTTTTTTTTTCTTTCACTATAAGACTTTTTTTTTTTCTTTAAAAAAAAAAAAAAAAAAACAGTTTCTGTTGGTAGTTTTTAAAAAAATCAAGATTTATAATAATTACTTTGTAGCCGGTCTTAGGGGCTTTTTTTTTTTTTTTTTTCACTATAAGACTGATTGTCTCTTAAATCAATTTGTTTGTTTTTCCAACTTATATTTTATTTTAAGATATACATGTCTTTTAGAAAAAAAAAAAAAAAAAATTGACTTTTATCTTATTAAAAAAGTTCTACAATAGAGTGTTTTTTACTAAATTTCCATAAATGTCCTATAACAATTCATACATTTACAACTTTATCCAAACATAATAAAACCTTAAAAATCAATTTTCTAAAAATTCTCAATTTTGAAAAAACCGTAATACAACCTAACCAACTAAAGGGGGCGACGGTGGCGCCGCCTATTGGGACTGAAGGAGGTCGACCACCATCCTCTTATTCTTTATTTTTATTTTTTATTTTTTATTATCAATTTAAAAAATAAAATTTATTTTGTTTCCATACGTCTAACAAATTAAGGTCTTATAAGACTTTAGATAAAACAATAATAATAATAATAATAAAACAGCCCCTTAGTCTAATTACAGTATAGGTGGTGTACAATATCTCACCTTCCGCATAAGTGGCGTGGGAAGTTCGAGTCTCTCATACCATTGTATACGCTTTTTACAAGTATGTATGGAAAGTTTTCTACTCATTGTTATGGTGCAAATATTTGGATCATGCATATAATACTTTATATCAGCAAGTCTCGGCAAACTTCTAATTGTAAAAATTAATTGATAAGAAGAACTAGAGGAAAGAAGCTGTTTGGCAGCTGAGAAAGTCTGCAGAGCATTTTCTCTGTAGCTCTCCTTTTTTATTAAAAAAACGTTCAATATTACAGAGACTCATATATATGAACAATTCAGAAAGCATGCTAAAAGTGTTTCCGTAATCTAAGGAGATGTTGGCCAATCAGGTTCATTGAAATGGCCACATCACTTAATTCGGTTATTGACGGTAGTTAGCAATTGTAGCTAACAGAAAACTGACTTTCTGTAACGGCTGACATCTTCCTCTGTTAGTTTCTAGATTGTATCCCATCATCCAATCAGCTGCTGGAGATTGTATCCCATCATCCAATCAGCTGCTGGTTAGAGGAAGATGACTACGTTTGTGTTGCTCTGTTCTTGAGTTCAGACTAGCAGTGTTTGTGATTCTGATGCTTAACATACTTGTTGGTGAATTATGTAGACTGCGAGAATACTTCTCCTTATCATGCCCCCGCAAACTGAACTGGGGAGATATCACCAATTTCAGTTTGGAGCAAAGAAAATTGAACCGATCTTTTGTGAAACTCTTAGTAAATATGTCAGCAACCTGATGTGAGGTGGGAATATACCGAGTGTCAATCTCACCAGAGGCAACCTTCTCTCTAATAAAATGAGTATCAATATCTATGTGTTTAGTTCTCTGATGAAACACTGGATTTTGAGAGAGAGAGTTGGCCCCAATGTTATCACACCACACAACAGTACTCTGCTTGACAGGAAAACGCAGCTCAGCGAGAAGAGAACGAAGCCATAGAACATCAGTTGTGACTTGAGCCAAGGACCGATATTCAGCTTCGGTACTGGACCTCGCAACAACACGCTGTTTCCTAGAGCTCCAGGAAACTAAATTGCCACCGAGCAACACACACGTACCGCTGGTTGACCGTCGATCATCAATGCATCCTGCCCAATCGGCATCAGCAAAAGCCTCCAGAGATAAGGAAGGGGCAGGCTGAAAACATAAACCAAGATGAGGAGTTCCTTTGAGGTAACGAAGAACTCGTTTGCAGGCCTGCCAGTGAACCGTGGTTGGAGAAGCCAAGAATTGGCTAAGTTTGTTAACAATGAATGAGATATCAGGTCTGGTGTGTGTGAGGTATTGAAGAGCACCTATTGTGCTTCTATATAGAGTGGGATCGTCAAAAGGATCTCCATCTGACCGAGAGAGCTTAGTACCACCAGCAATAGGAGTGTCAGATGGCTTAGAATCTGCCATTTTCGTTTTCTCCAGCAGATCACAGATGTACTTCGTCTGAGTGAGAAAAAGTCCAGAATTGTCACGAAAAGCTTCAAAACCGAGGAAGTAGTTGACAGGTCCTAGAGTTTTTAAAGCAAAAGCATGGTTGAGAGTGACAATGAGCTCATGAACAAGCTTGTGGCAGTCACCAGTGATGAGTATATCATCAACATACACAAGAAGAAACAAGCAGTGAGAGCCAACGAATTTAGTGAATAAAGAAGTGTCTGATGTTGCATTGGAGAATCCCCAAGACAAGAGAGCAGCCTTCAGCTTACAGAACCAACTACGCGGGGCTTGCTTTAGTCCATATAAGGACTTGATCAGTTTGCAGACATGAGTAGGCCTGGAAACATCAACAAAACCTTCAGGCTGTGTCATGTACACTAATTCATTGAGATCACCATTCAAAAAGGCATTGTTTATGTCAACTTGTTCAATTATCCACCCATAAGTAACAGCAATCGTAAAGATCACTCTGATTGTAGAGGCCTTCACAACTGGACTGTATGTGTCTGAGAAGTCCAAACCTGGAGTTTGGTGAAACCCCTTGGCAACTAGCCTAGCTTTGTGCTTCAATAGGCTGCCATCCTGCTTGTACTTGGTTCGGAAGACCCATTTGCACCCTACAACATTCATATCCGAAGAAAATGGAACCAAAACCCAAGTGTTGTTTGATTGCAAAGCACGGAATTCATCTTGCATAGCCTTGTACCACTTTGGATCCCTGATGGCTAACTTAGCAGAAGTTGGATCATGGTCAGAAAGATAGCAACAAGGAGTGTACGCAGAAGTGAAAACCTTAGGCTTGAAAATTCCATTTTTTGACCTGGTTGTCATTGGATGAGAAGAAACAACAGGAGCTGATATAGAGAAATCAGCTGGTGTATTCGAGGATGGAAGAATTTGAGAGGATGCCACATCTGTATTAGTAGCAGCAGAGTTATCAGATGAGTGAATGTGTGAATCAGTAGACAGAGGTGATACAGTTGCAGGAACATGCATATTTCCTGTAGGCAAAGGCTGTCCAAAAAACCGAGCTGGCTGTTGTCCAGTATTAGCATTGCCATGTATGGGTTTTGAACCTGACACTTGAGAAAGAAGTCTTTGCACAGCAGGTAAAGGTATACTTTGTGAGCTGGTATTGACCTGACAAGAGTCATGTGCTGGAAAGAGAGATGTGTAGGGAAAATCCATCTCATTGAATTCAACATGTCTGGATAAATACACCCTTCCAGATGGATGCAAACACTTATAACCTTTGTGTAATTGACTATAGCCAATAAAGAGACACTTAGAAGTATGAAAGTTGAACTTAGTTTTAGAGTAGTCTCTAAGGTATGGGAAGCAACTACATCCAAATGTTTTGAAGAAATTGTAATTTGGTTTCTTGTGATAAAGTTTTTCAAAAGGGGATGTGAAATGAAAAACTGCTAGAGGCATATTATTGATCAGAAATACTGCAGTAGAAAAAGCCTCATACCAGAAGTTTAGAGGCATTTTGGCATGAGCTAGGAGAGTTAAACCTGTCTCAACAACATGCCTATGCTTTCGTTCAGCCACCCCATTTTGTTGATGAGTGTGGGGGCATGACATTCGGGCTTGAATTCCATGTTGAGCAAGGTAGGAAGCAAATGCAATGAACTCTCCACCCATATCACTATGAAAACTCTTTAATTTTCTGTCAAAAAGAAGTTCCACAGACTTATGAAACTTCTGAAACACCCCAAGAGCATCTGATTTGAGCCTCAATGGGAACAGCCAAGTGAATCTAGTGAATGCATCAATAAAGGAAATATAGTACCGAAAACCTTCACTAGAGAGCATAGGAGCAGGCCCCCAAATGTCAGAATAAATGAGCTCCAAGGGAGCTTTAGCCGTGATTTCCACTCTTGAGAATGGTAACCTATGAAGCTTACCGAGTTTGCAAGAGTCACAAAAATGAGGAACATGGAATTTATTAGTAAAATGTATTTTTTGTAACATTTTTTGAAGAATTAAAGGGGCTGGATGGCCCAATTTGGCATGCCAAACATTGGCATTGACAGCAGCCAAATTTGCATAATGTGACTTGGATGACAACAAGTGTCCAAGTGCATGATTATTTTCTGCAGAAGAACAAGTAGATACTGTTGTTGAAGCTGTAGAAGTCTGGCAACTTGGCAGTCCAGCAAGCTCCACACAGTATAGCCCATCTCTAAGTACTCCTTGAAGTAGAACCCTCTTCGTGGTGAGATCCTTAAGCACACATTTATCATCAAAAAATTCAACAAAAGCTTTGTTGTCATGAGTGAATTTAGAAATGCTAAGCAAATTTTTTGTAATTTGAGGAACATGAAGTATGTTCTTTAGATGCAATTTCTGCAGTGGATAAGTGTGTGACTTGACTGCAGTTTCACCAATATGTGCAATTCTAAGCTGATCACCATTACCAACTATGAGTTTGTCATTACCTCGGTAGTTTGTTCGTAGAGAAAGGTTATTGAGATCAGAAGTGATGTGGTTAGTGGCTCCACTGTCAATGTACCATGCTGGATCAATTACTGATTCAGGAGTGGCTATGTAGGCTGAATTCTGATGAAAATTGGCATAAGGTTCAGTTGCAGCAGCATTCACGTTGACTTGAGGAGAAGAGGAATCAATGAACAATTGTCCATTGAAGCCTTGTTGCTGATATCCTTGTTGCTGATAGCCTTGTTGTTGACTGAAATGTGCTTGATTTGTTGGATATTGATGCTGTTGGTTTAACTGAAACGTCTGGTGTGGTTGCTGAAAATTGTGTTGTGGCACCTGTGGTTGCTGGAAATTCTGGTCAAACCTATGATAGCATTTAAAGGCTCCATGTCCTGGTTTATTACAAACCTGACAATGTATTCTACCTCTGCCACCAGTCCTTCCATATCTACCACCTCTGCCACGATTTCCATATCCTCCTCTGTTATTTGAGTGACCACCATCTCGCTGTCCTCTTCGATCTTGATAGTTGTTTGTAGCAAAATTTGCGGAGACTTGGCCAACAACAATTTGTGAAGGTGAGTCAAGAAGTTCCAACCTCTGCTCATGTGTCATTAAGAGAAATTGAGCATCATCAAAGCTCATAAATCTCTGTTGAGCTGTGATTACAGACACAATTGAGTCATAATCATGTCCAACACCATTGATCAATATCATGACTAGGTCACGATCTTTCACATCTTCTCCAGCAGCCAGCAATTCATCTCCAATTTTCTTAATTCTGAATACAAAGTCACTTACTGTGTCTGATCCTTTCTTTATTGCTTGTAACTGATTCTTAAGTTGAATAATCTTGGCCATCGATTGCTGTGAATAGACTTTCTCAAGTCTGTTCCATACTTCAAAGGAAGTTTTGCATCCAACCAGTTGACCAATCACACTTTCACTAACAGTAGAAAATATCCAGCTCATAAGGATCTTATCTACTTTCCTCCAAATATTAAATTCTTTACTCACACGATTTTCTAATATTCTTTCACCAGATTCGTTTATTATTTCAACACTAACAAATTTAGTTGTAGGTAAATTTAAACCAAGTAAATGTTCCTCAAGATCCAACGCTTGAATGACAGGAAATACCTGAGTTTTCCACAAGAGATAGTTTGATTTGCACAGCTTGATTGGCAAGCTGAAGTTCAGACTCTTTGCAAGTGTAGAAAACTCCATTGCAGACGCCAGAATTTGAGAGCTATGATCTGACCTTGATACTGGAGTTCCTTGACTCTGATTTAGAATCGGTGAGCGAGTTTGGAATCCTTGATTCTGATTCATGACTGGAGATTGAGTTGCTGGAGAGTGATTAATTGGAGATTGTGAGTGATTCAGGATCGGAGATTGAGCTTGATTTGCCATTGACGTTAGTCAAAAGGAGCTCTGATACCATGTAAAAATTAATTGATAAGAAGAACTAGAGGAAAGAAGCTGTTTGGCAGCTGAGAAAGTCTGCAGAGCATTTTCTCTGTAGCTCTCCTTTTTTATTAAAAAAACGTTCAATATTACAGAGACTCATATATATGAACAATTCAGAAAGCATGCTAAAAGTGTTTCCGTAATCTAAGGAGATGTTGGCCAATCAGGTTCATTGAAATGGCCACATCACTTAATTCGGTTATTGACGGTAGTTAGCAATTGTAGCTAACAGAAAACTGACTTTCTGTAACGGCTGACATCTTCCTCTGTTAGTTTCTAGATTGTATCCCATCATCCAATCAGCTGCTGGAGATTGTATCCCATCATCCAATCAGCTGCTGGTTAGAGGAAGATGACTACGTTTGTGTTGCTCTGTTCTTGAGTTCAGACTAGCAGTGTTTGTGATTCTGATGCTTAACATACTTGTTGGTGAATTATGTAGACTGCGAGAATACTTCTCCTTATCACTAATCTCTTTGGTGTTGGATTTTAAAGGAAAAATCTTGATCTAGCTAGAGAGCAACTGTATATGAACAGTTTGCAATATATAGTTATAAATTTATAATCATGCATGCCAGTTGAGAATATATTTATATATTTAAATTTATGTTTAGATCACCACCCTAAATGTCTTCCGAGTCTCTCTCTCTCTCTCTCTATATATATATATGTATATATATCATATACACACATTATTTTTTTTCTCTTGAAAATCAGATAAATATTTATAATTGTAAAATTCCCTTGATATTGAAAACTTCATCCAAATTATGTTATAGCCTCTCCTAGTAATCAAGGAAATATTTCGGTATTTCCTATATATAGAGAAAGTTTCGATGAGAAATCAAATATATATATTATAATAATTTTAAAATCCGTTAAAATTAAATCTCTTTTAAAATTTTGAAATTTGTGGAAACCTAATCCAAATTTTGTCACAAAGAGCCTCTCCTAACATTTGTAAGAAACATTTTCAATACTAGACAAAATATATTACAAAATTTTATTTAATTATACATGACAAAATATATAAGAGAGAACATATATGGATGATTTTAATCCTGTTATCAAAATTAAATCTATTTGCTTTACTTGTGATTGGTGATAAAATAAAATGATCGACCATTCGGCCAGTAGCTGCATAACAAGTTTGCATGGATTACGTAGGAAGGGCATAAAACGACAATACAAATAGTACCTGACAACCCACTATTCAAAATGACAAATAGTACCATCGGCCACTTGTTTTATTTTATTTGAAATCAATTGCCTCTCGGCTCTCATGTGACTTTCCTAAAGCTTCAGGACTAGTGCAATAATGTATGTAAGGCCCACAATGTCTTCAAGTCTTCTTGTTAAAATGTTAACAAACTGTCCTTTATGTTTTCTTTCTTTCAACCGGTTCGTCTCGACCTCAATTGGATTCATCTGATGAGTGATGAAATGACTTGAATATATATCGGATAGACACTACTCTCCTCTTGAGTAAACATTGTCTTAAACAAGCAATCCGCTAAGAAAATATTCTCATTGCTAATTAACTTCAATTTTTCATCTTAATATACACCCCAATATATAAAGCTGTTGCATATCTTGTCTTAGCTTGAGTGGTATACATCACTCTTTCAACATTTGTTATTAGGGATTCCAATCTCACCATACTCATTTTATAAGTATGAGGTGAATTTTCTCCTCAATGTTGTGCTAGGATACATCTCTTGGTTGTGGGAGTAAATATCTAATATGTGGGGAGTTCTCTTCGAAATGGTGTGGAAGTTGATATCTTTCTTTTGTAAAGAGTATATATTCGGATCCCACCTATACATATCTAATTATTTTATTTGTAAAAGCGCTTTTAGATTTTACTATTGAAAGGCATATTTAGCTATTTTCCAAAAACATTACTTTTCATAGTCCATAGATAGCTGCTTCTACGCTCATCCGTGAAGATTAGACAGACATGTTTAACACCCGTGAAGTGAAGAAAATTTTAAACCTCACAACAAGAGGACAACCATAGAAAGTGCATGTTGTTGATTTTAGAATATTAATTATTCTTCATGGATAAAACATCCACCTGATATGGATGCAGGTGCACTGTAATGTGATGAATCTGTCGGTGCAAAGACATGTATTGTATTGAAGGGAAAAGATAGAGATGAACTTATGATGAATGAATTTAGAGACTAAAACAGCATCTGATTCAAACAAATTTCTAATGAATTTTGTTTTCTCTCGCAAATATATTTAGCCAAGAGATGGATATTAAAGCCAAATAAGTTAAATAAAAAATTATTAAATTTTAAGCTGAAATATTGCTTTTACCATCGTAAAATGTGTGCCGGAAGTAGAGAGCCTTCATTCTTTGCTTAGATGAATCTTTTCTAGCTGTATCAATTATAATGTTCCATAAATCCCTATCAAATGGTACAAATACATGAATAATAGATGAGTCTTGCCTGTCCTTAATCATTTTACCAGGTACAAATTCAAATGGTAATACAAATCGTGACTTGAATATTTATGTTTTTTTATAGTTGATGTAAACTACAATAATCCTGGAGACTTTCAACAGGGCCTTTCTTGCCAAACAGGGATGGTGTATTCTCAAAAATCCTGACTCTCTCTCAACTAAGACTCTCAAAGGCTGCTATTTTAATGACTGCAACTTCCTGAATGCCTCTAAGAATCCCTCTGGATCCTTTGTGTGGAACAGTATCATCTAGGGTAGAGCTATTTTGGAGTCCGAAATGAGATAGAGAATTGATAACGAATCCTCCATTCATATTTACAGAGATAAATGGGGCTCGAGACCCTCTACCTTCCCCCCCCCCCCCCCCACAGAAAAAACAAAAAAACAAAAAACAAAAAATAGAAAAAGCTCAGGAAACAAACACAACTCTAAAAGTTGTATCTATCTATAATAGTGGGTAGTCCAATGGATACATCCCACATGAAATTTGATGCTACTCTGCAAGTCTCGTGAACCAACAGGGACCCAACTAATATTATCATCATTTGTAATCTTATACCAACCAAGGAACAAACTAAAAAACAATACAAAATCACCTGTCAATTTTGTTGGCCCTCCTTTTGAGCTGTTTTGGTGATTACAATTCACGGCTGCAACTTTGCAGTTCACTGGATTTTCTATGAAATTCTTTAAGACCCTTAACCTCTCTCAAATCTAAACCTATAAATAAAGTCTCATCAGCTTAAAAAGCTTAGGCTGTTTGTGTGAAAGTGAACTCATGAAGATGTCTTGGTTTTTCATAATATTCTTTCTCAGTTTTGCAATTAGTAATTTGGAGGCTATACCTGATGACCAGAAGAAGCCTCCATCTACTGTTGTTGTTGGAACTGTCTACTGTGATACATGTTTCCAGGAGAATTTTTCAAAGTCCAGCCACTTCATTTCAGGTTCAATTCAACATATTTGGTTTGATATTAAATGTTTCTATTTGTTGAGACTTGTGGGATGAAATATTTTTTGGGATTTTGTTTGCAGGTGCTTCCGTTGCTGTAGAATGCAGAGATGGGTCTTCGAAACCAAGTTTTCGACAACAAGTGAAAACAGATGAGCATGGAGAGTTCAAGAGTCCTCTGCCTTTCTCAGTTAGCAAACATGTGAAGAAAATAAAGAGATGTTCAGTGAAATTGATCAAAAGCAGTGAACCAAATTGTGCAGTGGCCTCAACAGCAACTTCTTCTTCACTCCATTTGAAGTCGAGAAAGGAAGGAACTCATATTTTCTCAGCAGGTTTCTTCACCTTCAAGCCATTAAACCAACCCAACTTGTGTAACCAAAAACCAAGCCTTGATAATTCGAAAGCACTTGACAATCCCAGTTTTCCACCTCCAATTCAGGACCTAACTACGTCTGATCTTCCTGTAATTCCTCTGCTACCAAATCTACCACCATTGCAGCAACTTCCTCCACTGCCGCCTCTTCCGGGGCTTCCTTACCGTCCAACAATACCTGGAAAAACAATACAAACGAAACCTGAACAACTTTCCAGGTTAACTCAACTATCTGACCAACTATTGCCACCGTTGCCATTGCCACCAGTTCCAGGGCTTGCACCAGTTCCAGGGCTACCACCAATTCCAGGGCTACCACCAATTCCTGGGCTACCACCAATTCCGTTGATTCCTCCAGCTGCTTCGTCTCCATAGAAGGCTTCTCCTTGATTGAACCCTAAACTATTTCTATCTTTGTGTAACTTCTCCTATAATACCTTTCACATTTTGTTTTGTTTTGGTTAGTAAATTATGGTGTATTAATAGGGCATTTCCTTGAAAATGTGTTGTATGTTTTGGAGTTATGTATTGTTCTTCGGAGATGATATTATTGTAGATAGAATAAAGCTAAAATTCATAACTTCTAGTTATCCGACAGGCTTTATTGTAAATTCTTCTTGTTACATTCAAAAAGCTAGAAAAAATAAAATAAAAACTTCAATAGACAGACATGTCACTTTATGTACTTTTTTATAAAACTGTGAGTAGCATATGACTTTAAAATTTTGAATTATGAAAACCGATTTAATTGATGTGATCAATATTTGTTTGGTTTGGTGCACTTTAGCCACATTATTTATGTACAATATGATTAGGGATGGCAATGGGGTGGATCGGAGTGGGTTGGGGCGGGTCAAGGCCGGCCCAAATCCAAAACTTGGTTTTCAACGGTTGCCTTAAACCCGACATATGACCCGAACGGGTTTTTAATTTTCGCCCCAAACCCGATCCGTTTGGGTCAAGGGTACCCCAAACTCGACCCGAATGACCCGATTCATTTATGTAAATTTAAATTTAATATAACATGATAACTAAGTTTAATAAACATTAAATTCATCATTAAAGTACAAAATACAAATCCCAAAATAACTTGAACAAAAATACTAAATACATACAATATTTTCGGTATCAATAAAATCTATTCAACATCTTCACCAAAATAATTTAAACATAAAAAATTCCAATAACAAAGTCCATCCAACATCTTCACCATCACTCTGTCTTCTTGAAAACAAATATATATTTAAAATATATATATCTCGAGTTTATATTTAAGTATATATATATATTGTCTTCTTGGATTTAAACTCGAAATATATATATAACTTTGTTTCTTTCAAATTGTTTTCTTTTTGGCTAACATAGGATTTCCTTCTTTCTTTTCATTTTATATTTAAAATATATATTTAATATATATATATATATATTCCGGGTCAAACGGGACGGGTCGGATCAAAAGGGACCACCCCATACCCAACCCGATAACCCGGCCGAGTCAAGAAATGTGCTCCAAACCCATCCCGTTACCCCTTTTTACTGCCCCAAACCCGCCCCAAACAGACCGGGGCCCTACGGGTTTGGGGTGTGTCGGGGATTTTTACCGTCCCTAGTTATGATATGAGATGGGCTATTATATATGTGTGGGCCTAGAAATAATCCAACGAGTGACCATATTTGCACCCCATAAAAACGTTATGTACACCCCAAATTAGTATCATTTTGAAAATCCAATATTACCCTTTAATATAATACTAAATGACTAAATAGTTTGTAAGTATACCCACATATTATTAATTAATTTCTTTCTTATTTTAAGATAAAATTATCATTCCAAAACCAAAACACAATTATATCGAACCACTAATTAATATCTCTCAAAACCAAAACTCAACACATGAAGGGAAATCCTTAATCGGGAACAAGTCATCAACCATTCAAAAAAAAAAAAAAAAGTTATCTGATTCCCTAGCTACCTTGGCTAGAGAATGAGTCATTCAACATTGTAAAATTGTTTGGATTTTTTATTTATGGATATTTAAGTTTATATATCGACAATATTTATTAAGTTCAATTTTTTTTTCGGATATAATTTTAGTTGTCTACGTTATTTAATTTTGTGTATAGTAATATATTTTCTACAAATAATATATATATATATATATTGAAATATACAAACGCGGTTAAATTGCCTAAAGCGTACCTAGAGAGAGGGTAATAGGTTTTTACACCTTTTCCAATCCCTTGAAAGAAACAAAAGTTTGTCCCTCAATATAGCTTATATCACAACACATAAACCATATCCACATGTATGGACAATAAAAACATATGTTCAATAAAGCATTGTCTATTTAGTCCACAAGTTGAAAGAGAAAGAATTTTAATAAAACTCACAAAAAAGAATACTTGTATCCACAATTATGTTCAATATATACAAGTAACAATCAATATATGACTATACACAAATAAGTCAATATAAAAAAGAATTTTATTTACAACTTTGATCAATATGATGTGCTTACATCTCACACTTAACAAAATCTTGTTTACAAATACATCATGATTGAAGATTATGAAATAAGATTAAAACATACACATATACAAATATGAAAGATAGAGATAGGAAGAATTAGCACAAGAGATTTTTTAACGTGGTAAAACCTCCAAGGAGGAAATATCCACGGGTTGAACTACAACCATTTAGTATTATATATATTAGATGATAGATTAGAAATTCTTCAAAAGTTACCAACTCATGATCTACTTCCTATTGGAGTCTATGTCTACCCAACCCTATTGGTAGATTAGAAATTCCTCAAAAGTGTGGAACCACTTTCTATTGGAGTCTATGTCTACACAACACCGTTAAAATTTTAGAATTTCTTCAAGAGTGAATACACATCCCATGCAACACTCTTTATTGAAGTCTATGTCTATACTGAAACAAATAACAGTGTGTTCTCATATTATTTGGGGGGGGGGGGGGGGGTTGGTGAATAGATTTTAAATGGTTATTACCCAATTTTCGCGATTGGTCAATATTACGAAAATGCCCCAATCTAGTCAAAACAATAAATCAAGCATACAAGTGAGGGAAATTAAAAGATGCTTGATTTTTATGTGGAAACCCTCAACAAGGAAAAACCATGGGCTGTTATGTGCGTCACACACAAACCTCGAATAATTGTAATGATGTTTACATCCTAGGTTGAGCTCTACCATTCTCGAACTATAACCCACCACTACTACCTGTATACCTTTAAAAGTGAACCTAGTCCAATTTGCGTGTGACCTAAGCAACCTTAGCCACAAGACTTACTTCTCAATGAAGAGATAAAATAGCCTATGTGAATATATATGATATCCAAAATGCAAATAGAGCTAGGGAATACTAAATGCTTATCTAGGATTATAATATGACAATTAAATCAATCCTAAATATCAAATGCTATATGACATGGCATAAAGCTTAGCTAACTTAGATTAAACAATCCTAGATATAGCTATCACAATACATCACTCAATCAAGACAACACATACAATCTCTATCTTGTATCTATAATATGTTCTCAGAGCATACAAGTAATAAAAGAGAAGGCTTGATAAGAAAAACACTAAGATTAGATGAAATTAGTGAAAACCTTACCAAACAGACGTGTTATATAAAATCCATACATGGATGCATCCTATATGGTCATAGATGATGCAAGATGAACTTTGATCCACAAGGAAATTACTTTGAGTGACTAAAGGAGAGTTCTTTGAATTTTTCTCACTTGAAAAATATCTTAAGTGAAAACTATGATTTTGACTCTCTAAACTCAACCTACAACTGAAGAGGCATATATATAGGGTGCCAAAATGAAGTGACATCGTTTTGGAAAGTGACACCACAATTTCTTCTCTGTTGCCATTTGATTTTCTCTGTCGCCATTTGTTCTCAGGGCGACACTCATGGCGACACCATAAATTCTTCTTTGTTGCCATTTGTTCTCAGAGCCACACTACATGGCGACACCACATGGTGACACCATACTTGATTGATTTTTCAGGAATAAATCTCTCTGTCGCTACTTGGTCGCCATGTGCTCAAGGTGACATCATCAAAGGGCGACAATGCCCTGTTTTCCCACTTAGTGCACAATGTGCAATTGTGAGATGAAGTGAATGCATCTTAATGCCAAGAATGTTATGGCATTTATCAAACAAGATGCAATCAATTAAAACATGCAAGAAGAGGATTCAAGAACATGAATGCACACATATAAAATACACAACATACAAAGAAGTATAGATATGTATGAGTTGTGTGTGTGTGCAACTAAGTCTCTTCATTGTAAGTAAGCACAAGTAATTTTACCTTTGGTGTGCTTCTTCTCTTAAGGTCTTGAGATGGCCTTTGTTGTGCAAAGCATCAACAGTTATACGCCAAAAACTACCCTTACATCAAACCCCAAATGTGGTTTGTCACCGAAATAAACCAATCAAACTTGAGGAACTTACATATACAACATCTCAGGCCTACTAATGTCAAAGCCAACTCCCTATCCAAGGCACTTATTCCTCTAGAGAGCCTCCCTTGCATAGCTATCCAGACCTTCCTAATCTTAGCTATGACTTCTTGCTTGGTTATCTGGACCTCTTGTCCTAACCAAGTCTTCCTTGCTTGACTATCCGGACAACTTGTCCTAGTCAAGACTTCATGCCTTTTACAAAGATTTCCTATGTGTGATCCATGAATGCAAATGATGCAAACAAGTAATTCAACATAGAACATGTGATCAATACATTCCATGGAAACTAGATTTAGTCATGTGAGCACACAAGTCAAAATAGTCTAGTTACAAAACATGAATTGAAACCTAGAGCATGTGAAACACCTAACACATGTGATTCCTAGTTTCATTCACAAAGCTAACACTTGAATAAATCTTATTGTAAATACAATCACGGTTAAATTGCCTTAAGCTTACTTAAAGGGGGGGAGGGGGTGAATAGGTTTTAAGACCTTTTTCGACCCCTTGAAACAAACAAAAGTTTGTCCCTTTAGATAGCTTATATCACACCATAATAACCATAAACGAAATTGCATAGACTATTGATAAGCATATTCAATTGATAGATCAAACATAACCCATGGATTGTACAAGGAGGTTGTATTAAAAATACATAAAACAATAAGAACTTGTATTCATTATAAATGTTTCAATTGTACAAGTACAAATAGTAGATACAAAACAATCAAAGATCTTGTCACATAAGAATGTAATCAATGACAATACATTCAAGATCAATTTGATTCAAATTAAACAAATAACAAAGAGATAAGGAAAGAGAAACTTGACACACGATATTTTTACGTGGTAAACCTTCAAAGAGGAAACATCCGCGAGTTGAATCCATAACCACCGACAAAATGTTTTTCAATAGTTAAATAAGAGTACACCCTCAAATGTGACCAACTCTCATGTATCACAATCTATTGGATATCCCTCCTATCATTCCCACTAGAGAGAAGCTTGCCTACTCTCTAACCGAGATACATCGCTCGCATGCCTTTAGAGAGTATCCTTGCTCGGACTTACTAGAGGCCTCACACCTCTTGCCAAGACTTCCCTTGCTTTATGTTGAAGAATCACTCAACAACAAGAGACTTTTCTTGATCGGGCTTATAGGAGCCTCACACCCTTTGCCAAGACTTCCCTTACTTGTCTAACCGGAGCCTCACACCCTTAGACAAGACTTTGCTCGGACTTACTTAGAGGCCTCACACCTCCTAGCCAAGACTTCCTTTGCTTGGGCTTACTTAGAGCCTCACAGTCTTAGCCAAGACTTCCACCTTGTTAGGATTTTGAGTTTTAGTTGGCATTATTCTATATCAAAATGTTATTTGCTTTGTATAGTTTTTTTTTCCTAAGTTACATGGTTTATCAAGTTCCAAAGAAGTTGGACAACGTTTCAAGCAAAGTGTTGCCTTCGTTCGAGGAAAGCGCTAAATGTCTAAAAAAGGTTAAATGTCTACAAAGGTAATAAGACCTCTTTCCTCTTACAAGGCTTAGGCGCGCACACACACAATTCATTAATAAGTGTCCTTGCATAGTTGTGCCAATTTAGTACAACACATTTACATGTTTTAGTATGCTCATGCATTGATCCCATATTGACATACATTGTAAAAATGCATGTATTAGGACTATGTCTAGTGTAAGTTCCTCAAAGTTTGATTGGCTTATTTCGATGAAAACCACAACTGGGGTTTAAATTGTAAGGGTAACTTAGGTGCATTATGATTAAGCTCAAATGCCCTCTCAAGTCCTCAAGATGATAAGCACTCAAAAGGTGTATTTCTAGTGCTTAGTTTTTCATTGAAGAGATTTAGTTGCACACACTCACTACAATTGTTTGCATATGTATGTTTTACTCTTGTGTGCATTCTCTTCACATGCCACATTTCACACTTGCACTTTGTTGTTGTATTTGATTGTGTCTAGCAATTTGTTTCCCCAATGTTGTTAGGAAACGTCTGCGCATGCACTATGGTGTGCTTAGGTAGTACGATAATCGCCTTCAAAGAATGCTCTTGGCTTCTCCTTTGGTTTCACCAACTGTGGTGAAACGGCGGCTTGATTGGTGGCCATGACCTCCGAATGAAACCGCCGTTCAATTCTAGAAGTTTCTGGAATGGTTCTACGATTATGATCGGCGGTTTCTAACCACTTATCAAAATTGCCGTTTAGACCTGATCGAATTACAATATCTTGGTCTCGAAAACGATGATTTGGCGGGGTTATGAAACCGCCGATGATCCCCTGTTCTCTCAGGATCAATTCGGCGGTTGAATCGGCGGTTTTGAAACCTTCAATCGGTAAGTTTCAAGGGCAACCTCGTATTTTCACCATGCTTTTCATTGGCCTCTATAAATACATCACTTTATTATCTCTCTGAACTAACTTTTTCAATATCAAGAACCCTAAAGCCTATAGAGAGATTTGTGAGAGAAAAGGCAATAAAGATTTCTCATTTAAACACTCAAAGCCATTTACATATGCATTAAACTTCATCTAGTATCTTCTAGCATATCTAGGATGCTTGCTTGCATAGGTCTTGCTCAACACACTTGCTTTGGTATGTTCTACACTAATTTTATCTAATCTCAGTGTTTTACTTATCAAGGCATCTCTTTAATTACTTGTATGTTCTTAGATTATAATCATATTTACAAGATATAAATTATTGTGTTGTTTTGATTGATTGTTGTATTATGATAGCTAAACTTAGGATTGCTTAATTTATATTAGCTAAGCTTTATGACTCGTCATTTAGCTATTGATATCTAGGCTTGATTTAATTGTCATCTTATCATCCTAGATAATCATATAGGGTTCCATAGCTTTATTTACATTTTGGATATCATATATATTCACATAGGCTATTTTATCTCTTCATTGAGAACTAAGTCTTGTGGCTAAGGTTGCTTAGGCCACAAGCAATTGGACTAGGTTCATTTTCACAGGCCTGCAGGTAGTAGTGACAGGTTATAGACCGTGAAAGGTTGAGGTCAACCTAGGTTGTAAACATCATTGCAATTAGTGGTTGCTTTTCCTTGTTGAAGGTTTCAACATAAAAATCAAGTGTTATTTAAATTCCGCACTTTACACTTGATTTACTGCTTTAACTAGTTTGGGGTATTTTTGTAACATTGACTTATCTCAAAAATTGGTAATAATAGTTTAAAATCTATTCACCCCTCTCTAGAAAGTTTTATACACACCGTGTATTGTTAGCTTCAGTTGGTATCAGAGCAGGTTCTTAGATATACTTAGCTGATCCTTTGCTCATTTTGGTGTGTTTCGCATTTTGTGTAATTTTTGATCATTCATACATTTGCATTCATTTCATTCATTCATATACACTATGAGTGGATACAGTGCAAATGGTGGTGGCAACGAGGGTGCTTCTAGCACGAGACCTCCCATATTCACCGGGTTAAATTATGCCTCTTGGGAATGCAAGATGGAGTCGTATATTTGCCAAATCCATGATATGGCATGGATGGCGATTGAAGACGACTACACATCACCGATGATGACTCCTATGGGTGGAGGAGAGGATGTTCTCAAACTCAAGGCGCAATGGAACGCGTAAGAGTTTGGAGCATCTGATTGGAATAGGAAGGCAATGCATGCCATCCTATGTGCAAAGGATAAAAATCCATATAAATTGATTCAAAACACTAGGATAGCTAAGGAGGCATGGGACATCCTAGAGGTTGCACATGAGGGAACCGAAGTGGTGAAGGACTCCAAGATTCAAGTCCTCTAAACTCAATTCGAGATGCTTAGGATGAAGGAGAATCAGTGCTTTAATGACTTTGAGATCAAGTTGATGGACATAGTCAATCAAAGTCATCAACATGGTGACCCTTACTCAGATAGAATGATCAAGCAAATGATTATGAGATCGCTTCCCGAGAGGTTTGAGTCCAAGGTAACGGCTTTAGAGGAGAATAACACCTTCAAGGATATGAAGCCAAGTGAGATGATTATGAGATTATGAGTCTAGTAAGGGTCCTACCTCCACACCTCCTAAAAAGCAAAAAGGAATTGCTTTGAAAGCCTCAAAAGATGAGAAGGATGAGAATGATGACTCGGACGAAGAAATGGTAGTGTTGATAAGAAGATTCAAGAAATTCTACAAGTCCAAGAAGAAGGGTTTTAGATCCAAGGACCAAGACTTGAAGAAAAAGATTTGCTTCAAGAAGTTTAAGCTTAGGCAAAAGAACGGTGAAAGGAAAGAGATCTGCAAGTATACAAACAAGGTTAAATTGCATAAAGCATACCTGGGGGGGGGGGGGGCAAATAGGTTTTTACGCCTTTTTCAATCCCTTGAACAAACTCACGTTTGTCCCTCAAGGTAGCATTACATACAACACATAAACAAAACATTCATACATATAAAAGATAAGCATTTTATCATTTAGGCATTATTTACATATGTCAATTAGTTGCAAGAGGTATAATATCACAAAAAACATAATATCAAAGAATACTTATATGTCAATATTGTTCAAAGTATTACAAGAATGAACAAATATAGCTATACACAAAGATAACTATATAAGGAAGAATTACAATTACAAATATGATAAAAGTGGATTGTCTTATAAATCACACTTTACAAATACTTGTTCAAATATACATCATAAGAGAATGATATCCATCAAGATAAACATATACATATACAAAAATAAAGAGAAAGAGAAATAGACAATGGACACAAAGATTTTTACGTGGTAAACCTCTGAAGAGGAAACATCCACGGGTTGAATCCACAACAACTGGCAAAACAATCCACTATATGAAAAAGGACTTACGCACTCAAGGCTATCAACATAATGATATCCACCTCAAACTATCATCTTCTAATCTACCCTCAGGCTCGTGAACCACTAAGCCTACTCCCTATTAGAGATGTGTCCTACACCTCTAGGAAGCAACTTCCTATCCAAAGCTCTCAAGTCTTTAAGGAAGATTCTCTTGCTTAGCAATCTAGATCACAATGATCCTAATCAAGCTCCCCTAGCTCAACTATCCGGAGTACCAACCTCCTTGCTAAGACTTTTGCTTGGCTATTCGGAACTCATTCCTAGCCAAGTCTTCTTGCTCAAGTTAAAGCTTCACCCACTTTAACAAAAGACTTCAACCTTTCTACAAGGAAATGATCTAGGTGATGCAAATGATGCAAATCACAATCAATACAACATAGAACATGTGGTCAAGACATTCCATGGAACAAATAGACCTAAACATGTGAGAACACAAGTAATAAAAGTCTAGATGCAAAAACATGAATTAAACCTAGAGCATGTGAGAACACTTAACACAAAAGCTCATAGTTTCATTCATACAAATAATACTTGAATAAATCATAAACATGAAGCACATATTCAAGATGCTATAAACATACACATAAATGCTAGAAACATAAAATGTATTCAATGAATATTCTAGCCAAAGATTTAGAGTAAGGATATAATGATAAATCAATTAAATCCTAGATGTCTCTAAAAACACATATAAGAGCATTAATCATAGATATGATCAATCAAAGGATCAAAGTACATTTCAAGGATTATTAATCATAAAATGATTCAATCAAGTCTCAAATAATCCTAGATATCAAACTAATCACAATACAACTTTCAATCATGTGAAAATCATAGAATCCAAGAAACTAATTCACATATGTCTCTAATTAGACTTTTGATTAGGTTTGCTTATACAGATATCTTTCTCAATAGCATTCACCATACATATACATACATATAGAAGAAGAATCCCCAAGCAAATTGAAGGTTATCAAAGAAGAAATCATAAAGATATGAACACTACCTTCCAATCACAAGCTGGTTCATTTTTCTGTGTTGAACCACAAGAAAAATCAATCAAACAGCTGCAAGACCACTTAGAAAAGGTAGAAAAGTCGATTACAAACAATCTCGAACTTGAATAAACCAACTTCGACTTCGTATGAGAAAGTTATGGTGTTTGGAAGGTGAGAAAAGTGGAGAGAAAATTTATGTTGTGAGTTTCAAACTTTTTTTTCTTGGAATGAATGAGAGGGAATTGGAGGAAATTTAAAAGGAAAAGAGAGAGAAAAGGAGGGCTAATGGGCATGTGCCACATCAGCTGCCCATGTGGAGCACGTTTGGCACACGTGGGTAGAGAGCTGCCCATGCCATGTGGCACATGTGGCCCACACATGGACTCCCAAGGTTGGCTATTGGCCAATCTTGCTCCTCTAGCGCTCTGCTCGCGTTCTTCGGCTGTATCCGGGCCTCTGAACTCCGATTTCAAATCCGTCTTTGGATTATGAATCATAACTTCCTCATGCACAACGAAGACTATGAAACTTAGACAAAAGGTTGAGAATTCATCCCGGAATACGACGATGAAAAAAACTCAACGAATGAGAACGAAAAGTAGCATAGCTACATCGTTTGGACTCAAAACCAATTGAATGAGTAACCAAAATGACCAAGACTCAATAAGGAATCATAAGAGATCATATTCAAGTCCAAAAAAAATAAAATGTAAATAAATAAACACAATGTCACACATGTATGCCTTTTCCTAGACATAGTCTTAGAATATACAATTCTACAATGTATGAGAATTTGAGTTCAATGCATGAGCATATAAAAACATGTGAAAGTGTTATATAAATATTGCATAACGATGCAGGGACACATATGAATGATTTGTGTGTATGTGCCTATGCCTTGAAGAAGAATGAGATCAATTTTACCTTTGATATGCAATGTAGCACATTCCTCTTCGAAGACATCTTCTTACATAATATTGTGGCCACGTCTTTCTTTGAAGCTTCGAATCATCAACCTAAAACCACTAATCAAATACAAGAAAAACATCATTTTGATATGGAATATATGCCAGGACAAATCAAAAACCTAACAATCTCCCCCTTTGGCAAATTCCATGTCAAAACCCCTACACATATACTAAAACAATTACAAAGAAAATTTGTTCACAATGAGCACAATGATTTACACATCTTTGACAAAATTTCCAATAGGTCTTGAACTTCATCTTGGTCTTCTCTTGATATCACCTCAAAGTAACTTTAAGGCACAAAAAATATCCAAGAGACAACACATATGGCAAAATACATTTTTTAGCAAGAAAATAAAACATTTAAAGTTCAAATGGATCATGTATGCTCCCCCTAAATACATGCTATCCACCAAAATATTCTAGCCAATATTTAATCAAAAATATTACATGCCATAGAGTTCAAGCTTGATAGCAAAATGCACAAAACATAAAAAATTGGGAACTAAGAAAGCTAGAACTAACATATATAACATGTAACTCCTCATATATCTCCCTATAATTCTCCCCATTTTTGACATGATATGAAGTCAAAAAGAAAGAATATGAAAATATACCTTGAGGCCATTCTACTACCAAGGAAAATTGTGCGATTGGTTGATCTCACAAAATGCTTTGAAGTAGATGCATTCATTTCCAATTCCTTGATCTTCTCATCTTGAAGCTCTACTCTAGCATTTAACTCTTCAATCTTCCTATGTGACTCCTCGATTTGCCTCCTTGACTCTTCAACCTCTTTCTTCAAATGCAAAGCCCAAGTAGGAAGAATAGGTGCCCTAGATACATGGCTTGAATCATATGATTCATCAAAGAGCCTAAATGTATCTTTAGACTCTCACTTTCCCTAGTATGACATGCTTGCCACATGTTTATCACTTAACTTCTCCAAGGGAGGTAAAAGCACATCATTGTCTTGATTCTTCAACCTTTTGGCTAAACAATAATGAGAAATAAAACTCAAAAATGCCAATTTCTTGTCCAAACGAGTTGAACAAGCCGCAATCTTTATATTTTCAATAAACACTTTTCCAAGGTTAATGGGTTTGCAAGTCACTAAAGCATACACTGTCTTGATCTTTTCTCTATTAAATTTGGTAGCATTAGTAGAGACAATAAGATTTGCATAAACAAACAAGTGCCAAAAAGCACTAATCTTGGTCAACTCACTTTGTCTAATAAAGGCATGTTTACCCCACTCAAAGTTAACATCATCACAAAGAGTTTTACCCATCAAATCAAGGTTTTCCACAACATCAACATCTAGGAAATCCGACTCAATCTCATCGGGCAATTCTAAAAACTCATTCAATTTTCTAGAATTTACTCTAAAGACAACTCCTCTCACATTCATAACGACATCTTCAATAGTGGTACTCTCCTTGTACTCATAATAGAATTCCCTAACCATTGTCTCATTCACAACTCATATTGAGTCAATCCAAGAATTTCACTTTCCTTCACAAATGGCCTTATGAACATAAGAATCAATACAAGAATCCAAATATATACCTTTCTCTTGAATAATCTTTTTGCACCCAAAGATTCTCAAATTCTTCAACTTGTTAGCTTTGGTAATTTTGGAAGAAGATGTAGGCTTAGACTTGTCAACAAGATTAGAAAAATTGCTATCAACAACCTTCTTAGCTTTTCCCATGACCTTGTATCACACAAACACTAAAAACAAATATGAGTTGAAACATCAAAACAAGTTAGTGACCAATAAACATATACAAAGGCAAAAACATTATTTTTGAACAAATTAATATGCACATCAATAATAAGCATAGCATCTTAAGATTTATCAAAAACACGAATAATGTCAACAAACTACAATCTTGAAGAATCATGTGAACAAATCACAAAAGAGAACAAAAACATAGCATACTATGCTCCCCCTTAATAAATGCCCCATCTAAAATCTAGATAGACAATTGTTCATAAGAATCGCCACACATTCATATCTCAAGCAATTTTCATAGTTTTTCAAATAAGCTCTATATAGCAAAGAGAGTTACATCTAGATTTTCAATCACTCTCATATATCTTCAAAAATTGCTAGAGTATCAAAATACCAAATAAGCAAATGTTAGTGTGTGAAGATTTTGCATCAATAATATGAAATGAAATAGTTTAGTAATCAAACATGCAAACATTTTCAACAACTATCCATCCTTAAACTTTCCATAAAATGGTCAAATCGGTTTTCATCCAAATTTTGCTTTTAAAGAGAATAGTTTTCAACATGTGAGCGTGGTGTGTACATGTGGCTCGTTTTCCCATTTCTATTTGTCAACCCGAGCTCATTTGATTATTCAACTATACTCCATATAGCTTTTTTGTTTTGTTTTAGGCTTGAATCAAAGTATTTTTTTTATTGATTCTTTTCAACACTACTTTGATTTTTCTAACGTAAACATATACATCTTTTGGCAGCTTTCACTCATCACAAAGGCGTAGCCCTTTCCAACATTGGGCGGCTTCACAACAAATGTGTGTAGCCCTTTCCAAGAGGGTGCTCATTGAGTACTAGTTTGCCGAAGCAAATGGATACAAACCAAAGGTCATTTTTAAATGTACTAATTTTATAACATCAAGAGTATCCAAAACTCACATCTATCAAACTCAAGGACATAACAAAACATATAAGAGAAGCAAAGTGCATTTTTGAAACAAAATTTTTAAGGCTTAAAAGCACATGATCAAAAAGCAAGTAAAGAGACTTGCTTAAGATCTCTAATTCAAAAGAGAGTAGCTTTCAAAGAATATGAAGCATATTTTTTAAAACTTGCCACTCAACAATCATACAAACAATAATACACATCATGATTAAGATCAATGTGAACAATTATCACCAAAAGATCTTAGACTAGCAAATGTCAACGAGGACCATATAAACACTATATTAGTTCTCAAGTATGACATGCTTTATGAAGTGATAAAAACAATGAGTTGAGAGATGAAATATAGATAAGCAAGCAATGTGATATTAGTGATACATTCGCAAGTTATTTTCATCAAATGCAAGGCCTTCACCCTATTTATGAGTCCTCTTGGCTTGTATGTCATCATAACTACAAGTTATAGGTGTGTCGATCCCAAGAGACTAAAGGCTAAGCATTTCAACTCAAACAAACAAAAATGACTTTCTCTAAAAGTCTTAACAAAATTGTCACCATATAGATATCATAAAAACAACTTCTCAAAAAGTTAATCAATAGATTTAGACTATCATAACAACGAATGTGAGATAGCTAAGTTCAAGTTAAGTCATGGAGATGCAAAGCAAACAAGCTAAGTTTCTTAATAACAACACTAATCTTAAAGCTAACTCACATGTGCAACTTACACTTACACTATTGGTAAGAGTACTCACCCTTGACAAACTTTGTCTTGGGTGAACCTACACAAACATTATCAAGATCCTTATTGACAATAATGTTGAATCTAGAATAAAGTTCTTCAACCATTTGATTAACAAGAACGTCATTGATACTCTTTTTTTCAACATTGCTAGCAACACATGCTTTGTCAATTTTAGCAAGGTTTTTATTCTTCACATTCCGGACATTCTTAACATGCTTTGTTACATTAACAAACTTTCCATATTCAAAAGCTTTAGCATGCTCAAAATGAAGTTCAATCTCTCTATCCCTAGATGCATTTTCCATGTTGCAATATTCAATGAATTTATAGCACTTGGTTTTGATATGGCCTATAGTATTATAAAAATGACATATGAGAACAAAAGAAGAGATTTTACCTTTCGGGATGGGAGAAGCACAAATGGGAGTTTCAAGGGTTACCTTGTTCTTCAATTTGTTTTTGGTCTTGGAATGTCTCTTCTTAGGAACTTTCTTGTTAACTCTGACCTCGCTTGTAGGAAGTGATGCTTCTATGAGCTTCTCCTCATCTATTGCGTCACTTGAGCCTCCTAGAGTCAAACTAGAGATGATCCTATCCCTTTCAAGAACAAACCCTTCAACTTCTCTAAGCTTCTTGGCAAGAGCATTCTTTTCACCCCAAGAGCCTCTGAGTTGTTGAAACTGTCCACTTGTATCTTGATCAACTCGTTCTTCTCATCTACCTCACTTAAGGCTATTTTCAAACTATCTTCAAGACACTTCACCATAGCCAAAAGATCAATATAGATAGGATTCTCACTTAAGCACACTTAATGATTTGTATCAACCTCCTTGTCAAATGAATCTTGACTAACATCCTCTAGGATAGAGTAAGAGGTCATGAAGCCAACAAAGTTGCTCACTAGCTCTTCTTCACTAGAAGACTCATCACTTGAGATCTCCTCATCACTAGAGTCATCTTCACTCCATGTGGCCGCCATAGCTTTTCCCTTCTTATCCTTCTTAGAATCACCATTTGGACAATCCGAAGTATAATGTCCTAACTTCTTGCACTTGAAGCATTGACCCTTTCTATTGCTCTTAACTTGACCACTCCTCTCATGAGGTGGAGTAAAGGATTTCTTGACTCCTTGTCTCTTGAGTACTTACCACTTGGCTTAGCTCATTTCCTCAAAAACTTCCTAAACTTTCTAACCAATAATGTCATCTCCTCGTCATCATCATTACTACTAGCTTCTTTGACAACCGTGAGAGCTAAACCCTTGTTCTTAGCCTTCGGTTTCATGCATGCCTCAAAGGTTTGAAGAGATCCTAATAGTTCATCTAAGTTCATGACGTCAATGTCTTTGCTCTTTTCATTGGTGGTAACCTTGGCTTTGAACCTCTTAGGTAAAGATCTTAGGATCTTATAATTTAGCCTCTCACCAGAGATAGGAGTACCAAGAGCTTGACACTTATTGGCAATGTCTAGTAGCTTATCTTGGAAGTCAACAAACTTGCCTTCCTCAACCATTTGCAAAACCTCAAATTGGGAAGTGAGCAATTGAAGACGAGACTTATTCACCACTTTAGTCCCCTCATTGGTGACCCAGAGAGCATCCCACACCTCCTTAGCAGTCTATAGGTTTTGGATGTAGCTAAATTGTCTACTATCCACACCTCCGAAAATAGCGTTCACCGCCCGATGATGCCATTTTGCTAACTCGAACTCATTAGTAGTCCACTTAATCCTAGGCTTGGAAATGGTCATTCCATTCTCAATCATATTGGGAGCAAGATAACTTTCTTCTACAGTCATCCTAGCTCTCTCATCAATAGAGTGAATGTAAGCCTTCATCCTCAATTTTCAAAACCTATAGTTTTGACCCTTGAGAAGAGAAGGCCTAGAATTCAAAACCCCTTCGATCATCACATAATCTAGCAAGACCATGCTTCAAAAACCTTAGCAATTCACTAGTAAGTATAATCCGAATCTCGTCGAGTGCCGTCTGACGACCCGCTTTGATACCAACTGAAAGTATACAAACAAGTTAAATTGCTTAAAGCATACCTAGAGGGGAGGGGTGAATAGGTTTTTACGCCTTTTTCAATCCCTTGAACAAACTCATGTTTGTCCCTCAAGGTAGCTTTACATACAACACATAAACGAAATATTCATACATAGACAAGATGAACATTTTATCATTTAGGCATTGTCTATATATGTCAATTAGTTGCATGAGGTATAATAACACAAAAACACAGTATCAAAGAATACTTGTATATCAATATTGTTCAAAATATTACAAGAATGAACAAATATACCTATACACAAAGATAACTATATAAGGAAGAATTACAATTACAAATATGATAAAAGTGGATTGTCTTATAAATCACACTTTACAAATACTTATTCAAATATACATCACAAGAGAATGATATCCAACAAGATAAACATATACATATACAAAAATAAAGAGAAAGAGAAAGAGACAATGGACATAAAGATTTTTGCGTGGTAAACCTACGAAGAGGAAACATCCATAGGTTGAATCCACAACCACTGGTAAAGCAATCCACTATATGAAAAAGAACCTACACACTCAAGGTTATCAACACAATGATATCCACCTCAAGCTATCATCTCTTAATCTACCCTCAGGCTAGTGAACCACTAAGCCTACTCCCTATCCAAGATGTGTCCTACACCTCTAGGAAGCAACTTCCTATCCAATGCTCTCAAGCCTCTAGGAAGATTCCCTTGTTTAGCAATCTAGATCACAAGGATCCTAGTCAAGCTCCCCTAGCTCAACTATCTGGAGTACTAACCTCCTTACTAAGACTTTTGCTTGACTATTCGGAACTCATTCCTAGCCAAGTCTTCTTGCTCAAGTTAAAGCTTTAATCACTTTAACAAAAGACTTCAACCTTTCCACAAGGCAATTATCTAGGTGATGCAAATGAAGCAAATCACAATCAATACAACATAGAACATGTGATCAAGACATTCCATGGAACAAATAGACCTAAATATGTGAGAACACAAGTAATAAAAGTCTAGATGCAAAAACATGAATTAAACCTAGAGCATGTGAAAACACCTAACACAAAAGCTCATAGTTTCATTCATACAAATAACACTTGAATAAATCATAAACATGAAGCAAATATTCAAGATGCTATAAACATACACATAAATGCTAGAAACATAAAATGTATTCAATGAATGTTCTAGCCAAAAAGTTCTTCCCCAATCTAACAATATAAACTAGAAACCAGGTCTAAAACTAAAAACCCTAGAAACAAGATCTAACAATGCAAAAATACAAAATGTCTGTATAACCCACCAAAATACAATCCAATCTTTATTTGAAATCAAATCGTTGAAGTTACATACCTTGTTTTTGACCGAAATTGAAATCGAAATGGATTTGATTGAACAAAAAAAATCGTTGTTGTCTACTGTCGAAATCCGGTTGCATGGATGCTCTGAACCAACACGTAACTTTTCTCTCTACTTTTTTTGTTAAATGAAAAGTAAAAAGCTAAAAATGAAACATAAGTTTTCAAAATAGCTGACGTGGAAGTACTTTTGGGGACATTTTTGTCCGTTCACCATAATAGGTGTTTTTTAAACATAACTTATTAAAACGGTGGTAGTCTTTAAAAACCACCTCAAAAAATTGACATTTAATTTTTGAACTCGGTAAAACTATTTGTTTGTTAACGGATAGCATGAAAATTTAATCTCAAATCTCAAAATTGTACGACAAACTTTTAAAAGCTATTTTCTCAATAAATAAATAAATAATAATAATCTCTTCTCCAAATTAAATTTATTAATCAATCAGTTAAAAGATTTGAACAATAAATTGAAAAAATATAAATATTCTATTAAATGTGTCACCCCAAGTTCTAGATGAGAGTTTAGAAAGAACGAATTGAGAGTAAAACAAAACTTGACATGATAAAGTAGATTGCTCACGGCTAAATATGAATATTCATGAACTCGGAAAGTTTGAAGACTCTTTGCTGCTCCAAGAAGACTTGTCAACTTGCCACATTATCTTTAGGTCAAGGGAAAGGTGATAATAGTTGATGCCATTGTTGGAGATGAACATGGAGCTCCTCATGACAAGTTGGAGTTTGTGAGGTTGATGCTGGACATGGTGATGATGTCTCACACCACCAATGGCAAAGAGAGGACCTTAAAGGAATGGGACTATATTCTCAAATAGGCTGGTTTTAGCAGATACAACATCAAACCCATCAAAGCAGTCCAATCTGTTATTGAAGCTTTCCCTTAATTTATCAAGCACGGCTAGACATCCCACGTCCGAGTCCCGACTTATCATCCAACTATTTATGTGTCAATTCGATTCATATGACATGTTACAAGCAAGGTAAATTATCATTTGTGTCCATCTGCAGGTCGCTAAAGTAAGGATATAAATTGGGATTCAAGTTGAGATGTGGAGTATTATTGTTACGAATATCAGTTTTTATCTCTTTACGAATTTCTTTTGGGATACAATAGATGAGTGGTTGATTGATGGTGAACTGTCTCATTCCATTCTCTCTTACATGGTTTTCACGATCTCATAGACGAAGACTCTCACTCAAAACTCGACACGTATTGTTTCGAAATTATAAAAAGATACACTCCCACTAACGTTTTTCTCCTTAGTTGAAAGAATGACCTGGACAATTACTACCAACGTGTCTTATGTAAACACCTGTCTTAATTTATCATTTGATTCTCGTGTGTATGCGTTTTTTTTTTCCTTTCATTCAACAAACAAAATCTCGTCATCATCATCATCAATTCATCATCCCATCTCACAAAAACTTGTCACTGCAGTCAATCGAATCCCAATTACCACCACTAATAACCTAGAAAAAACTAGAAAAAACAAACAATCACTTGGCTGAATTTCAACAAAACCTCGAAAACCCAAAACCCAAATTAAATAAATTAATTAAAAAAATGGTTTTTTCAACTGTAATATCATCAACACCGCTAATTTTTCACATCCCCAAGAACCTCCCAGTTCAGTTTAAACCAATCCCAGTTCGCTGTTCTTCTACTACTTCTTCATCATCATCTTTATCGGTTCCTTCAATTCAATTAAAATCGATGCATTTCGATTTGAAGACTTACTGGGCTACACTTATTGACGAGATCAATCAAAAGCTTGACCAAGCAGTCCCGGTAAAGTACCCAGAACAGATCTACGAAGCTATGCGCTACTCAGTACTCGCCGATGGCGCCAAGAGGGCCCCACCGATCATGTGTGTAGCAGCCTGTAAGCTCTTCGGTGTTGACTGGCTCGCTGCCTTCCCCACAATTTGTGCTCTTGAAATGGTTCCTTTTTTTTTTTTTTTTTTTTTTTTTTTTTTTTTTTTTTGTAGAACACGCCAATGTATTTGTTTCAATATTGATAAGCCCCCAAATTGGGACTCCTTCCCGGATCTACTCTTGTTCTCCAAGTATTTTAGTTTGACATGGATCCTAATGCTTGAATACAAGATCAAAGACAAATTGGTTGGAAATGTTCAAGTTCCCTATTATGGGAGACAAAAAAAAAAAACAAAAAAAAAAAAAAATCAAACAGTGGAGTGGTATGAACATTGCTAACCTTGGCAAAGACAGAGTTGCTTGATGGTTTACAGATAATCCCAGTTTCTGCAAAACCACTGCATTGTAAAGATTCTCATCGAAAAATTACTCTATATATATATGAAATAAATTAATTAGGATATTTATAAAATCTGAACTTAAATCTATAATTTCAATATTTAACTATTCATATACTTGTAATTAGAGTTTCCATTTATTTTTAATTGTTTTTTTTTTCGAGTGTCAAAGTTGCGTTAACTTAAATTTGTTCTTGAGGTTATATCATGTTGGAGTAGTCGCCTAGAGTGGTATATATATAATTATATATATATATAGTGAGTCTCTTACGAGGGATTCCTTATTTTAATTTCGATAAGTACATTGATTAAAATATATTGACTTTAATGATTTTTTATTTGAATTTTTAATATATATATATATATAATTTGTTAGTGAAATTTGGGTTTCAACATATCATTTATTTACTATCAATTTAAAGGTGTTCATTCTACATTAATTTAACTCATGTACTCATGTACAACATCGTTAGTACATACTCTTGGATTGGAGGTTGGAGTCTCGTTCCTTTAAATTGTATAGTGTGAGTAGATCTTCCACCGTATTCATAGTGATAGCTACATTATACGGGCCGTCTAAGTAAATCACCAATCTATTTAGTGTCAGGTTTAAAAAAGAACTAACTAAGGCTATGTTTGAGATTGCTTTTACTTGAAAAATAATAACTTATCTATCAAGTTTTAAGCAAATAGGTGTTTGGTAAACTTCCCAAAAGCACTTATTTTACAATTTGCTCATCCAATAAGCAACTTTTGAGAAGTTAGCTGGGGGTTGCTTTTTAAAGCAAAAGCTAGCTTATTGTTTATGTAATGTCCAGAATACCCTCACTATTTAAATAGAAAGACAATAATACACTCACATTGAGTAATATATATTGTATTTTTCAAAAAAAAAAAAAAAAAAAAAAACTATAATCCATAATTTTATTTTTTTTGAAAACTTTAATCCTGAAATATTAAATTTTAAAATAAAAGAGAATATTATTTTTAATAAAAAACTAAAAATAAACTTTTTTTCAAAAAAATAAATAAATAAAAGAAAGAAAACGTGAAGCCACTATTGTCGCGGGTGACAGTGGCCACCATCGACGCCAATAAACGGGCAAGAGGTTAACTTGACTTCACTAGTGACATTGACACTGCAAGAAGAGGTGAACGACCAGATGGATCACGACCAGATCCGGATCCATCGCAATCCATCTTGTTGGTTAGGGATTTGGATGTGGTTGTGGCGGTGCCGCAGTGGTGCTTGGCACTTGGGTTTGGTTTCAGGTTTGCGTTTCTTTTCTTCACGGAGCTTTTGGATTATATTTAGCGGCGGAGTTAGTGGAGGTTGTGGTTGTCGATGATGGTTGTAGATTTGAAGTAAAGAGAATCAACGAGGTGACTCAGGTTTTTGAGCGAGTTGACTCAGTTGTTGAATTTCAAATGTAAAGAGATTGAGTTGACTCGGATTTTTGAGCGAGTTAACTCGGTCATATTTTTTTTTTCTCTGTTTAAATTTCTTTTTATATGTTTTATATTTATATTGTTAATGATGTCTATTTTAGTAATTTTGTTCAATACATTTTCCATCATTTCAAAAATTAAGTACTTTAAAATTTTAGTTTACCAAACACTTACCAACAACAAAGCAATCCCAAACGTAGCATAAATAAACTAATATTAAAAGAGGTGTCTGCGTAGTTAACATAACTTTATGTTAATTTTGTGTGCGCATCAGCAGAATCAGCACTATAATACATGCTGGTGACCTGGAGATTATATATATATATCAATCAATTGAATTATGACAAAATACAACAATCCACAAAAGTAAAAAATCCTATTTTATTATTTATTTTAATTATTATTATTATTATATTATTTCTTGTGAAGAATTTCAATGGCATGAAACCACATGCATCTCCGAAAGTAAACATTTGATATCTGCAATTCTTTGTGCTTTCTGATTATTCGCTTCTTCTTCTTCCTCATTTTATAAAAAATAGTGAAGCTGAGATATGATTTTCTATATTCTCCATCTTTTTTTATTAATTTTGGAGTTTTGGCATGTCAACAAATTCCTTGTCCTTTATATATGAATATAAATCACTGAAAAATAAAATAAAATTAAGAGCAGAACTCTCTCTTTCTCTCTCTCAAATTTACATTTAAATTACACCGGTGTCTATTAAGATCCCGTATGACAAAATATGTGTAATTCCACATCTAATTAGCTTTATAATAATAATAATTTCTAGTTGTATTGATACAAAATTAAAAATTCAGAATTTTTTCTTGTGGACTTCTAGATTAGAGAAGCTCCCTATGCATTTGTATTTCTATTATGCAATTAGCAATTTAATTATTAATTTTTAGTCTAGAAAACCTTAATCAGTTAATTTTGAAAAGTAAATAGTAAAAAGGTGTTTTATTCATCTTGCATTTGTGCTTCAAATCTTATGTGTGCATTTCTCACACTTCACACTTGCACCTTTTTGTTGGATTTTATTGTGCGATAGTGTCTAGTAATTCATTTCCGTTTGAGTGATCGGAAACGTCCGTGCTTGCACGATGGTGTGCATGTCTTAGCACGATAGTTGATTATTTGAGAAGGTCATATTCTTCTCTTGGATAAGTGTTAGTTTTGGTTTGATTGTTTGGAATAAAGTGTCTAGTTTCAAAAGATTGGATTTCAATGTTTTAAATGTTTTTCAAAACTGACCTTTATATGGTCTTATGACCATAACTTTTTATAAAAAGATTGAAATTGAGTTTTGTAAAATCATGGACAAACTAGACACCTATACCTTTCTAACGGTATATTATTCGTAATATTTCATGACCGTTTTGATTGGTTTTGAAATCTCCAAATTAACCACCAAAACAGGGCAACTCTGTTGTTGTCCGTTTCTAACCTTTGGTCACTCTGTTGACAAAACGTTTTCTATAGATATTGAAATTTCATTCCGTAAAAAGGAGTAGAAAGTAGACATCCATACATTTCCAACGATATATCATATAAAAGGTTTCGATGTTGTTTGATCATGTTTTGAGGCGCTTGTAGCTGAAGCTAATGCATTGTCGATGTTGTTTTGGTACGATTATTATTCCTTAACAGTTTCTGTTGGTAGTTTTTTAAAAAATCAAGATTTATAATAATTACTTTGTAGCCGGTCTTAGGGGCTTATTTTTTTCTTTCACTATAAGACTTTTTTTTTTTTTTTTAAGAAAAAAAAAAAAAAAACAGTTTCTGTTGGTAGTTTTTAAAAAAATCAAGATTTATAATAATTACTTTGTAGCCGGTCTTAGGGGCTTTTTTTTTTTTTTTTTTCACTATAAGACTGATTGTCTCTTAAATCAATTTGTTTGTTTTTCCAACTTATATTTTATTTTAAGATATACATGTCTTTTAGAAAAAAAAAAAAAAAAAAAATTGACTTTTATCTTATTAAAAAAGTTCTACAATAGAGTGTTTTTTACTAAATTTCCATAAATGTCCTATAACAATTCATACATTTACAACTTTATCCAAACATAATAAAACCTTAAAAATCAATTTTCTAAAAATTCTCAATTTTGAAAAAACCGTAATACAACCTAACCAACTAAAGGGGGCGACGGTGGCGCCGCCTATTGGGACTGAAGGAGGTCGACCACCATCCTCTTATTCTTTATTTTTATTTTTTATTTTTTATTATCAATTTAAAAAATAAAATTTATTTTGTTTCCATACGTCTAACAAATTAAGGTCTTATAAGACTTTAGATAAAACAATAATAATAATAATAATAAAACAGCCCCTTAGTCTAATTACAGTATAGGTGGTGTACAATATCTCACCTTCCGCATAAGTGGCGTGGGAAGTTCGAGTCTCTCATACCATTGTATACGCTTTTTACAAGTATGTATGGAAAGTTTTCTACTCATTGTTATGGTGCAAATATTTGGATCATGCATATAATACTTTATATCAGCAAGTCTCGGCAAACTTCTAATCTCTTTGGTGTTGGATTTTAAAGGAAAAATCTTGATCTAGCTAGAGAGCAACTGTATATGAACAGTTTGCAATATATAGTTATAAATTTATAATCATGCATGCCAGTTGAGAATATATTTATATATTTAAATTTATGTTTAGATCACCACCCTAAATGTCTTCCGAGTCTCTCTCTCTCTCTCTCTCTCTCTCTCTCTCTATATATATATATATCATATACACACATTATTTTTTTTCTCTTGAAAATCAGATAAATATTTATAATTGTAAAATTCCCTTGATATTGAAAACTTCATCCAAATTATGTTATAGCCTCTCCTAGTAATCAAGGAAATATTTCGGTATTTCCTATATATAGAGAAAGTTTCGATGAGAAATCAAATATATATATTATAATAATTTTAAAATCCGTTAAAATTAAATCTCTTTTAAAATTTTGAAATTTGTGGAAACCTAATCCAAATTTTGTCACAAAGAGCCTCTCCTAACATTTGTAAGAAACATTTTCAATACTAGACAAAATATATTACAAAATTTTATTTAATTATACATGACAAAATATATAAGAGAGAACATATATGGATGATTTTAATCCTGTTATCAAAATTAAATCTATTTGCTTTACTTGTGATTGGTGATAAAATAAAATGATCGACCATTCGGCCAGTAGCTGCATAACAAGTTTGCATGGATTACGTAGGAAGGGCATAAAACGACAATACAAATAGTACCTGACAACCCACTATTCAAAATGACAAATAGTACCATCGGCCACTTGTTTTATTTTATTTGAAATCAATTGCCTCTCGGCTCTCATGTGACTTTCCTAAAGCTTCAGGACTAGTGCAATAATGTATGTAAGGCCCACAATGTCTTCAAGTCTTCTTGTTAAAATGTTAACAAACTGTCCTTTATGTTTTCTTTCTTTCAACCGGTTCGTCTCGACCTCAATTGGATTCATCTGATGAGTGATGAAATGACTTGAATATATATCGGATAGACACTACTCTCCTCTTGAGTAAACATTGTCTTAAACAAGCAATCCGCTAAGAAAATATTCTCATTGCTAATTAACTTCAATTTTTCATCTTAATATACACCCCAATATATAAAGCTGTTGCATATCTTGTCTTAGCTTGAGTGGTATACATCACTCTTTCAACATTTGTTATTAGGGATTCCAATCTCACCATACTCATTTTATAAGTATGAGGTGAATTTTCACCTCAATGTTGTGCTAGGATACATCTCTTGGTGTGGGAGTAAATATCTAGTATGTGGGGAGTTCTCTTCGAAATGGTGTGAAAGTTGATATCTTTCTTTTGTAAAGAGTAGAAATTCGGATCCCACCTATACATATCTAATTATTTTATTTGTAAAAGCGCTTTTAGATTTTACTATTGAAAGGCATATTTAGCTATTTTCCAAAAACATTACTTTTCATAGTCCATAGATAGCTGCTTCTACGCTCATCCGTGAAGATTAGACAGACATTTAACACCCGTGAAGTGAAGAAAATTTTAAACGTCACAACAAGAGGACAACCATAGAAAGTGCATGTTGTTGATTTTAGAATATTAATTATTCTTCATGGAAAAAACATCCACCTGATATGGATGCAGGTGCACTGTAATGTGATGAATCTGTCGGTGCAAAGACATGTATTGTAGTGAAGGGAAAAGATAGAGATGAACTTATGATGAATGAATTTAGAGACTAAAACAGCATCTGATTCAAACAAATTTCTAATGAATTTTGTTTTCTCTCGCAAATATATTTAGCCAAGAGATGGATATTAAAGCCAAATAAGTTAAATAAAAAATTATTAAATTTTAAGCTAAAATACTGCTTTTACCATCGTAAAATGTGTGCCGGAAGTAGAGAGCCTTCATTCTTTGCTTAGATGAGTCTTTTCTAGCTGTATCAATTATAATGTTCCATAAATCCCTATCAAATGGTACAAATACATGAATAATAGACGAGTCTTGCCTGTCCTTAATCATTTTACCAGGTACAAATTCAAATGGTAATACAAATCGTGACTTGAATATTTATGTTTTGTTATAGTTGATGTAAACTACAAAAATCCTGGAGACTTTCAACAGGGCCTTTCTTGCCAAACAGGGATGGTGTATTCTCAAAAATCCTGACTCTCTCTCAACTAAGACTCTCAAAGGCTGCTATTTTAATGACTGCAACTTCCTGAATGCCTCTAAGAATCCCTCTGGATCCTTTGTGTGGAACATTATCATCTGGGGTAGAGCTATTTTGGAGTCCGAAATGAGATAGAGAATTGATAACGAATCCTCCATTCATATTTACAGAGATAAATGGGGCTCGAGACCCTCTACCTTCCCAAAAAAAAAACAAAAAATAGAAAAAGCTCAGGAAACAAACACAACTCTAAAAGTTGTATCTATCTATAATAGTGGGTAGTCCAATGGACACATCCCACATGAAATTTGATGCTACTCTGCAAGTCTCGTGAACCAACAGGGACCCAACTAATATTATCATCATTTGTAATCTTATACCAACCAAGGAACAAACTAAAAAACAATACAAAATCACCTGTCAATTTTGTTGGCCCTTCTTTTGAGCTGTTTTGGTGATTACAATTCACGGCTGCAACTTTGCAGTTCACTGGATTTTCTATGAAATTCTGTAAGACCCTTAACCTCTCTCAAATCTGTACCTATAAATAAAGTCTCATCAGCTTAAAAAGCTTAGGCTGTTTGTGTGAAAGTGAACTCATGAAGATGTCTTGGTTTTTCATAATATTCTTTCTCAGTTTTGCAATTAGTAATTTGGAGGCTATACCTGATGACCAGAAGAAGCCTCCATCTACTGTTGTTGTTGGAACTGTCTACTGTGATACATGTTTCCAGGAGAATTTTTCAAAGTCCAGCCACTTCATTTCAGGTTCAATTCAACATATTTGGTTTGATATTAAATGTTTCTATTTGTTGAGACTTGTGGGATGAAATATTTTGTGGGATTTTGTTTGCAGGTGCTTCCGTTGCTGTAGAATGCAGAGATGGGTCTTCGAAACCGGGTTTTCGACAACAAGTGAAAACAGATGAGCATGGAGAGTTCAAGAGTCCTCTGCCTTTCTCAGTTAGCAAACATGTGAAGAAAATAAAGAGATGTTCAGTGAAATTGATCAAAAGCAGTGAACCAAATTGTGCAGTGGCCTCAACAGCAACTTCTTCTTCACTTCATTTGAAGTCAAGAAAGGAAGGAACTCATATTTTCTCAGCAGGTTTCTTCACCTTCAAGCCATTAAACCAACCCAACTTGTGTAACCAAAAACCAAGCCTTGATAATTCGAAAGCACTTGACAATCCCAGTTTTCCACCTCCAATTCAGGACCCAACTACGTCTGATCTTCCTGTAATTCCTCTGCTACCAAATCTACCACCATTGCAGCAACTTCCTCCACTGCCGCCTCTTCCGGGGCTTCGTTACCGTCCAACAATACCTGGAAAAACAATACAAACGAAACCTGAACAACTTTCCAGGTTAACTCAACTATCTGACCAACTATTGCCACCGTTGCCTTTGCCACCAGTTCCAGGGCTAGCACCAGTTCCAGGGCTTGCACCAGTTCCAGGGCTTGCACCAGTTCCAGGGCTACCACCAATTCCAGGGCTACCACCAATTCCGTTGATTCCTCTACCACCGATTCCGTTGATTCCTCCAGCCGCTTCATCTCCATAGAAGGCTTCTCCTTGATTGAATCCTAAACTATTTCTATCTTTGTATAACTTCTCCAATAATACCTTTCACATTTTGCTTCTTTTTTTTTTGGTTACTAAATTATGGTGTATTAATATGGCATTTCCTGGAAAATGTTTTGTATGTTTTGGAGTCGTGTGTTGTTCCTATCACCAATAAATGACTAAATAGTTTGTAAGTATACCCACATATTATTAATTAATTTCTTTCTTATTTTAAGATAAAATTATCATTCCAAAACCAAAATACAATTATATCGGACATTCGGACGACCACTAATTAATATCTCTCAAAACCAAAACTTAACGCATGAAGGGAAATTCTTAATTGGGAACAAGTCCTCAGCCTTAAAAATAAAAATAAAAATAAAAATAAATAAATAAATAAAAAGTTATCTAATTCACCAGCTACCTTGGCTAGAGAATGAGTCTTCAACATTGTAAAAATGTTTGTTTGTTTGTTTTGTTTTGTTTTTTTTATTTTTTTATTTTTTTTTATTTTTTTTATTTTTTTTTATGGATATTTAAGTTTATTTATCTTTGATATTTATTAAGTTCAATTTTTTTCGGATATATTATTTTAGTTGTCTACATTATTTAATTTTGTGCACAGTAATATATTTTCTACAAATAGTATATATACTAGTTGATAGCCCGCACGATGTGCGTGTATTGTAAATTAAAACACGATGTCATCGGATTTACATGGCAAGTTGGAGTTCCATTATTATATATTATATTTAGATTAAAAAAATACACTCGTGTTATCATAAGATACTTGTTCTCAGGATAATAAAATGTTTTCAAATAAATTGATTTGGTGATGTCCAATTTGGTCTTCAATGCATAATATTGTCTAACTTGCCCATATGCATCACCCATATAAAAACTAAATAAATAAATAAAATTGAAGTTTAATACTTTAAAAATAATAAATTTATAATCATGTCAAAAAATTTATGATGTAAACACATTCATAACATATTTGTCTCGAAGATAATTATATGTGAAAACTGACAATCGTGTTCATTTCCCATCCCACATAAAGAGAATTGGTCTCCACAAAAGCCAAGTAAATTGAGACATGATCTTTTGCATTCTTGCTCTTGTATCCATTTGGATAGATAGATAATTTCTTGAGTTAATTGCATGTTGAAATGTGTAAGATAAAGAATACATTTACAAAATAAAATGCTTATATATATATATATACACAGTCTTTCTATTATCATTTCGAACTTACAATAAATATATGAGGACGAAAAATGTGGACCACAGATTATGGAGAAGTTTTGACAAGTGAATACATTTTGAGTCAAAGTATGTAAATCTACTGGTCAACATTTTTCGTCCTGATATATTTATTGTCAGTTCGAACTGATAATAGAAAATCTGCACACACACATATATATATATATATATACACTTACTAATAATACCAAAAGCTTTTTCAATTCGAATGCATTATTAAAATTACAAAAATAATGGAAAATGCAAACAATTAATTATTACAAATAAAACAAGCTTGAGAGTATATATATTTTGATAATATAGCTTTTTTAGGGTTTTTTTTTTTTTTTTTTTTTTTTTTTTTTTTCAATTTCATTTTCTTGCACCAAACTTACTGGTTATGCCTCCTGCACACATATTCTTAAACGTTAAGATATAATTAATCATGTATTAAGTAGATTTAAATAAGAATATATTTAATCATTTATTATATCGATTTAATAGGAAGAATATTAAAAGATAAATATTTATTAATATATTAAATATATTTAACTGGATAAATGCCAAAACGTAAATATTTATCTTGACTCTTGGATTATGATTGTTTCAAGGGTATATACCCGGACTTGGCAGGGTACCTAGGTTTTGACAGTCCATGTATCCACTTGGAAAAAACCTAAATTTTATAGTCTAGGTACTCGGCCTGAAAATATCCGGCTGGGTATCCGGGTATCTATATCTAAGTTCTAACTTCTTTTTTTTTTTCAATTTTTATAATATAAATTTAAAACCGTTTATCCCCTTAATTTTTCTATGACCTATCTTTTTTGGGGAATATACCTAGATTTGTTTTAAAGAATTTTATTCCTTTCTAAGTTTAACTTTTTTGTTTTGTTTTGTTTTCATAATTTTTTAGAATGTATTAAATATGCATTCAATACACTATAATTATTTCCGGAAATAAATGCTTTTCAATTTTAATTATTATTATAAATGATAATAAATACATTTTTAAATAAATTAAAATATCAAATTAATGGTAATCTGTGTTTTTTAAGGAACTAATGGTAAATTTTACAAACATATAAATGTCAATATATTAATGATAACATACCAAAAAATTAAAATAATAGTCTTAATAAAATATTAATGGTAAGAAATTAAAACATTAATTCAATTCAATAGATTCTTTTTTTTTTTTTTTTTTTTTAATGTATGAAATCCACTCTTAATTTATTTATAAATGGTAAGAAATAAATATTTTTCGAAATACTACAAAAATAACTCCACTCATTTTTATTTTTTTTGGATAATGCTTGGGTACTAACCACTTATTGCTTGCCATGTAACCCAAGGTAAGAAGAAAAATGGAAAAGCAAAAGAGTTTTGCCACGTGGCAACACCCCATAGGGTGGTTTGGTGTGGTCAGTATGGCTTGGGTACTGTTAGTACCCAAGCAATTTCCTCTTCTTTTTTTTTCCTTTCAAACTCTCATTTTTTTTTAATAGAAACATGTGATACTACCCCAATCATTTTTAACTCCACTACTATTTGTATCATACGGTAAGAATGTGATTGAAGAAAAACATTGATGACAAATGATTCATAAATTATTTCTAGTAGTGTTGACGTCCTAATAGAGATTTGAGATTATTTTTTTGGTGTAAATTTTTTGGAAGAATGGTAAAGAAAGGTTTGTCTATTTTATTTTGTTTCATTTTTTTTTTTCTTTTTTTGAAATAATCAAAAAAATGTAAATTTTTTTTTTAGGGTTTAGTTTATTTATTTATTTTAAATTTGACAATTTTGTTTTTTTTTTTTTTTTTAAATAAAAAAAAGGGGTTCCAACTGTGTACCGGGTAATTGATGTGTAAAATCGTGTTATGAAAACCTAACTCACAAGTGCACGAATCGTGAGATAAGTACAGCGACAAGTAGGGATCGTTCCCATGAGGAAAAATGATTTATCGACTAAAACTAATTCTAATTAAAGCTAAGCAAGTAATAGTAACCAAGAGATTTGAAATTGATTGATTGATTTGAAATTAAAACCATATTAAATTAAGAAAGCAGTTAACAAGAATATATGACTGTGATCGAGAGGTGAGAGAACTAGGTCATCAAAGCTCCCCAACTACGTCTACTCAATGCTTCGAATTGACTCTTACAGAGAATGTTAAACAAGTTAAGGGTTCGTTCTTTAATTATATATAATCAGTACTAAGTGATCTTGGAATAAGTCAAGTATTCTCTACTACAGTCTACCTCAAAACTTGCGTATAAACTATAACAGAAAATTCATCAACCACAAACCAAGCATTCTCAATAACAGTCTAACTCAAAACCTGTGTATAAACTATAACCAAAAACCCACAAACCACAAAATCAAGTGTTCCCAACCACAGTCTACCTCAAAACCTACGTATAAACTGTGACTGAGAACCCATTAAGCACAAGAACAAGAGAACCAGAATTCATTTGCAATATCCTACTACGATAAATTCTATCCATTCAATTAAATATTGGCTGAGAATGGTGAAACCCACTCGTATCTCAATCCTTAAAATATCAAACTCTAAATTCAAGCCTAGCATAAACATGCATCAACAAGAATAAATAATCATAAATTAAATGAATCAAAACTTGCATTAAGAAAATATAATCAATTCTAACAAAGAGTATTCATAAAGGTTCACATTGAATCCCTAGTATGAATTTAGTTACACATCAATGGAGAGAACAAAAACATAGAAGAGGAGAAGAAAGAACCCATGGTGGTAATATAATCTTGTCTTGAATTCCTCGTCGTCTTCTTGCTTTCCAGTATTTTCCAAGGATGGAAGAAAGAATGGTTTTCTCTTTTTCACAGCTTCCAACCTCTATTTAGAACGCCCTCTGATGTCTATATATAATAGCTCAAAACATAAGTCCCTTCGCTGACCTAGACGAACTAGGCTTTTAAATGACCGCTGCACGCACCGCTAGATAGGCAAGTTGCCTACCCCGCGGTAATTATAATGTGACACCACTGGATTTGACCACTAGATGTACCGCAATGTGGGTACTTGCCTGAGGGGCGGTCACTTGAACGATGCATCACTGGAGTTGGACGCAAGATATGCCGCTTGGTAGACACTTGTCTGGGCCGCGCTAATTTGGACTAAGCATCTCTGGACTTTGACGCAAGATGTGCCGTAAGATAGGCATTTGCCTGGGCCATGGAAATTCATGAAAATTCTTCTGTAGATGGCCACTTTGATGTACCGCAAGATGGGTAGGTTGCCTACCCCGCGGTAATTGGCAGAATTGCCCTTTGTCACATCTGTTGACTCCATTTCTTCCATGATCAGCTATTTGCACCACTTCTATTTAAAGAGACCTGGATAGCTCATCAAACACATCAAACCGCCCAAAGGGCCTTAAGAACAAGCAAAACTGACAGGGAAAAGGGCCAAAATATAAGTAGAATCTAGACCAATCAAATACCCCCAAACCTATCTTTTGCTAGTCCTCGAGCAAAACCATCTATCTATACTAAAAAGACTAAGTCCTAACTAAGCCACTTTCGTAGGGAGCGCGATAGCATTGAGCGTATGCTACAAGCCTTTAAACCTCTAGGTGTCCCTAGTAGGAGGAGTGTTGTCTCCTGAGGGTTTACAGCTATGACACCCACAAACATATCCAACAAAAACCCATCATTCGAGATGCAATCGAATAGCGTCCATAACGAAACAATGCATGCCAAAGTCAATAAGTAAAGACTAAAATTAAGTCACAAAACCGAAAACATTGCTCATTTTAAATGAAAAGCCCAAGCTCAAGACATTCTAGCATTAAAAACACATTCGCCAGACGCTATAGATATAATTCGCCTCAACTCTAATTCTCACAAGATAACGCTCATATTTCATACAGAACCTAGGCAATTACACTCATCAAGCATATGTGAAAGAAGTTAAGCACAAGAAATTTCAAATTATAATCGCATATGAATATATCATTGAAAGAACGCTTGATTTGTATGCAAAAGATCTCATGAAAAGGATCAGGCATTATGAACAAGATAAAGCACACTTTTACCTTCTACTTTCATAGCAAGGATAACCAGCAGATCAATCAGACTTTCATTTTGGTTGTAATGGGGCTATTGGGTAGAGGCTAAGAAAGAACAAGAAAAAGATTTCAAAAACCTAGGATCATTCAATGAGAGTCTTCACTTTGTCTTCACGGCCTTGCAAAAACTTTTAGGCCTCCCTTTCTTCCTGTTGCAAGTGGAATGACGCCACTCACCATTTATTCCGGACCTCCTATTTCACCATCTCTCTTGATAACTCCTTTGAGAGTAGATATAACACTACCAGTCATTTGGCTGGTTGAATTCATTAAACTTTGTATATTTTTATTGCAATTTTTTTTTGAATCGTACCAAACAGTTCCTCTCGGCTTTGGATTGAATGCAGCTCTTCTTTACTTGTTTCCCATTACCTTCACACACATTCCTGTGCTGAAATCTCAAGTCTTCTTCACAATCTCAATGCATGATCCTAAGTTAAACAGGTAAGGCTATAATACAGGCTTACATGGGTTATGGTCAGTGTGGTGAAGAAAGAAAAAAACTAATCAGTGTTTGGCTACAAACAGGGCTATAGAGCACAAACATAAGGTAGGAAATATTTAAGGCCTTTTAAGTAGATCAAGCACACATAGTCTAAAATCACTTCCACTGATTCAACTTACTCAAGATCAAAGATAGCATGTGAAATCTTTTATGATGAACGTTCTATAATGCTCAATGTTAAACCTATAGAGATAAAATCTAATGCTAAGATCTTACTGAGTGTTTAAGGAGTAGAAACAATTAATCACTCATATCATGTCATTTATGTACGCTTTTTGGCTTAGTGAACTCACAAAGGTTGTATCCACTATTAATCATGGCAATCCAACTAAGCATCCTATCCACTATCATATCAAAAGTATGTCATAAGTTTTGAAAAAAATGCAACGCAATACTCTAAGTGGCAAGACGTTAGTTTAAACTTATTGAATAAAGCATACTGTTTCTAAAGCACACATCAAAGCATCTCATCAAGGATAATGGAGGAACGATAGACTCTAAAATAAAACTAACTCAACCAAAACTACACACCCCCAAACCTGAACTTAACATTGTCCTCAATGTTGACAATCAAGAACAATAGGTAGGGACAGACACAAAGAAATAAGACTAGAAATAAACTACAGTATCCAACGAGACAACAGAAAGATCCGACAAGAAAAATAAAGCAAAAGAAAAAAAAATAACTGAAAAGTTCAAAATAAAAGAAATCATATCTTGTCAATCTCCGCCATCCTCATTTGATAAATGCAAAATCTCGGTGTTCTGGTCAGAGTCTATCTGGTCATCCTGCTGCTCCTCATCATCAAACTGCATGACTGGGGTCCTTTGGTCATCATACTACTACTCAAATCTCGAATCACTAGCTGCATAAGGATCCGGATCAGGAAAATGAGGCTGAGATGGCGCTCTACTCCCACTAGCCACAGAAAACCGACTAGTCATCATCGTGCGCAAATCATCTATGCTCGTCTCGACATCGTCAAAATGCTCATCCATTCGAACCCCTATTTGTTTGATGCACAAATCCATGTGGGCCTTTATAGCCTAAAAAACGTGCTAAACTGATCACCTTCGGGCTGTGCAGCAGCTGGATCCTCTGCGGGCTGCTCTTGTGCCATCGCGGTGGCTTCTGCCGCGCGCTCCTCTCTGCGACGTCTACGGCCTGCATAATCTCCAATGCTAGGCAATCCCTGAAGAACTAACTGTTGGTTCCATCTAGTTCTACTGAGCAAGGTCGGGTCATTGCACTCCAATCCAGCATTCACATCAATACCTGCCTGACTGTAGAAAGCCGTGATTAAACGCGGGAACACCATGGATAGGTCATCATTGCCACAGGCCTCACGAATAGCATTGAAAATCACCCTCCCAATGTTGATAGGGCCACCTGTCCTCAAATGGTGTAACACACGAGCCTAGTCAAAGAAAATTTATGTGCGGTGCTGAGAAGGTAGTAGCGAACACATCAGAAAAATGTTCCAGAAGGCTACATCCACATGCGTGTCACGCTGGTACAATTTCATGAACCTATCCCACTATTCAAGTCCATCCATCCTAAGGACTGCAGCTAATGTTCCTCGAAACGGGTCGAGAGTATCAAGGTACTCCACCCCTCCTCTACCTCTAATGGCAACATCAGGAACCTCAAAGAACTGATTGATCACCTCGGGATTGATCAGGACCTCAACCCCTTGAACCACAACAACACCCCCATCCTAGAGCCTCCCTGCTACAGCGCTGGCATAGAATTCTATCACAATACTCCTGTTAGGCCGTGCTGGTCTAACGACGTACCTTTCCCACTGACGGGCAGCAATGTGTTGTGCCAGCCTCGGAGTGGCCTGCCGCTTCCCTTTATCTGCTGCACTAATCCGAGGGCGCTTTCCAACATGAGTTTTCGCCATCTGCATCACAACACACAACCAATACGACTTCACAGCTTTTCAAACAAAATCCGACAGCAATTTGTTCCAAAAATAATGCCCACATATACACATTGCCAAACAAAGTTCTACACTGCAAAAGTATCAAGTAGATTCAAGCCCAAATTGGGTCACACAATCAATTTCACCATCACTTTAACAATAACAACATCAAAATCATGGCATCAATGAACAATTTTATCACACATGTATCCAATCCCAAATCCCAACTAAACCAAGTTAAAATCAACCATTCATGCTTCAAATCCAACAAGTTAAGCAATTCATAAGAAACACTATGGTACCAAGCATGGAATTCGAAATTTCTCACACAAACAACCCAAAAATCATCAAAAATCACCCAGATAGAGATTCCACACCAACAAACAATAAATCTCTGAAGAAAATTGTGAAGAGAGGGAGAATAGAGCATACATGTCACCGTGAGAGAGAGAAAGAAGGCAATGGAGAGAAGAAAGGGAAGAGGGAGAGGGAGACAACGTGCACATCCAGAAAAGAAAGAAGGGCTACGCATGCTGTTTTTAAAGAGGGAGAGAGTCAGTTATGAGATTTACCACTGGGTAGGCACATTCACATGCAGCGGTCTTACCCCGTGGTAAATCATATGCATGCATACCTGGGTGCAAAACGCACCGTTTCACTTACGTGCTGAGTAACCATTGTAGGTAGTTGCCTAGGGGGCGGTACTTTGTGTGGTGAAGTCCAGAGAGTCATCTTTTGAGAGATCGCTGCCCAGGCAGGTGCCTAGGGGGCGGTCTATGTTGCGGTGAAGTCCAGAGGCCTCCTGTTGGAATAACCGTCGGCCAGGCAGGTGCCTATGGAGCTGTACATGCCGCGGTGAACTACAGAGGGTCTTCTTTCAATATTTTCGCTGCCTAGGCAATGCCTAGGGAGCGGCACATCCCGCGGAAAAACATATTCTTCATACCTGACTCCTGGCCACATTTAATAAACACACATAAAAACATACCAGCTCTCTCCTAGAAAAATCAAACACATTTGAACACCCCCAAACCCGAATTGAATAATATTCATCTCAACGCTCTATGTAACGTAAATCATATTCAACCGGACTAAGAATGCTCGAAACACAACTAACTAGCGACTCAAAATAAAACAAAAGAATAGATAAGAAAATGTTACCTAGGTGGGTTGCCTCCCACCAAGTGCTTTATTTAACGTCTGGGCAAGACGCATAAGAGCCTTACTGCTCATTGAGGACGGAAAACTCCGCATTCCTTAGCTCGGGCGCACATAGGTACGGCTTGAGTCGATGTCCATTAACCTTAAATCTATTCTAACGTTCAAGACCTTCAATTTCCACAACTCCATGCGGAAAAACCCGAGTAACTCAAAATGGACCGGCCCACCTGGATTTCAGCTTCCCTGGAAACAACCTCAACCTTGAATGATACAGAAGGACTAGCATCCCCGGATGGAACTCCTTCCAAGTGATTCTACTGTCATGCAATTTCTTCGTCCTTTCCTTGTATATCTTGGCATTCTCATAGGCATTGTCCCGAAGCTCCTCAAGCTCACTCATTTGCAATTTTCTTTCCTCCCCTGCCTTATCTAAGTTGAAATTCAACTTCTTCAGTGCCCAATAGGCATTGTGTTCCAACTACACGGGTAGATGAAATGCTTTTCCATAGACTATCCTATAAGGGCTCATACCAATTGGGGTTTTGTAAGCAGTTCTATATGCCCACAATGCATCATTAAGTTTAATTGACCAATCCTTCCGATTTGGTTGCACTATCTTCTCTAATATCTGCTTAATTTGCCTATTGCTCACCTCTACTTGTCCTGAAGTCTGAGGGTGATATGGGGTTGCCACTTTGTGTTTGACACCATACTTTTTCATTAATGAGGCAAAAACCTTGTTACAAAAATGGCTCCCACCATCACTTATGATAGCACGAGGTGTCCCGAATCTGGTAAATATGTGTTCTTTTACGAATTTTACCACCACGTTGTTATCATTCGTCTTAGTTGCAATTGCTTCAATCCACTTCGAAACATAGTCCACAGCTACCAAGATGAAAGTGGACCCGTGTGAAGATGGGAAGGGACCCATAAAGTCAATTCCCCACACGTCAAATATCTCCACCACCAACTGATTTGAAAGGGGCATCTCATCTCTTTTACCAATGTTCTCCGTTCTCTGGCACCTGTCACAAGACATACAAAAAGTATAAGCATCTTTAAATAAAGAGGTCCAGAAGAAACCTGATTGGAGAACTTTCAAAGCATTCTTTTTGGCACTAAAGTGCCCTCCACAACTAAGGTTGTGGCAGAATTTCAGCATATCTTGCTGTTCCTCTTCAGGGACACATCGCCGAATGATCTGATCACCGCCATATTTGAACAGGTATGGCTCATCCCAAAAATATTGCCTAGTGAGGGATATGAATCTTCTTTTTGCTTGCGAGTTCAAGTCAACCGGTACGATGCCATTCGCAAGATAGTTCACTATCCATGTACCATGGATCCTTGACTCCCACATTCATCAGCTGTTCATCTGGAAAGTTCTCATTCATTGGCACAAGCTTGGTACTTCCTTCTCCAGTTTCTTCTTCCACTAACCGAGAAAGGTGATCAGCTACCACATTCTCACTGCCCTTCTTATCCCTGATTTCCAAATCAAATTCTTGCAACAAAAAGATCCACCGGAGTAATCTCGGTTTCGCTTCCTTCTTTGTTAGTAAATATTTCAGAGTAGCATGATCAGAATAAACAATTACTTTAGACCCAATCAAATATTGACGAAATTTTTCCAAGGCACTAACAACAGCAAGTAATTCTTTTTCTGTAGTGGAGTAATTCAATTGTGCATCATTCAAAGTGCGACTAGTGTAGTAAATAACATGTGGCAATTTATCTACTCGCTGTCCTAAAACAACACCTACAGCATAGTCTGATGCATCACACATTAATTCAAATGGAAGAGATCAATCAGGAGGCATGATTACAGGAGTAGATGTCAGTTTATCTTTCAGAGTTGTAAAAGCAAGCATACATTCATCATTGAAATCAAGTGTAGATTCCTTGGTCAGTAAGTTACACAGGGGGCGACTAATTTTTGAAAAATCTTTTATAAAGCGCCTGTAAAAACTTGCATGACCAAGAAAACTCCTTACACCCTTCACCAAAGTTGGGGGTGGAAGTTTAGCAATTACTTCAATTTTAGCTCTATCTACTTCTATGCCTTTATTAGATATGACATGTCCTAGCACTATTCCAGATTTCACCATAAAGTAACTTTTCTCCCAACTAAGAGTTAAATTAGTCTCAGTGCAACTTTTTAAAACACTAGTTAAATTATCAAGGCAGTGGTCAAAAGAATTACCAAAAATAGAAAAATCATTCATAAATACCTCGATATACTTCTCTAGCATGTCGGAGAAGATCGACATCATGCATCTTTGAAAAGTGGCAAGGGCATTGCACAGCTCAAACAGCATTCTTCTGTAAGCAAAGGTATCGAAGGGACAAGTGAATTTTGTCTTCTCTTGATCTTCTGGAGCAATGGCAATCTGATTATATCCTGAAAAACCATCCAGGAAATAGTAATAAGCATGTCCCGCCAAACGCTCAAGCATCTGATCGATGAACGGTAAAGGAAAGTGATCCTTTTTTGTTGACGTGTTGTGCTTGCGGTAATCTATGCACACCCTCCATCCTGTTGTCTTCCTAGTAGGGATCAACTCATTGTTTTCATTAGCTACCACCGTAATCTTAGATTTCTTTGGTACAACATGAACCGGACTTACCCACTTGCTATCAGATATAGGGTATATGATACCCACTTTAAGTAGCTTTAGGACCTCTTCCTTGACCACCTCTTTTAGGTTCGGGTTGAGTCTTAGCTGAACTTTTCTAGATGGTTTCATACCCTCCTCTAAAAGAATGTGATGCATGCAAATGGCAGGGCTTATTCCCTTAATATCTGCTATGGTCCATCCAATGGCGGCTTTGTGCTCTTGAAGCACCGCCAACAGTCTCTCTTCTTTTTCTGGCTCTAAGTCTGAAGCTATAATCACTGGAAGAGTCTCATTCTCCCCTAAAAAGGCATATTTGAGGTTAGAGGGAAGTTGTTTTAGCTCCAATGTAAAGGGAGAACTCATAGATGGGATTAACGACTTGTTGATCTCATCATCCACTTCAGTACATACTTCCTCAATATCAGACTCTTCTTCTGTAACTCCTACCTGTTGAAGTTCTTCATCATCTTCAAATAAATCGCAAACCCAATCTAACAATTCCTTAGATATGTCTTCTAACAACTCATCTTGTACTGCCAACTTCACCACTTCAATTGCACTACATTCAACTAAGTAACAGTCATCGACTGCTTTAGGGAACTTCAGGGACTCAAAGACTTTAAACTCTACAGTCTCATCTAGCACAGTCATCGTTAGCTTTCCATTCTGGACATCTATAAAAGTCTTTGCAGTTGTCATAAAAGGGTCTCCCTAAAAGAATAGGCTTGCAGTTTCTATTTTTAGCACATTCATTCATGTCTAACACCACAAAATCAACAGAAATAATAAAGTTTTCTACCTGTACTAGCACATCTTCCACATAACCCTTAGGGTACCTGACAGAGCCGTTAGCCAATAGAAGCGTGACATGGTTGTCTTTTTCAGATCATTCAATCCCAATTGCTCATAGATAGTTGAAGGCATCAAATTAATGCTGGCTCCTAAGTCTAGCATGGCCCTTTCCAGAGTTGTACCACCAATAGTAATTTTAATGCAGAAACTACCTGGGTCTTGTAGTTTTGGTGGCAATGACTTATGAAGGACTGCATTAGCACTTCCGGTCATGAATTCTTGATGATTCTCCACAAATCTTGTTTTGTATGTATGAAGGCTCTTGAAAAACTTAGCATATGCTGGCATCTTCTGAATCATCTCTAATAGGGGCAAGTTGACATTAACCTTTGAAAGGATGTCATAGATGTCCTTGTATGACTTTTCCAACTTGCTCTTTTGCAGTCTCCTTAGGAATGGAATGGGACGAACATATGGATTTGCTGACTTGTGTAGAGGTGGTGAAACTTTGGACTTTTCCACCACTATCTCCTCCTCTTAGGACTTGAGATTTTCTTTTGAAGGACCTGAAACAGTAATAGGTTTATCAGAAAGTTCAGCAGGTATATTATCAGTTAGCACTTTACCATTCCGGAGAATTGTCATAGCTTTAGCTTGCTCAGTGTAACATGGAAATTTTCCCTGTTCAATTCTTTTAGTAGCCTTAGCTAATTGCCCAACTTAAATCTCTGTCTTCTTCATCGAAGCATGAATATTCTGAAATTGTACCTCATTCCTTTGGTCAGTTTGCATCATACACTGCTCTAATTGCTGGAATTACTGCTGCATTTGCTGCAGTATTTCTTCCATTGAAGGCTTCTTGGGTTGAGATTCAAAATTTTGTTGACCACCGGTGTTAACCTGTCTCTGATTTCTATTGTGGTTTCCCTATTGGTGCCCAGTGCCCTGATTGTTGTTTCCCCATTGGTTACCAGTGTTCTGATTGTTTGACCATGAGAAGTTGGGATGATTCCTCCACCCTAGATTGTAGGTGTTGGAATATGGGTCATTCCTAGGTCTGGGGTTGAAGTTGTTCATGGCATGAACTTCTTCTTCTTCAGGTCCAGGACCTACTGCCTGGTGTTCTCCCATAAACATTCTTTGTTTCAATTGCCCAATTTTAGTAGCAAAAGAATCTATCTTTTTCATCATCTGTGTGATCTAAATGGAACTCTTTGTGTTAGCATTTATGGTATAGATTCCCTTCTTCCTTCTGGAATTCTTATGATGAGAGTTCTGAACCAACTTTTCATATATAGCATACACCTCATCAGGCTGCTTGTCATACATAGATCCTCCACAGACATTGTTCACTAGAAGTCCTGATACTTCAGTCAAACCATCATCAAACCACTGACACAGCTGATTAGTAAGAAACCCATGCTGAGGACAGTCCCTGGTATATTTCTTGAAACGCTCCCATGCCTCATAAAAAGTCTCATTGTCTTGTTGAATGAAGCTTGAAATTTTGGCTCGGATTTCACTGGTTTTATGAGGTGCATAATACTGATCAATAAGCTTTTCTCTCACTTCATCCCATGTTCTCAAAGATGTTGGAGGCAATGTTAACAACCAAGTTTTTGCCTCTCCTTTCAATGCATGCGGAATGCATCTCATGCGCAGCTGATCTTCAGTAATCCTATAGTTAGGTTGGGACTGAATTACTGCGTAAAATTCTCTGAAGAACAAGAGTACATCTTCATCTAGTAAGCCATGGAAACTAGGCAGGTGACTATAATGGCTACTCTTCAGCTCATAATTCCTTGCTGCAGGTTCTAGCACAATGCATAAAGGATGATTGCTCACAACTGGCCTACTATAATCCTTCATAGTTCTGATGGGTTCTATCTCATATACTGGATCAGGAACAAGGTTAGGACCCTGGTGCATCCTTTCTTGATTTTGATTCTGCTCGTCTTCCATTGCTAAATTTCTGACACGATCAATGTTATCGTTCAAAGGTAATAATTCTCCCTGTTGAGATCTCCTACCTTACATCTGTTGTCAACACCTGCAATGGGACAAACAAATCACTAGTAAACTCTGAAAAAGAAAAAAAAAAGAATAAATAAAAAGAAAAAATCTAAAAAGCTAAAAATTAATGACTCGACTACCTGAACTAAAATAAATCTATTAACTAAAACTAAAACTAGAAGTAATCAATAAATTCAACTAATTCCCTGGAAACGGCGCCAAAAACTTGATGTGTAAAATCATGTTATAAAAACCTAACTCGCAAGTGCACGAATAGTGAGATAAGTACAACGACAAGTAGGGATCGTTCCCACGAGGAAAAGTGATTTATCGACTAAAACTAATTCTAATTAAAGCTAAGCAAGTAACAATAACCAAAAGATTTGAGATTGATTGATTGATTTGAAATTAAAACTATATTAAACTAAGAAAGCAGTTAACAAGAATATATGATTGTGATCAAGAGGTGAGAGAACTAGGTCATCAATGCTCCCCAACTACGTTTACTTAATGCTTCGAATTGACTCCTACAGAGAATGTTAAACAAGTTAAGGGTTCGTTCTTTAATTATATATAATCAGTACTAAGTGGTCCTGGAATGAGTCAAGTATTCTCTACTACAGTCTACCTCAAATCCTGCATATAAACTATAACAAAAAATTCATCAACCACAAACCAAGTGTTCCCAACCATAGTCTACCTCAAAACCTACATATAAACTGTGACTAAGAACTCATTAAGCACAAGAACAAGAGAACTAGAATTTATGTGCAATATCCTGCTACGATAAATTCTTTCCATTCAATTAAATATTGGCTAAGAATGGTGAAACCCACTCGTATCTCAACCCTTAAAATATCAAACCCTAAATTCAAGCCTAGCATAAACATGCATCAACAAGAATAAATAATCATAAATTGAATGAATCAAATCTTGCATTAAGAAAATATAATCAATTCTAACAAAGAGTATTCATAGAGGTTCGCATTGAATCTCTAGTACGAATTTAGTTACACATCAATGGAGAGAACAAAAACATAGAAGATGAGAAGAAAGAAGCCATGGTGGTAATATAATCTTGTCTTGAATTCCTCGTTGTCTTCTTGCTTTCCAGTATTCTCCAAGGATGGAAGAAAGAATGGTTTTCTCTTTTTCGCAGTCTCCAACCTCTATTTAGAACGCCCTCTGAAGTCTATATATAATAGCTCAAAACATAAGTCTTTTCGCTGACCTAGACGAACCATGCTTTTAAATGACCGCTGCATGCACCGCTAGATAGGCAAGTTGCCTACCCCGCAGTAATTATAATGTGACACCACTGGACTTGACCGCTAGATGTACCGCAATGTGGGTACTTGCCTGGGGGGCGGTCACTTGAATGATGCATCACTGGAGTTGGACACAAGATATGCCACTTGGTAGACACTTGTCTGGGCCGCGCTAATTTGGACTAAGCATCTCTGGACTTTGACGCAAGATGTGCCGCAAGATAGGCACTTGCCTGGGCCGCGGAAATTCATGAAAATTCTTCTACAGATGGCCACTTTGATGTATCGCAAGATGGGTAGGTTGCCTACCCCGCGGTAATTGGCAGAATTGCCCTTTGTCACATCCTTTGACACCATTTCTTCCATAATTAGCTATTTGCGCCACTTCTATTTAAAGAGACCTGCACAGCTCATCAAACACATCAAACCGCCCAAAAGGGCCTTAAGAACAAGCAAAACTGACAGGGAAAAGGGCCAAAATATAAGTAGAATCTAGACCGATCAGTAACCCTGACCCGGACTAGTACACAACTGTCTGGGTACAACCCGGAATTTCTGGCTTGAGTAAGGAATATTAATACAATAGTAATTATAGACCTCAAAACAAATGCTATCTATCTTCTTCCCACATTCTATCTCCTCTCTCTCTCTTTAAACAAAAACATTTCAGTATTGATTTTTCTCTTTCTTTTTGCATGTTCATCATTGTCATTTCATTTTTAGAATGTTCCAAAACAAATTTTGCTATCTCCATGAAAACACATAACTCTTCACATAACACAAAAAATAATGATTATTAATCTAATTTCAGTAATTGTAAGTGCATGACATTGGAGACCTGAGAGGATGCATCTCATTAATATATATATATATATATAATGAACCAATGGATAGAGTTCATATGGACAATTAATCTCCTGCTTATTGGTTTCATACTTTCTTTCTAATCTTTAGGGAAAAATATTTAATTTGCCTTTAACTTGGTTTGAATGTGTAGTGTTTAACTATTTCAATACTGCATAAGTTTAGAAATTGATTGATTGTTTTTTTTTTTTTTCAATTCACACTAGAGGAGAGTTGAAAAGTAAACATACAAGAGAGAAAAGAGAGAGAGAGAGAGAAGATAAATGCTAATATAAATGGGAAAAGGAACTTCTCAAGATACAAAATTAAAAGAGGACAAATAAAAAAAAATAAAGATTAAAATTATTCTACCAAATATTAAAAATATGTATATATATATATGTAAAAATTACTCTTACCTTCCAACACCATCCAATTCCTCACCGTTTGAGTAATTTTGAGTTTATTTATGAGGGAGAGGCCGAAAGCCACTAGAAGGGGATGGAAAATGTATGAGATTTGGGGTGGATTTTATAGAGAAAATTGAGGAAGAGGAAACGACTTTTGCGTAAAGGTTGTTGTTAATATATTATGATGGCTCAACTTTTAATAAGGGGAATGTCAAAAGATAAATAAGTAATAATAATATTAGAAAGCAATACATATAATAAATGGAATAGAAAGAATATCAAAAGATAAATAATTATTAATAGCATGAATATGAGTTAATAAATCAATTATTAGATAGATGATAAATTGTAATTTAAAGCCAAAGCTCTCTCACGGCGACACGTGGTGTCGTGAAGGTTCCTTACTTCGCCATATATCTATATAAAAACTCTAATGAGAAGGGTAACCTTGGATGCTTACCAAGATTGGTTCGAAACCAGGATTCCCTATGCTGGGAGTATCAAGTACTTGTGATTCATAATGTCCTGATGTCCAAGCAACCTCGGCCATCCATCATGATCAAATTTTCGCTTATCAAAGTCAACCAGTACTGGGTTGAAGTTTCTTGCAAATTTTTTACTAAGTCTTACAAGGGGACTATCATCCAAGTTATCTTCAAAGATAGTTCAAGTTTGGGTTCCTCTATGGCCAGATGAACAAACATGAAGCTAAGTACTGACAGCATCCCAAACAAGTCTTGGTTGGGTCATAAACAAGTATACATGTATTAGATTCTACCAGGGTATATTATAAACAAGTAAGACAGTATAGTTGCAGAAAAGAGAGGCTTCCCATTAATCAATCAGGGTGCTCAGCCCCCATTTCTAGGCTACAAAAAACAGTATGAATGTAAAGAATTTTTTTATAAAAGATAGCAAGTCATGCACCCCCTTCTCCTCTGTCTCCTTCTCTTGGCCAGCTATATCAGCTTCCCCAATCACCTAGGTACCGGCATCCTCCAATGTCTCCCCAGCTCCTAGTACCCTGGTTTTAGCAGGATAAATTGCCTAAAGGTCTTGTCAAAATCAACCCCCTCTTTTTGGGTATAATCTTTTGCCACTAACCTTGCTTTGAAGGTCTCTACCTTTTCGTATACTCCTTTCTTTCTCTTGTAGATCCACTTACTCCCTATGGGTTTTATCCCATCAAGTAAGTCTACAAGTTCCCAAACTCAGTTAGAGTGCATGGACTCCATCTCGAGATTCATGGCTTTAAGCTATTCCTCTTTGTCATAGTCTTCCATTGCATATTTAAATAACAATAGATCATCCATACTATCATCAGAGACGACACTCTATGTGAAATATACAAACGTAGTTAAATTCCCCAAAGCATACTTATAGGGGGGGGGGGGGGGGGGGTGTGAAAAGGTTTTTACACATTTTCAATCCCTTGAAAAAAATGCAAGTTTGTCCCTCAAGGTAGCTTACAATATAACACATAAATCATACATACATGTATGGACAAAAGAAGCATGTGATCATTAAAGCAATTATCTATATATCAACAAGTAGCAAGAGGAAGAATAATATTAAAACTCGACAAAAAATAATACTTGTATTTTCAATAATGTCCAATGTGTTACAAGTATCTATCAAAATATTGTAGGGAAAAAATACGTGCACGCAACGGAAGCGAGACTAAAAAGAGTTTAGTATATTTTAAAAAATTTCCCATATTGAACCTTAACCCTTTAATTAATTAAGCAATATATAACAAAAGATATCATACCTTTGTCGCGTGATTCGATTGACTATGCGTCGATGGTAATCCGCAAGATCTTCCAATCCGATCATGAACGTGAATCACCTAGGAGCGTGGTCTCCCTTCTCTTTGAATTGTGTACCTGAGAATGGACAACAAAACTTTTCTGGTTTCTGTTAGTCACAAAAATTCCAATAGGTTGCTAAGAACGTTCCGGTCACTTTTGAATTCACAATCGTAAGATTGAAATTCGCGTGAACCTAATTCGAAAGTGTGTACAAGATCTCTTGATGTTAAGATCACTAGTACACTATCAAAATAAGAACAATTCTTCTCTCACAAACCTCTAGGCCTAATCACTCACTAGTCTTAGAGTTGGATCTTATTTTTCTCTAGCAAAAGAAAAGCTCTCAATTGCAAAAACTAGAGTTTTTTTTTTAAATATATCAAAGAATATATATATATATATATATAAAGCCAAATATATCAAATAACGAAGAAGCTGCAGTAATATTCACTTGCACGCCACTTATATATTTGTAGTGCAGTAAAGCACGTTTCTTATATATATATATATATATATCGTTTTGTACAAAAACACTGCTCTCCATTATATATAATATATTTGTATATATATATATTACGCACTACCTTGCTAAATAATATATATATATTCTTTTTGACTTGAATTCTACTTTTATATATATATTATATATCTCGGCAATAATTAAGTTGCCATATATATTATATATATTTTATAGCAATCTGAATTCAACTTGTCATGTATATAATATTCAAACCTTAATCCAACTCTTTAGTGTGTTTGTGACTATATAAAAGACTTCCTAATTTGACTAAACAAATAAAGTCTTTTATATTTAGTATAATACTAATAGTAGTATACTACTAGGAAACATATTTCCTAATCAGAAAAAGATTTAATTTTTAATTAAATAATTAATTAACATATTAATTAATTTCCATTTAATTAAATAATAAAATAAAACAATATTATGGGCTAAAATTTAGCCATTGCCGCCCATGACTAGAACTTGGGCCTACATATTGTTTTCTTATTTTATTTAATCCATTTGGACTTTAATAAAAAGCCCACATGTGAACTAGACACATTTTTACTAAAAGAAACAAGTCCACATGTCTTTCATTAATATATTAATATAATTAAACAGCCCATTAAATAAATAATGTGCAAATTATATTCTTAATATATTAAATACAATTCTAAATGGACCCACAAATAGTCCGGTAGAATATATCAAGTGATTCATGCAAGTCCGTGCGGATTGGGGATCTTGGCGGGCCTATCTAAATTTAAGCTCCAATAGACATAACCCAATCACAATCAACAAATGATTCACTTAGGTTCAATCTATTAATTTTAGTCCATTCCACTAAAGAACTAAAATTGCACTCTTAAATAAAGATGGAATAAGTTAACGATACTCATTCATACCCTAGACAATCATATGGGAAATAGTGAATCTTCGTGAAGAATATCAGTAATCGCCAAGAGCTCATAGACCGCCTATAGCTCTCCAAGTTACCATATTTACTCATATGACCACACTTTGAACTTGGATATTTATTATGACTTGTTCAGAAGTCATCTTTCAATAGACACTATTGAAAACTAAACGTTAAGATTTCATATCCAAAACCACAAAGCATCCATATGATGATATTCTACTCACATTTAATAAATGGAGCCACGATGTCTATATCTATAAATGAAGTCCTCTATCGATTAACAAATGAATACCACCAAACTATCGAGGATAAATTATGCTATATAATCGTACTCATTGATAGCTCAAATGATAACACTTGCAACCATAAGTCCATCATTTATCTCATGATTAAGATAGACTCTCCGATTGTCCTGATAATGAAAAGACTTTTATCTATTGACGGTTCTAGAAAAAGTATTTCATTATGATCCGGTTCAATGCACCCAGTGCACTAGATTCTTTTACTCAAAGACTCTTCGATGATTTTAGACTCATCATAACACATTCGATCCCACTCAAATGCTAGTAAAAGAATTCTACAACTTTAACAAGATAAAGGTGCCCAACCTTTAACTTAAGTTGTGAACATTATTTAAGACTAACTAAAGAATTGTGTCTACCTCATACATATCCAGATGTACGAACAATTCTTCTTTTCTCATAGCCTTTTGACCTTATGATTATTTACTTTGACAATTATAATAATAAATGTTATATAAAATTTTGTTAACAAAACAGAAATCACTTTATTAATATGAAAAGATTGTCAAGTACAACATTACACTCTTGCTATTGAGCATAATCCTAACAAATATAATTATACAAAAGAATCGATGTACAAAAGAATTATATATACAATTATGATCAAAATGATTTGCTTACATATCACACTTAACAAAATCTTGTTTCAAAATACATCACAAGTGAATATTATGCAACAAGATTAAAACATACACATATACAAATGTGAAAGAGAGAGATAGAAAGAATTGACACAAGAGATTTTTTAACGTGGTAAAATCTCCAAGGAAGAAACATTCACGGGTTGAACTATAACCATTAGGTACTATATATATTGGATGATAGATTAGAAATTCCTCAAAAGTGACCAACTTATTGGAGTCTATGTCTCAAGAGTGCATACACATCCGAAGTACCACTCTCTATTGGAGTCTATGTCTATCCAATCGTCTGGGCCTACAATATTGTAGCCAACTCCCTATCAATGGCACTCATGCCTCTAAAGAGCCTCCCTTGCATAGCTATCCGGACCTTCCCAATCCTAACCATGACTTCTTGTTTGGTTATCCGAACCTCTTATCCTAACCAAGACTTACTTGCTTGACTATTCGGACCTCTTGTCCTAGTCAAGACTTCTTCCTTGGTTATCCGGACCACATCTCCTAACCAAGACTTCATGCCTTTTACAAGGACTTCCTAGTGTGATTAATGAATGCAAATGATACAAACAAACAATTCAACATAGAACATGTGATCAATACATTCCATGGGAACTAGACTTAATCATGGGAGCACGCAAGTTAAAATAGTCAATATATTAAAAACATATAATAAAAATGCTAGAATCACAAAATATGTTCAATGAATGTTCTAGCCAACATTTAGAGCAAGGATATAATTAACATTCAATTAAATCCTAGTAGGCTCTAAATACAAAATCAAATGTGCTAATCCTAGATATGTTCAATTAAAGGATCCGAGCACATGCCAAGGTTATTGATCATAAAATGAATCAATTAATACACAAATAACCTTAGATATCAAACTAATCACAATGCAACTCTCAAACATGTGAAAAACTAGAATCATAGAAAACTAGTTCACATTTGTCTCTAATTAGACTTGATTAGGTTTGATTATGAAGCTATCTTTCTTCATAGCATTCATCATACATACACAAACATATAGAAGAAGAAAACCCAAGGTAATTGAAGGTTTAAAAAGAAGAAAACACAAACATTACCCAAGTACCTATAATTCATGAGCTAGTTCGGTTTTGAAGGTAGAACTACCATAAAACTCGATCAAACAGCTTCAAACTCACTTGAAACTCACTTGAAAAAGGTAGAAGACATGATTATGAAGCTTCTCCAACTTGAATCACTAAATTCGGAGTTTGAATAAGAAAGTTATGGTGTTCGGAGAGAAAATTCTGCACTTGTGTTTTCCTAATTTTTCTTCTTGAAATGAAATGGGAGGGAAAAGAGAATTTAAAAGAGAGAGAGAGAAGATTTTTCAGAACCAATCACACGTCACCACCCCGTGAGAGGCATGTGAGCCTCACAAGGCAAAGGGGTGTTTGTACCGTGAGCCTCACACGCCTCTCACGGGAGTCCCCTCCTATGGCCTTTGGCCATTGCTTGCCTCCCTTGCGCTCCTCTCATGTTCTTCGGCCGTATTCGGGCCTTCGAACTCCGAATTTGAATATGTCTTCAGATTACAAACCATGACTCTCTCACGCACAAGAACGACTATGAAACTCTTATAAAAGGTTGAGAATTTGACTGGATACTTGACGATGAAGACAACACATCGTATGAGAACACAAAGTAGTGTAGCTTCCTAGTTTGAACTCGAAACCTAATGAGTGAGTAACTGAAATGACTAAAACTTTATAAGGAATTAGGTGAGATAATGTTCAAATCCAAAAACAATAAAAATAAATAAATAAAATAAACACAAAGTCATACAAGTATGCCATTTCCTAGAGATAGTCCTAGAACATGCAATTTCACAATGTCTATCAAATTAAATCTAATGCATGTGCATGCTTTAACAAGTGTGTGAATGTGTTATACAAATGGTGTACAAGTATGTAGGGACACATATGAATGCCATGTGTGTGTGTGTGCCTATGCCTTGTAAGAGGAATAAGATCTAATATACCTTTGATGAGCAATTTAGTTTATTCCTCTTTGAAGACACCATCTTGCATGGAATGTTGCCAAGTCTTCCTTGAAGCTTGGATCATCATCAAACTAAGACAACTAAACAATATAAGAGAAACAACGTTTTGATATGGAATTCATGCCAACACGAACCAAAATCCTAACAATCTCTTCCTTTGGAAAATTCCATGTCAAAACCCCTACACATATATTAAAACAATTACAAGGAAAATTGGTCACAATGAGTTACACTGAGTTACACATATCTAGACAAATTTTCAACAACAATCCTTGAACTTCTTCTTAGTCTTCTCTTGATATCACTAATCGAACCAAAATTGGTATGATTTTGGCTCTCACTTCATTCTCGTTTTGCTTGATTCTCGGGCAATATCCCGTGATTTAATGATATGAATTAAGTGTTTTCAGGTATTTATAAAGTTCAAGGGCATTGGAGTAATATTGGTCAAGTAGGGGTAAAACTGCAATTATTAAGAGAAGATTGAAGATATTGCAGTTTTGGAAGACTGCATAGGGGCTGTCCGTAATTCACCAGGTAAGCCAGCAACAGCACACCACATCACTTAGTGATGCTGTGCATTTTGAGAGGTGGGCTTGGGCCTCTAAGCGCACCCTAGGCCATTCCTATGCACAGCCTAAAAAAGGTCAAGTGGCTAAGCCTAAGTGCACCCCAGGCTAGTTCTAAATGCACCCCAAAAGAGACAAATAGCCCATATCACCAGATTAATGAAACGGTGCATTTAAGAGGGGTATGGGCTTCCAAACGCACCCCTGCCTCTTGCTAAATGAACCTCGATAGAGACAAAATAGAAGCTTCCAAACGCACCCCTACCTCTTTCTAAATGAACCCCATTTTAAACAAAACAAAGGTTGTTGCGTGCACCCCATGCGTTTGCTGATTGCACCCCATCTTCAACCTAACTTCATCTTCTTCCTCCAGCAGTCGACCACCATGGATGCATGGACCCAAAATCCTAGCTTGATTGAAAGTAGCTACCTTGCACCTGTTTCAGACCAATTCCCGACGTAAAAGAATAGCGAGCTCGGCGTGACCAATTCAGTAGCATTTCAAGCTCCTCCAAATCTCTAAAATCCTAAGCCATAATCACGCCTATGTCACCCCTTATGTCGCCACTTCCCGAAATCACGACAAAATTGCGTAAATCGATGTTGCCATTTGGATTTCGATGTTGCCATGGCGATAAGGAGTTATTTTTGCTCCAGACGATGTCGCTATTTGGGTCGCCTCAGTGTCGCCATGAACGCCAAACATCGAACTCTTCTCTACTCAAATTTGATTGGGTGTGAAAATTACAAAATGCACCCCCTCTTATGGACTAAATGGTAATTCGCCATGGTCTGGGGGTGTTTTGGTAAATTACCACCCGTGACCTAAATTGAAAACCCTATAAATCCATCACTATTTTCCTTTTTTGAACAACTCTTGGCAATTCTTGACAACCAAGAAGCCTCCTTTCTACCATTCCTAATCCCTCAATTTCTCCTTTACCTTACACTCAACATCTAGATTACCTTCCCCTAATCATTCCTTTCTTCCCATCTTCTCCACATATCTCCTTAGTCACTTCCCATTTGACTCCACCTATCTAGACACATCCTCATCATCCGCTTTTTGCACAAGGAGCATCAAAGGCAAGGAAATGATCAAGCTTACAAAAGGAGGCCAAATGGTGATTTCCTAATCTTTTATTTGCCTTCCCTTTGATTGTAATATGAGTAACTAAATCCCCTTTCTAGGGTTTTGATGTGAGAACATTTGGATTGGGTTTTGCTTAAGCTTTAATATATTTTAATCTCTATTTGTGTTCTACTCATTTTATAATTAGATTCTATTCATTATATAATTGACATGTATACCCACTAGTTGATTATACTCTTGTTTAGGATAATTTGTTATATAATCTTGACTGGATTGACACCCTTTGATGGATTGAGAACATAGTGAGTAAGATAGATTGTCAGAGGTATATCAACCGCGACAATCTAAACCTTTAATTGTAATAAACCGATCCCACCGTGACCCCCTCTCCTTAATCGGTTAGGCATTACGATGGGAAGTTGTTTAGGGTTCATAGTGATGGTCTAAACACATTCTAGAAAACAATTGGTTAACATTTGTGAGATTTGCTCACTAAGGTAGCTTGAGAAGCATTTCCCGTAATCCACTTGTGACTCTATCAATTCCCTAGCTATTCTCTTAATTGTTTAATTCATATATCTTATCTAGATTTGTTGAGCATTCTATTTTATTAGTTTTATTAGGTTTATTTTACATGTATGTTTGATGGCTTGACAAACTATACAACCATCCATTGCTTATGATTTACTTTATCACATTTAGGAATTGTTAATTTATTCAACTAATTACTCTAATTCCCTGTGGAACGAATTCTACTTACCACTTTACTAATTTTCTATCTAAGTGGATTTTTAAGTGGTGAAATTGGTTTTCAAAATGATCACACATTAAAACGTATTTTGTTGAGTACACAACGACCTCATCAATCACCTAAAATCAAACTTGAAAGCACAAGTATATCCAAGAGACAACACATATGGCAATACACAATCTTTGGCAAGAAAAATAAAACATTAAAGTTCAAAAGGATCGTGTATGCTCCCCCTTAATACATGCTATCCAACAAAGTAATCTAGCCAAGATCAACAAAAAATTTTACAAGCCATAAAGTTCAAGCTTGATACCAAATACAACATCAAAAAAAAAAAAAAAAGACTAAGCAAGGTAGAAACTATCATATATATCCCCATATTTCTCCCCCTTTTTGACATGATATAAAGCAAAAAAGAAAGAATAAGAAAATATACCTTAAAACCATTTCTAGTCGCTTGTGCCACCAAGGACTGTTGTGCGATTTGATGATCTCACATAATGCTTTGGAGTAGATGTTTTTCTTTCCAATTCTTTGATCTTCAAAACTGGTAGAACTACCTTAGCATTGAGTTTGTCAATCTTCCTTTGTGACTTCTCAATCAACCTTCTTGACTCTTCAACCTCATTCTTCAAATGCAAAGCCCAATTTGGAAGAATAGTTGTGTTATATACAAGACTTGAATCATGAGATTCAACAAAGAGCCTAAATGTATCACCAGACTTTCTTTTTTTCTTATATGACATGGTAGCCATACGTTTATCACTAACTTCTCTAAGAGAGGAAGTAGCACATCATCATCTTGTTTCTTCACTCCTTTAGCTAAATACAAATGAGAGATAAATCCCAAAAATGCCAACTTTTTGTCCAAACGAGTTGAACAAGCCATAATTTGAATATGTTTTATAAGCACATCACCAAGGTTTATGGGTTTGCTAGTCACTAAGGCATACACAATCTTGATCTTCTCTTTGTTTAGTTCAGTAGCATTAGAAGATCCAACAAGATTGGCACATACAAAGAGATGTCAAAATGCACTAACCTTAGTCAACTCACTTTGCCTAATAAAGGCTCATTTTTCCCACTCAAAATCTCCAAAAGTTTCAACTTGTTATTTTTGGCTATCTTAGAAGAAGAAGTGGGTTTGGATTTGTCTATGGGTTTAGAAGGGTTGTTATTCCCAACTTTCTTGGTTTTCCCCGTGACCTTGTGTAGTGTATCACTAAAACCATGAAAAGACAAACATGAGTGGAAGCATCAAAGCAAGTTAGTGACCAAAAAAAAAACAAAAAAACAAAGGCAAGAACATCATTTTTGAACAAATCAATACGCATATCAAGAATTAGCATAGCATCTTAAAGATTTATCAAAAACATGAATAATGCCAACAAACAACAATCTTGAAGAACATGTGAACATATCATAAAAGTGAACAAAAGTTTAGCATATAATGCTCCCCCTTGATAAATGCTCTATCTAAAATCTAGACAGACAATTGTTCATAGTTGTTCATAGCTTGAACTTCTTTTTCTTCTTCAGGTCTAGGACCTGCTACCTGGTGTTCTCCCATAAACACCCTTTGTTTCAATTGCCCAATTTCAGAAGCAAAAGAATCTATCTTTTTCATCATCTGAGTCATCTGAATAGAACTCTCTGTGTTAGCATCTATGGTATAGATTCCCTTCTTCCTTTTGGAATTCATATGATAAGAGTTCTGAGCCAACTTTTCAAAGATAGCGTACACCTCATTAGGCTGCTTGTCATACATAGATCCTCCACAGGCATTGTTCACTAGAAGTCTTGATACTTCAGTCAAACCATCATAAAACCACTAACACAGCTGATTAGTAAGAAACCCATGCTGAGGACAGTCCCTGGAATATTTCTTGAAACGCTCTCATGCCTTATAAAAAGTCTCATTGTCTTGTTGAATGAAGCTTGAAATTTTGGCTCGGATTTCACTGGTTTTTTGAGGTGCATAATACTAATCAGTAAGCTTTTCTCTCACTTCATCCCATGTTCTCAAAGATGCTGGAGGCAATGTTAACAGCCAAGTCTTCGCCTCTCCTTTCAATGCATGCGGAATGCATCTCATGCGCAGCTGATCTTCAGTAATCCTATAGTTAGGTAAAGACTGTATTGCTGCGTAAAACTCTCTTAAGAACAAGAGTACATCTTCATCTGGTAAGCCATGGAAACTAGGCAGCTGACTATAATGGCTACTTTTCAGCTCATAATTCCTTGTTGCAGGTTCTAGCACAATGCACAAATGATGATTGCTCACAACTGGCCTACTGTAATCCTTCATAGTTCTGATGGGTTCTGGCTCATATTCTGGATTAGGAACAAGGTTAGGACCCTGGTGCATCCTTTCTTGATTCTGATTCTGCTCGTCTTCCATTGCTAAATTTCTGACACGATCAATGTTATTGTTTAAAGGTAATAATTCTCCATGTTGAGATCTTCTACCTTGCATCTATTGTCAACACCTGCAACGAGACAAACAAATCACTAGTAAACTCTGAAAAATAAAGAAAGAAAGAATAAATAAGAAGAAAGAAAAATCTAAAAAGCTAAAAATTAATGACTCGACTACCTGAACTAAAATAAATCTATTAACTAAAACTAAAACTAGAAGTAATCAATAAATTCAACTAGTTCCTCAACAGCGGCGCCAAAAACTTGATGAAAAAATCGTGTTATAAAAACCTAACTCGCAAGTGCACGAATCGTGAGATAAGTACAGCGACAAGTAGGGATCGTTCCCACGAGGAAAAGTGATTTATTAATTAAAACTAATTCTAATTAAAGCTAAGTAATTAACAGTAACCAAGAGATTTGAGATTGATTGATTGATTTGAGATTACAACTAGATTAAACTAAGAAAGCAGTTAACAGGAATATGTGAACGTGATCAAGAGGTGAGAGGACTAGGTCATCAATGCTCCCCAACTACGTTTACTCAATGCTTCGAATTGACTCTTACAAAGAATGTTAATCAAGTTAAAGGTTCGTTCTTAAATTATGTATAATCGGTGCTATGTGGTCCTGGAATGAGTCAAGTATTCTCTACTAAGTCTACCTCAAAACTTGTGTATAAACTATAACAGAAAATCCATCAACCTCAAACCAAGCGTTCTCAATTACAGTCTACCTCAAAACTTGAGTATAAACTATAACCAAAAACCCATAAAGAATAAAATCAAGTATTCTCAACCACAATCTACCTCAAAACCTGCGTATAGACTATGATTGAGAATCCATTAAGCACAAGAACAGAAGAACCGAAATTTATGTGCAATATCCTGCTACAATAAATTTCATTCATTCAATTGAATATTGACTGAGAATGGTGAAACCCACTCGCATCTCAACCTTAAAAAAATCAAACCCTAAATTCAAGCCTAGCATAAACATGCATCAACAAGAGTAAATAATCATAAATTGCATGAATCGAAACTTGAATTAAGAAAATATAATCAATTCTAACAAGAGTATTCATAGAGGTTCACATTGAATCCCTAGTATGGATTTAGTTACACATAGTTGAAATAATGAGAAGAGAGAAGTAATTGATAGAACCCATGGAAATAGTTAACACTCTTCCAATCTCTGATGCCAAAATCTTCTCCTTCATCTTCGAATCTTCTATATACAAGGTAGATGAGAGTTTGTTGAGTGATTTTTGACTAAGAAGAGAGACGAACCAAAGCTTTCTGAATAAAATACTCCTCTATTTATATCCTCTCAGGTTACAGAGGAGAAAGGCCTAATAAAACGTGGAAATAGCCAACCGCTACCGGACCGCTGCCGCTTTGATAGTGGTGTGGCAGCGGTGAGACAGCGGTTTGCATAGCGGTCTCCTCTGCTCATTTAATTACTGTGACGCCTCTTGCTAAAAATAGCAGCGGTTAGAGAGCGTTTTTGCTCAATTGTAGAAAGGACCCTTGACTTCTCCAAAATAGCACTTTTTATCTGAAATTCTTCAAATATATCAATCTGATCCAATAACCTGAAAACACTCAAACACACCCATTAAACCCCTAAAAGACTCGAGAAACAAGCAATCGATTGGAGGAATGGGGATCAAAAACATATACTATAAATAATCGATCAGCTGCGCACGACAGCCCTTATTAGGGTTGTGGAGTGTGCACGCCAATGGGCAGCCGTGGGTGCTAAAGTGATCAATGGCCACTTGAAGATTTGTTCACCAAGAAAGGAGTTTTTTGTATTCAAACCAATATAATTTATTTGCTTTTCTAGGATGGATCAAAATCGTGGCTATTTAATTTGCGTAAATATTACAATATTTGTTATTGTTTGATAACATGTCATGTAGAATAGGAGTGCCACACATATATCTCTTTTGGTATGAACATGCATTGATTGATTTAGGTATCTAATTGGCATCTAGATAACTTGGTAAATCATTCTATGGGATTTAATCACATGCCTTAAATAATTGAGTGGGAGAAGGTGTATTGCAAACACCTATGGCCTCCAAGGTTAGTTGAGTTATATTGTTTTTTGGTAACCCCCCAATGGGCGTCCATGAATGGAATTTAGCAAGATACTTCCTTACAAGGATAGACTAGACAATTGACTCAAACGAGATCTACTCCCCAAGGAGGGATTTTCGTGAGGGAATATATTGAGGGTCGAAATCTTGGTAGTACACTCAATGTGTTTTTATTAATATACTCTCAAGAGTTCTTGTTAATAAAATCACAAGGCTAAAATTGAAAACGTTGGTTGTTATGTTAACAATTAGGTGGGACCTAGTCCAATTAGTAAATGGTGCGAACTCCCAAAGGAGGCGTAACATTTATGGGTGTTGGATCAAACGTTGAATTTTACGATTGAATTATATATATTTAATTCAAGATAAATATTCGAAAATGCTAAACAATAATTATTTACTCATATATATTTTTTGTTAGGAAATCAAGATCCCATACCTAATGATCATCCTAAAATATAAAACTTTAATTGGTAATAATTATGTCACATGGAAGAGGAAAATTGGGTTGTTGCTGCAAGCTAAAAAACATAAATTTGTTCTGACTACTCCTAAACCACCTGCTCCTACTAATGAATCTAATATGATACAATGAGACGAGTATGAGCAGTGGAAGACCTCTAATGAGATGGCCAAATGGCTACCATCTCCGACGTGTAGCAACAGCAGCATGAAGGAATAGGTTCTGCTGCTGATATGATGATGTCCTTAGAAGAGATTCATATGGTTTGTAAAGTTGCTACTATTAAGAGCCGTCAGAAGGTCAAGGAATAATAGAAGAAAAAGCAACTTGGGCTTACCAAGATGGAGACTAAGAAAGTAACCAAGATCAAAAGGAAGTGTTTCTTTTGTAGTGAAAAGAGACATTGGAAAAGTAATTGCCCAAAGTCTCAGAATAAAAAGGAACAAGGTAATGTGAATTATCTTGAAACATGTTTTTCTGGCAGATTCTACAGATTCTTGGATCGTAGACTCTGGAGCCACTAATCATGTTTGTTATTCCTTACGGGGGTTTCAAGAAAGGAGAAGGTTGAATAAGAATGAAATCAACTTGCATTTAGGCAACGGAGCGTTGGTGTCTGCTAGTGCAGTGGGAGATATTAGAGTTAATCTAGATTCTAGTAGGCATTTAGATTTGATAGACATTTATTATGTACCTCAATTCAAGAGAAATTTAATTTCAGTTTCTTGTTTAAATAAATTTGAATATTCAGTTACTTTTAATAAAATTTTATTATTAGTAAGGATGACAAATTTGTTTGCAAAGGTACATTGGAAAATGGTCTATTCTATTTACATAGAAATATCTCTCACTTGTTAGACACAAAATTTAACACAACCTAATCATAAAAGAGTGAAATTATCAAAAGATGAAACCTACCTTTGCCATTTGCACCTAGGACATATTAACCTTAATAGGATTAAAAGATTGGTTAGTGATGGACCTTTAAGTGACTTAAAGGTTGATGATCTACCAACTTGTGAATCCTGTTTGGAAGGTAAAATGACTAAAAGGTCATTCAAGACCAAAGGCACAAGAGCCACTGAATGTTTAGGATTAAGACACTCTGATGTATGTGGTCCTATGAGCATTCAAGCTAGAGGTGGATATGAGTACTTCATCACTTTCACAGATGATCATTCAAGATTTGGTTATGTGTATCTCATGAGACATAAGTCAGATGCTTTTGACATGTTCAAAGCATTCAAAGCTGAAGTGGAGAATCAGCTAGAGAAACACATAAAAATCTTAAGATCTGATCATGGTGGAGAATATCTATCTGGTGAGTTTCAGCAATATCTTATTAATAATGGAATCATTTCTCAATTTTCTGCACCAGGTACACCTCAATAGAATGGGGTGGCAGAAAGAAGAAATAGAACTCTTTTGAATAGGGTTAGGTCATTGTTGAGTTATTCAACGCTCCCCATTTCTTTTTGGGGATATGCTCTACAAACTGCAATGTACATTCTAAACGATGTACCATCGAAGTCGGTTCCTCGAACACCGCATGAGTTGTGGACTGGGCGAAAGCCTAGTTTACAACACTTAAGGATATTTAGTTATCCTGCGCATGTGTTAAAAGGAAAGACAGAAAAGATGGAGTCCCGTACAGAAACATGCATATTTGTAGGGTATCTAAAAGGAACTAAAGGGTATTATTTCTATAGTCCTTCAGATCTTAAAGTATTTGTTTCGACAAATGCTAAATTTCTGGAAAAGGACTATATGAATGAGTTTATACCTAAAAGTAGAATTGTTCTGAATGAGATGTCAGAAGATACAATTCCACAAGAGGTTTCACAACCTAGCCCAATTGTAAGTTCCGTACCATCACAAGAACAACAACCTGCCATTCCTCGTCGTAGTGGGAGGGTTGTAAGACAACCTGAGGGATATATCGGTCTGGGAGAATCAATGGAGAATCTCTCGGACGACGATGATCCCTACACATATAAGGAAGCAATGGAGGATGTTGATAGTCGCTATTGGCAAAAGGCAATGCAATCTGAGATTGAGTCCATGTTCAATAACAAAGTCTAGTCGCTTGTAGACTTGCCTAAAGAGATAAAACCCATTGGATGCAAGTGGGTATACAAGAGGAAAAGAGGTTTGGATGGAAAGGTGGAAACCTTTAAAGCTAGATTGGTAGCTAAAGGTTACACACAGAAAGAAGGTATCGATTACGAGGAAACCTTATCTCCTGTGGCCATGCTTAAATCCATTAAGATACTATTATCCATTGCGGCATCTTTAGATTTAGAGATTTGGCAAATGGACGTCAAGATAGCTTTCCTTAACGGAAGTCTTGACGAAAGCATCTATATGATGCAACCAGAAGGATTCATTGAAAAAGGCCAAGTGGAAAAGGTATGCAAGTTGCAAAAATCCATATATGGATTAAAGCAAGCATCCAGATCCTGGAACATAAGGTTTGATCAAGCTGTGAAAGGTTTTGGATTTGTTTAGAACCTTGACGAACCTTGTGTATACAAAAGGATCAAAGGCGACAAGTTGGTTTTCCTAATTCTTTATGTTGATGATATACTACTCATCGGAAACAGTGTAGGTGTATTGACATCAGTAAAAAAATGGTTAGCAAAACAATTTGATATGAAGGACTTAGGAGAAGCAAGTTATATTCTTGGTATCCAAGTAATAAGGGATAGAAAGAATAGAACGATTGCACTATCCCAAGCTTCATACATAGATAAATCTTGTCTAGGTTTTCCATGCAAGATTCCAAGAAAGGTATGTTACCTTTCAGGCATGGAATCAAACTTTCTAAGGAACAAGTTCCTAAGAATGAGCATGAAGAGCAATTCATGAGTAGGGTTCCATATGCCTCGGCAGTTGGAAGTCTCATGTATGCGATGCTCTGTACTATACCAGATATTTGTTTTCCTGTTGGCATAGTTAGCAGGTTTCAATCGAAACCTGGACCTGACCACTAGACGGCAGTCAAGCATATTTTCAAGTATCTCAAGAGAATGAGAGGCAATAAGCTTGTATACTCTTGAGGGGATTTGATTCCCGTAGGGTATACAAATTTTGATTTTTAGTCAGATTCTGAATCCAGAAAATCCACATCAGGATCTTTGTTTACTCTTGGAGGAGGAGCAATCATATGGAGGAGTATCAAGCAATCATGTATTGCTGACTCCACTATGGAAGCTAAGTATGTTGCTGCATGCGAAGCTGCCAAAGAGGCTGTTTGGCTCCACTAATTCTTGATTGACTTAGAAGTGGTTCATAGTGCGAATAAGCAAATCATTATCTACTATGACAATAGTGGAGCAGTGGCTAATTCAAGAGAACCAAGAAGTCATAAGAGAGGAAAACACATTGAAAGGAAGTATCATCTTCTTGGGGAGATTGTGCATAGGGGTGATGTGACGATTACCAAAATCGCGTCAGCAGAAAATCTAGCAGATCCCTTCACAAAGGCTCTAACACATAAGAGTTTTGATGGGCACCTAGAGAACATGGGAATGAGAGATTTGACACATTTGCTATAGCGCAAGTGGAAGATTGTTAGGATTATGCTCAATAGCAAGAGTATAATATTGTATTTGACAATCTTATCATATTAATAAAGTGATTTATGTTTTAACAAAATCTTATAGCATTTATAATTATAATTGTCAAAGTAAATAATCATAAGGTCAAAAGACTATGAGAAAAGAAGAATTGTTCGTACATCTGGATATGTATGAGGTAGACACAATTCTTTAGTTAGTCTTGAATAACGTTCACAACTTAAGTTAAAGGTTGGGCACCTTTATCTTGTTAAAGTTTTAGAATTCTTTTGCTAGCATTTGAGTGGGATCAAATGTGTTATGATGAGTCTAAAATCATTGAAGGGTCTTCGAGTAAAAGAATCTAGTGCAATGGGTGCTTGAACTGGATCACATTGAAATACTTTATCTAGAACCGTCAATAGATTAAAGTCTTTTCATTATCAGGACAATCGGAGAGTCTATCTTAATCCTAAGATAAATGATGGACTTATGGTTACAAGTGTTATCATTTGAGCTATCAATGAGTACGATTATAAAGCATAGTCTATCCTTGATAGTTTGGTGGTATTCATTTGCTAATCGATAGAGGACTTCATTTATAGATATGGACATTGTAGCTCCATTTATTAAATGTGAGTAGAATATCATCATATGGATGTTTTGAGGTTTTGGATATTAAATCTTAACGTTGAGTTTTCAATAGTGGCTATTGAAAGATGACTTCTGGACAAGTTATAATATATATCCAACTTCAAAGTGTTGTCATATGAGTAAATATGGTAACTTAGAGAGCTATATGCGGTCTTTGAGCTCTTGGCGATTACTGATATTCTTCACGAGGATTCACTATCTCCTATAAGATTGTCTAAGGTATGAATGAGAATCATTTACTTATTTTATCTTTATTTAAAAGTGCAATTTTAGTTCTTTAGTGGAATTTACTAAAATTAATAGATTGAATCTAAGTGAATCATTCGTTGATTGTGATTGGGTCATGTCTATTGGAGTTTAAATTTAGATAAGCTCGCCAAGATCCTCAATCCACATGGACTTGCATGGATTACTTGATATATTCTACCGGACTAATTATAGGTCCATCTAAAATTGTATTAAGACATGTGGACTTGTTTCTTTTAGTAAAAATGGGTTTAGTTCACATATGGGCCTTTTAATTAAAGGTCCAATGGATTTAATAAAAATGAAAAATAATACAAGGGCCTATCTTTGTGTATGGGGCGGCAAGATTTATATAAAAGTCTAATGTATTATTTTATTTTAGGGATAATTGCCCCGGTGGCCATCGAATTGATGACACACTATCAAAATGGCCACTGGATTGGAAAGTTGTTCCAAAATGGCCATTTTAAGCGAACTTTGTGACACTAATGGCTATTCCATCCAATTCTATCTAATTTCATCCAATGAGTGGCATTTTAGTAAATAAGGGGATGACATTAATTTATTTTAGATTTTTTTTTAAATCAATTTTTTCTTTTGTTTTTTTAAACGAATAATTAAATTTAGTGTGTATATATGTATACACACTAAATATAAGATATTTTGTTTAAATTCAGACGGAAGAGATTATAATTATATTAAGATAACATTATGGCCTAAATTATTCTTCTTTCTAGCTAACTTGTATATTTTTTTAATATATATTTCGTATATTTTTTTAATATATATTTCGTTTAATCTTCTATCTCAGTGACTATTCTTATCAATTTAATCAAGAGATATTTATTTAAGGGTAACAACTGTCGTCCAAATATATGATTTATATATTTATATTTTATTAAAATAAATTATTAATAAAATAACCTTAAATAAAATGATTAAAAGAATAAATAAATTGATTAAAATTAAATAAATCAAAATACTTTCCCCATCAATGACACCAAACCCTAATTTTATTTTAAGTATCAATTTTTTATTTTATTTTATTTTATTATGGTTCATCTTTAAGTCTTCTTCACATACGCATCATCAACTCTAATACGAGCCAAATTAAAGATAGCTCAATCTTCATTTTAGAGCCACCCAATTATGTCATCTTCATTTCAGAGCGCCACATGTTTATATGAGCTTGATTGACATAGGAATTTTTGTAATTACTTCTCTTTGTTGTGTTTTGTAACAAACGCTTTTCTTCTTGAGGAGGATAGGTTTTAAGGAAGAGTACTCATGTTGCGTAGCCCAAGAGGTTTTCGTGGACTTATCTGCTTAGTTTTTTGTTCTTTGTTTGTTGTTTCTTTCAAAAAAAAAATTGAAAACTAAAATGAGGATTTATTTTAGATTTTTTACAAAACACAACAAACAGAAGTAATTACAAAAATTTACACGTCAATCAAGCTCATATAAACATGTGGCACTCTAAAATGAAGATGGCATAATTGGGTGGCTCTAAAATGAAGATTGAACTATCTTTAATTTGGCTCGTATTAGAGTTGATGATACATATGTGAAAATGACTTAAAGAAGAACCATAATAAAAAATAAAAAAATAAAAATTAATACTTAAAATAAAATTAGGGTTTAAATATTGGTGTCATTGATGGGGAAAGTATTTTGATTTATTTAATTTTAATCAAGTTATTTATTCTTTTAATCATTTTATTTAAGGTTATTTTATTAATAATTTATTTTAATAAAATATAAATATATCAATCATATCTTTGAATGACAGTAGTTACCCTTAAATAAATATCTTTCCATTAA